>OX393572.1:3617316-3662316 GCA_947652115.1 Blastomussa wellsi | reverse complement strand
AATAGCATAAAAGGAAGACTTTATTTTTTTCTTTTCTGTAACATTGCAAAATGGTTACAGTTCTGTCAAGTTAACACAAAAATTGAAAAAACATTCGTTTAGGCGGGCGTTTGCAAACTCTAGTATTAGATAATACAATTTAGATACCCTATCTAAGGACTAGGCCAGGAACGCATTGCCAAAAGGAGCAAAAATGATACCCTATTTAAGGATCGAGAACCTCGAAAACCATACCCTATCGGGCGGCACATACCTATATAGCCCATATATGGGAGTACCCCCCCCGGGTATGAAGATGAACGATCAGAAAGAGAACCTCCCATCATGCATCTCGAGGAACAAGTTCATTTTCCGGATGCGCGTGCGCATTTGGCGGCCATATTTGTTTCGTATTTGTGAACTGACTGAAAAAAGATTGAGATGATTTTTATTCATGGAAACAATTCTTGAAGGTTTTCTCACGAGCGATATTACAAGATAGGTAATGTATCTCTTTTAAAATTCGTTTGAAACTTCAAATCTTACATTCTAACTGAATAGAGCTAGAACCTTTGTCGTCTCTTCACTTTAGTTCCTCCATGTTGGTGTCGTGTCATTTGTACTTACCTGTTTGTAAAATGTTGTATGTTAATTTTCGTCCTCTATTAGATCACAATTTAATTTTTCAGTAGCTGCCAATCCCAGAGACGCAATTTGCTTCTAAAGGAAGAAATTTTCATATTTTTCTCTACAGAAAGTGTTGCAATCATTTAAAATCAAATCACGGTCGCAAGCACAACATGTATCAGTTTAATCTTTTCATGTAAAACTTTTGGAAGTCGGGAAACGAGAAAAATTTCGTTCAATTAGGGGTAACGACAAACCTGTCCCAATGGCGGTTATTTTTGTGTCATGTTTTGGTTTTGAATCCTGTGAACGCTCGACGAACTTGTATACAAAGCGATAAACGAGCGACTGAGTTTTAATAAAGAAACACGAATATCTAAATATTTTATGTCCTTTGAATAATCCACGTTTCGTGTCGCTACAGATCACAAAATGAATTCTTAGCTCAATTAAGTTTTTGGCTGTTGCAATCATTTTTTCATCAAATAAGTCGATGTTTTATTGTTTTATGTGATGTTTTTCCACCGAAGATTTTACTGTATGTTACTTCGGCGAGCACATGTGTATGTCCACAGGAGAACATAAACTTATAGTTTCTGTCGGACATTTGACTGTTGGTCATCAATTTTTCTTTTGTATATAAAGACCACTCAAAATTTAACTATTATCAACTTGTAAGTGGACTTCATTTTATAACCATGTTTAATATTACATTTTGATTGGATAAAAAGAGCACAAGCTTTCAGTTTTTCTCACAATATCAATTTCATGCATTCTTTCTAATGCTTGTTAGGAGAATTGCTAGGTTCATCAAGGAAGTTGTTTTACACTTTATACTTTTAACTGTCTTGGCAAATTGATACATTTATAATTTCTGCCAAAAAAATGACGTTCGTTCTCAAAATATACATGTATACAAAAAAAACGGTGTTCAAGTTTGATGAAAATCAGGAACATCAAGCAATGAAAAAGGTTGTGGGTTCAAGTCCCCTCTGAGAACTCAAAATCTTTTCAGAGTTCTTCTCTTCACTAGTACATGAATCGTTTCAATATTATTTATCTTAATGGATTTAATTTCAATTTAAAGGAGTTAACAACAAAGACCGTCCATACCAGAGGTCAGGGGTTTGAGTTGCTCGCACATGCACAGTAGGCAGCTTATCACTCGCGTGGCGTGCGTTTTGCAAGCGTTCGAGTTTGCTTAGCCAGCGTTTCTGGCAGGAGTTTTATCTAGCTCTCTCCCCCCCCCCCCTCATCCCTCACTTTTGTTTCCACTGAGTTTCAGTGTGACAGGTGCTTGCTTTGTCTCTTCCTTTGCGTGGGGGCTCATGGCTGGGTCGCAGCGTCGTGCCAGCCATGGGGGCGTTATTCAGTCTAGGGGCTTGCTGCCAAAAGTGGAAGCCCTTGGACATTCCAGGCACCCAACCTCCACTAAGTAAATACTCGATTTTTTCAAGAAATGCATTATTGAAGATTGAACTGCCCAAAAGACAATACATGCATTTAGCAGTTCATTGTTTATGTAAATTGTTACTTGTATAATCAGTGTTTTCTTTCATAATTTATTCTTCAAGGTTAACGGGAATCACGTTTGCTAGTTAGTACCAAAGTGAGAACTGATTGAAGGCTGTTCTCCTAAGTTCATAATGAACAGTTCTTACCAGCAAGTATCGCAAGACCCCGATGAAAGGTAAATATTCCACAAAGGGTACCAGTAGGAATAATGCTTTGCAGAGATCCTCTTCTGGCGATCCTAGCAGTGCTGTATACCATGTAGCATGAATTTTTTGTGTGAGTTTTTATTTTGTGGATTGTTGACTTTTTGTTTTTTGCAGTATAAATTATTATTTGCAGTTAGAGATTACTGAAATTTCTGTTGGGAACTAAGTTTTGCAATTCAAGCAGCAGAACAGTTAACAAGGAAGGAAACTGAAATATTATTTCAACTTTTATCACTTTTTGAACCACACAAAGGTGGTAATCAGAAGAGAATGCCAATCATGTAGTTTGATTGTCCAGGTGAGAGTTGTCCTGAGACGGACTGTTGTCGGTAACAGTGACTGACGTTTTGACAACCTGAACAGAAGTCATCATCAGAGTCATGTGAAGAGTTGTTTTCAGCCAAATGTTATAAGTCTGGTTGTTGAAAACTGATTGGTCTGTGATGTTATTGGCTGCAAGACTCGAGAAATGTATCTCATTGGTCATGATAGCTCAGTTTTCACCATTGGTAAAGTGAGGTTATTCTATTCAGTCTGTTTGTTATGTCCATGTCATGAATCAGGGATGTACAGTAGCTAAGGGCCGGCCACCGGCTGAAAGAGAGCTTATCACTGGCTTAAATTTCACTAGAAAACAAAGACTCGAAGATCCTTCTGAGCTTGTTTGTGAGCCGGCTTGTAATTTCTTAGCTACATGTACATCCCTGATTAGTTGTTTGTGCATTGACTGACAAACAACTCTTCAAATGACTCTGATGATGACTTCCGCTCAGATTGTTGAAATGTCAGTCACCATCACTGACAACAGTCTTTCTCAGAACTGCACTTACCCAGACGATAAAACAACACAATCGATCCAATCTGTTAGATCCGGGTTCAAACCATTTTACTATACAAGAGAATGTGTTTGATATTAATTCACATACCGGTAGGAGTTTTGTTTGTGATAAAAACTGTCTAAGCTGATGTGCTGTTGTTGTTTACTTTCAATATCCTCCCAGTAACACAAGTACAGTATACACTTGTATAATATTATATAAAAATGTAGCAGTTCTGGGAATAAATGTTTGTGGCATTTTATTTTTGTGGATTTGGGACAATCTGCAAAAATTAAAACTTGTAAAATAATTAATGTCATCCTGCATGGTACTGCCATGATGGCCAAAATGTGTTTTACAGTTAGAATGGAAGTAGTTAGACTGAGTTTTGGAAGACTTTGGACAAATCTTCGCAATCTGCATATTCAAATGTTGGTTTTACACATAGATAACAAGGCCTTCGTACCATACATGTATCTGGGCATTGTGCATATTTGTTGAATTTATTGAGTGGCTTGTGGTTTTGAGTTGAAGTTCAGACATCTCTCAAGCAAAGAAGGACCTCTAAACTGTACCTTGATACATTTTGTACTGTTTGAGTATTTGATTAAATTTCCTAGAGAAAGTCCATGATAATGCTGCCATTATTTTTATCTTCCATTAGTGATGATCGCCACAGATCTTACCAACCCTACCATGATGATGATGAAGGCTATGAAGGGAATTGTGGTTATAATTATGGCTACAATCCATATCGACCTCCATCTGGGGGACTCAAAGGGAAAGTGGAGCAGAAATACTGGCACACAAAACAAACTGTAATCCAAAAGCTTGGAAAGGAACAAGACTGTCACGTTGTGGCAGGAGACTCTGAAGTTGATGCACGTCTCGAGGTACCTAAAAAAGGAATTTTTTTAAGGTTACTTCAAACCTTCGCGAGGTGTCCTCCAGATCGTCAGCCGCCTTTGGAAAGAAAAGGCCAAAACAAAACATAATTTTATCAAATTTACATTTTATAACCTTTCTGTTGATATATAGTTTGTGGGGTTTCCTTGAAAACAGCGTGCATACGAAACTGACATTTTTCAGCTTTTTTAGCTGAAATTGCCACAAAATTATGACTACAACTTTCCCCCATACAGGAAATGCTCCTAGAACATAAAGAGATAGATATCAAGCAAATTGTTTAAGGAAGAGGATGCCCATAAACAATTTTCATCAATTTTTCCAAATCAGAAGGACAGAACTTGAAAAAGTCAGCCTAACTGGGTACTAGGGTGATCAGACTGTTCAGTGTCTGCCTTAGTGTTACTCACCAAAATAATAATGGTTCTGAGTCGATGAGATTGTGCACAGTTGCATGTATTCCTGATTAAGACTGCATGGAAGGTTGAAGCACCCCAGCTTCCACATTTACAGTTAAACTTAACTTACATTGTGAGACAAAAAATAAGTACATTCTTATCCTTTCATAATAACAAAACTAATGTTTGTAACAGCAACTTCAATAGAATTTACAATTTATCATGCTTACGTAACCGGTATGTGGCTTTTTCATTATTATAGGCTTTTAGGCATATACAAAAGACCTGTATAGACATTCTGAAGGCAGTGGAAGTCTATCAAAATAGAATATTTGGTAAGCACGACTTTCTATATTCCTACCTGACACCTTTCTGCTCGAAGTTTTGAAAGTGTTACAAGTATAATTATTAAATTGACCGCCTTGAACATTTTGCTCAACTGTCTTTCATTTCCTGTTTCATTAACATTTTGCACAGCCCTCAATAATGTTAAAGAAACTACAACTTTTTCTCTGAAAATTCACTGCAGACATTGTAATTTGAATGTAATTTTTACTATTTCTCATCCATTTCTATTACAGCTTTGTCTCAAGATGAGAATGAAATGGGGCGCTTTCTCCGAGAGCAAGGTTCCCAGGACAAATCAAAAGCTGGAAAGATGATGATCGCTGTTGGCAAGGCTCAGAGTTACTCTGCTCAACAAAGGTATTGTGTTCTATGTACAGCTGTATTGGAAATCCACAAATGTGATTGGCTCTCCAAGTGTTTTCTATCTATTAATAATACAATAAGCTCGAGACTTCTATTTAACAAATGGTAAACGCCATAGCATGTACTATTGAGTTATGGGTGCACGCGGGAGGTTGCTAAGCACGAAAGAAGCGTAAGAGTCGCACGAGGCGATAGCCGAGTGCGACTCTAGCTTCTTGAGTGCTTAGCAAACCTCCCAAGTGCATCCGTAACTCAATAGTACATGCTATGGCGTTTACCATTTGTTTTATAACATAACACTGAGACATTGGGACAACAGAGCTGCTTTTATTGAGGTACATCGCAAAAAATGTTGGTGTAGTCTTACATGACAGGAGAAAATAAGCGCGCGAAAATTCATTCATGACAAGCGACTGCACACCAGCAACTCGATAAAGTTTAATCACGTTTCCTGAAATATCGATCAAAATCCTCTTTCTAAGGTCTGTATCCAACAACCGGTGAAATAGTTCAATAGAATTATGAACAAACTCAGGGAAAAAAGTAGACAACCGTCCAAAGTTATTAAAACACGAAGGACTGAATTTCACATCGATTCAGAGAATGAACCGTTGAAAACAATTTTCACATTTTGAATGGTGCATTCGCTGAAGCGCGCGCATTTGCACACACGTCAGCAGCATACACCCATGGGCAAATAGTAGATGCTGAATTGACCAATCAGAGCGCGCGCTTTGCTTTAGTTATGTTATAACACAAATTAGTAGACACTCAGTTGTTTTGTATTTGAAATCCCTGAATCTAATTGGTTCTCAGACTGTTTTCTATTTAACAATTAGATTATGAGCTCAAGATTTCCATGATAGTTGAAAACTCGCTATATCACGAAGACGTCGCCGTTTTGAATACGACGTTCAACCACTGCACTCCAATGGCTGATAGTGTGCAGTAGCTCAGCCAATCAAATTGCGGCATTTGCATTAGTATACTAGTAGATTTTTACTAATCACTGATAGAAAACGATCGCATGCGCGTTGCTCTTTGAAGGCAAGATTTTTCTTCATTTTTGGCTTAAAGTGCACCAAACCCCAAAATATTTTTTTTGCTAAGATATACCTTAGCACCAGTTTGAAACGCATTGTACCTTTCTTTTCTCCTTTTTACCAAATTCTGGCTATTTATAGCATTCAAACGTTATGAAAAACTGTGCATCATTTGTTCCACGACCGAGTCAGAAGGGGTGTGGGTCTATTCCTGGTTTGACGTCACAAAATGATTTGCATCACATCAAGGCTTTGTAAACATGCATGCAAATCAGTTTGTGACGTCAAATCGGGAATAGACCCACGCCCCTTCTGACTCGGTCGTGGAACAAATGATGCACAGTTCATCGTAATTTTTCAATGCTATAAATAGTCAGAATTTGGTAAAAAGGTGCAATGCGTTTCAAATTGGTGCAAAGGTTTATTCTAGCGAAAAAATATTTTGGGGTTAGGTGCACTTTCAAAATACATAAAATGGTAGCTTTTGGAATGCAATCGAGAATTTCTACTAAAATAATTAGACTACTTGCCCTCGCTTTCTATAAGCGATAGTCAACTCGGCTGCATCTAGTTGACTATTTTCTCATAGAAAACTTAAAACCGGTTAAATAGTTGATGAAGGCAAAGCCCAAATCATTATCAACAGTAGTACAGTCTATTTTTTATCCATATACTACAGGTAGTTGACAAATAGATGATGAGCTGTTAGTTACAAGACGGCAGACTTTCCATTCTTCTCATTGATACCCATCTCCTCTCATTGTTTGACATTGTAAAGACATACATGTTGTAAAAGATTAATTAGTAAGATTTTGATTGTTCTCACTGTACCCTTTGGACAGGTTAAGTCTTCGGACTCCGCTTGTAAGACTGTATCAAGAGGTTGAAACATTCCGGTACCGTGCCATCTCAGATACATTTCAGACTGTTAATCGCATGGAACTTGCGAGAACTGACTACAGAGCTGGTCTCTTATGGATGGCTAACATATCTAAAGAACTAGATCCTGAAGAATATAAGAGATTAGACAAATTTAGAGAGGTCAGTTGTTAAATTATAGATACAAGTAACTGAAAATTGGAAACATTACATTAGTTTTTATAATTATGTAGCATTTTTCATTTTAACTGCATTGCATCAATAGCATTAATGATTTCTATAAGATGTATGGACAATTTTGTTCGTGTGGTGGAAATTTATTTTCTGGAGTGAAATTTTTGAAACCAGTTGCATGTACTTTTGAGCAGCACCTTTCAACTCAATCAACCATTAACATTAATTTATTGTCAAGGCTGCAAATGTTTTTTCCCCATGAAAGGGCCTGTGTGACAATGTCATCATTTTGATTGAACAAAACATACTATGTCTTCCGTACTGCTTGATATTTGAACCAGCTAAGTTAAGTTGTGCATTGTCGACACAAAACATTGCATTTGCATTAGAAGATGAAAGAAATTATTGCCTGGATATTCTGTCCAACAACAGTTGGGATTTCATTAGATACTGGCAAATTAATTTTTGGTTGGCCATTGTTATTTGTAATCCTGCATTTTTTTGCCGCTATTCATCTTAGAAGTAGATCAAGAGCTCAGGGAACAGGAGCTCATTTTAACCAGTTCCAAAGGATTTCAATGGTAGATTTTGATCCGTGGAAACTTGCTTAAGCAAATTTGAATTAAGAGTTGCAAGTTGTATTAAGCAAACTGTCAATCAATTTGGGCGAGGTCCGTAATTGCGTAAGGTCTTGTATGAATGACTTGCGACGCATTGAGAGGACAATACAACAAACAACAGGAACAATGCCCCTAGCCCTAAAACAATAGCAACTGCTTCCAGTAGAATTACAAGCTTATGAGAGCTGCTACCCTACCAATCAATATTGGAACATTGCACCGCAACACTACAGAGTTTCCATCAAAAGAATGTATAGTTTGACTGTAATGATTTTTTTTTTCATTTTCTTTTTTTTTTTAATAAGCTTTATTCACATTTTCATTTTCATGAAAAGCCTGTTGGTGAAATACTAATAAATTATTGCATTGTATTTTATCTTGTCATCTTGGTAATGACTGTGGTGATGTTGTAATGAGAAATTAATTTCTGATCTTTCCCTTCAGGTTCAAGGTCAAGTCCGGAAAGGAAAAAAGAAATTTGAAAAGCTGAAAGTTGACGTTATGCAGAAGATAGATCTTCTGTCTGCGAGTAGATGCAACTTACTCTCAAGCACTCTTGCTGCCTATCAGCAGGCTTTACTCAAATTTTGGGAGAACACTTCACGCACTATGATTCAAGTTTCAGAACAGTTTAAGGGATTACCAACATATCAGTTTCAAATGCTAAAAAGCCTCAATCCTCTAACTCTTGACGGAAATGACAAGGAAAAGGATGAGGAAGGAAAAGAAGCAAAACCCGACAAAGAGTCTGAAGAAGGGAAAAAGGAATTGACAAATGGCAATGGAAAGGAGGAAGCTTCTAAAGAAGATGATGATGATCAACTAATATCATTGGATCATTCGCCACTAGAGGAGAAGAATTCTGCCGCAGCAGCAAGAAAGAACACTGATGAGGATGATGATGATGCACTTATAGAAACAGATTTACTTGGGGATGATGAAGAGTCCAATGGAAATGTAGAAAAGAATGAAAATCCAAGTGCTTTTATTGATTTGTTGGGTGACGACGATTTGCTGCCACCAAAACAGCAATCAAGTGAGTACTGAATGAAGAAAGTTTTTTTGAAAAAGTGCTCTTGTTCCTATTGTAAAAAGAAACGAGACGTTTCAGGAAGAACCCCATCGTCAGTCGTTAATGATGCCGTTGATAAACCAAACATTAAAGTTTACGAGTATTCGTACAATTCCTATTGTTTTTGCTGATTCTTAACAATTTGAGAAAATGATCTAAATCAGTGAAAATTCTAGCATATGCAACTCCTCAAGAAAGATTTTGTTACCGGAAAAAAATCTGAATTTCGCTGAGGATGGCCAAAAAATCGGATCTGAGCCCAAGATACAATAGAAAACCATTACCTGGTCAGCAGTCAACTTCAAACAACATGTGATCTCGATGAGTACTAACCTGAGCCTGTGATATGGTCATATTATACTGGTCAGCAGATACTTTGTTTTGACAGCTGCCAGTCGATCGTAAAACTTCGGGCTATCTGAAAAGACGTTAACTACATGTATCCAGTTGTTTTGAAACTATATCTGCTACAACCTCATACCATTCCATTTCCGTGCGTATGTACGGGCGGACAGACGGACATACGTGACATCCAAATTTTCCCAGCTCGATGGGTTTGCCAATCTCTAGGTATGGATGCTCCACCCGCTGTGTTCAGTAGTGTAATTACCCAGGTAGCATTCCTTTTAACCAATCCATTTTCAGATCAGTTAATCTAAATGGAACAATTTAATTAAAAAAGAAGATTGAGCAACCCGTGGCAAGGGGCCAGATACATGGTGTATCCTTGCAAAACAATGATAAAGAGCAAAAGAACATTGAATATATTCCAACTGACCTTTCAGCTCATTGAGCACTGCTAAACGAAAGTACCCACAATGGCCAGCAGACTCAAAAGCTTTATTTACAGCATTACTATGCAGTACTGTGCTATTACCGAAGTGTTAAATGTCAACAGATACGAAACAATTACAAAAATGAAAACAACAAACTCCACAGTATGGACTGGAAATCAACTGGTACAAAACAAAACAACATGCAACGCGAACTTGACATGACCCGTGACCTTGAGAGTTGAATGTATAATAATTATTATTATTGTGTTCCAGCCACAGGTGATCTTCTTTCGTCATTTGACAGTCCTCCTAGCAGTGACAGTCTCAAGAGTCATGACTCCTTTATGCCACCAAGCTACGAAGCGGCAAAGCAGATTCCAGCATCAGGTATGGAAAGGTGTTAAAATCTTACCTTGGAGACCAGTATTAATAGTGTTAGAAATTAATAATTACATGTATTAATTATAGCTTATTATTGAATATAATTACATTTACATGTACACAATTATACATACAACCAAAAAGTGGATTGAAATCCTCATGTGCTATAATGTGCTCATAATATAATTAATTATAAATACATGTACGTACATTCTTGAAAAAATGGCCTGCAAGAAAGCATGTAGTGAAAGCCTCATTTTTATACCTCTAGTTTCTAATTTTTTTAATATGACAGAATTCATCGTCAAAAAATTAGAACCTTTAAACAGGGTACGATATGGTCGCCAATGCGACTAAAATGTCATCCGTGGCGACTAAAAGTTCAGGTTTAGTCACCAAATGGCGACTTCATTTCTTTGTATTGACGATGCACAAAGGTCCTTTTCTCAGACATTGTGTCCCTCCAGAAAATTGTAATGAAAGATTTGCTTCTTAAACATTCAAAATAAAATAAGAAGTCATTTCATCCTTTTGCTTTCTCTCGAATCATAAAACTTTGATTGCCCTATAATGCTTTGCAAATCTTATAATATGTCATGTATGCCTACAGATTATGTCACTTTAATGCAATCTGGCAACTTAAATTTGGACTTGGCGACTATTTTCTACTGCATAGTCGCCAAATGGTGACTAAAGGATTTTTTTAATTTTGAACCCTATCGTGTAGCTTTACTGGCTCATATATGCCAAGCTTAACTCCTTTTTTGTGTATTATTGTTTCCCTACCCCTTTGAATGGAATGTTATTCCATCGCTGCGACACGTCGCCACGACAAGTCACTTCATCTGTACTGCTGCAGTGACAAGTCGCTGCGACAAGATGCTTTTTTGGTGCACATAAGCGAATTTGGAATAGGGGAAATGTGAACTAGAAAAAATTGACGCTCCCTCATTGGTTGATTTAAATTTTGTCGCAGCGATTTGTCGCCGAAGCTGTACACACGCCTGCGACAACGCCGCCTGTGCTTATTTTGTCGCTGCGATCTGTCGCACGGACTGGTTTGAATTCGTGAAACAGATCGCAGCGACAAAGATTTTCACATGTCACACGAGGCGATTTGTTGCAGCAACCTGTCGCAGCAAGGTGTTGCAGCAATTTGTCGCATAGTGTGTCCCGACCTTAAAGTGTCTTGGCCAAGAACACAACGCAGTGACCCAAAAGATGGTTTAAGAAACACTAAGTAAAGAAATATTGTTTTATTTTCCAATGTTCAGGAAGTGAAAATACTCCATCTATGACAGCCGATGACTTGCTTTTTGGCTCCCCCTCCAGGGAGGATAGAGGAACAGATAACAAGTCAGATCTTGATATCTTAAATGAGATCCTTGGCACCAATGGTGCTTCTGCCACACAAGGTGCAGAAAACGACAACAGTTTCAGCAAGACATGGAAAGACATGTTTGGCGATGAGCCTCTTGATGCTACACAACCAGCACAGGAACCAAGCCAGTCGTGGTCACAAGGGGGAGCAAACTTTATGATGCCATCTGACCTCCTTAACAGCATGGCAAAATTTGACCCATTTGGAGAGGTACCGTCTCAAGAAGGCATGACTATGCCTTCGAAGTCATTACGTCAGGTAAACAATCCTCAGGTTCCGACAGGAAGGCATCCAAATAATCTTCCTCCGTCACAATCTAAACAGGCAGCAATGCCTCCAGGAAAGGGTGTTGAAAAGGCAAAAGGAAAAGGGAAAAAAGCCACCGATATGTCAGCTTGGTTCAGCTTGTTCTCCGACTTGGATCCACTGGCTAATCCTGACGCAGTCGACAGACAGAACAAAAAGAGTGAAGAGGATAGACAGTGCTGAGTGAGAATTGTCATAAATTAAATCTCAGAAATTACACTATTTATCTTGGACAGTTTGAAAGGTTGCTCTGCCGAACTCTATAATTATTGTAAGATTTACATGTAGATTGCATAAGGAATGGTTAACTTGGGACAAAGGTACACATAATAGGCCACTTCGGTAAATACCATTATGATAATGATCTTTGTTGTCCCCCAACAATTTTGCATAAGCATTGTTTTTGTTTTCTCTTGGGACCATTGTAAGTCCCAAAAAAAACTGGAAACAATGCTTATGCAAAATTGTGGGGGGACAAACAAAGAGTATTATGGTATTTTCTAAAGTGGGCTATTGGGCAGCTTGCTGTCTATCAATAGTGAAACCCTGATGTTCTAAACAAAATTGCAAAGCTTGTTCTTTTGTACATGTAACAATGATATTGTGTTGGTTACATGTAAGTCAATGCTGGGGTGTTGGTCAGTTCATTTTTTTTTTCAATGTGCTTGGAGTAGCAATTTTTTTCAATATTTAAAGGAGCTAAGTCCCCTATGGTTTGTGTCTCGTCATGGTTTCCATTTTTGGTTTAGTATCACCTCTGCGGTGTTTGTCGTCCTTAGGTTTTGTTATTTCTAGGTTTCCATCATATTAGTTAAGGGTTATTTGGTTTGTTGCAAAGATAACTCAAAATA
This sequence comes from Blastomussa wellsi, assembly GCA_947652115.1. NCBI lineage: Eukaryota > Metazoa > Cnidaria > Anthozoa > Scleractinia > Plerogyridae > Blastomussa > Blastomussa wellsi. Next base: position 3,649,673 of record OX393572.1, on the reverse strand, counting down.
TCTTGACATATGGGAGGCGCGGTGGCCTAATGGTCAGTGTGCTGGATTGTGGATCGGACGGTCTGGGGTCAAGCCCTGGCCGAGGCGCTGCATTGTGTTCTTGGGCAAGACACTTTACTCCTCACAGTGCCTCTCTCCACCCAGGTGTATAAATGGGTACCGGCGAATTTACTGCTGGGGGTAACCCTGCGATGGACTAGCATCCCATCACGGGGAGAGTAGAGATACTCTATGTCGCTTCATGCTAAGGAAACTGGTGAGCCACTGGGCTCGTACGCAGACTTAACTGTATATCTTGACATAGCTCCTTTATTAAGAGACCTCAATGAGGCAACGTGAAAATTACAGTATAATGTTAAATTTGTTTCACTTGTGAGGGTGGTACAGCAAAAGGAAATAGATATAAACCCTAATAAGAATAAGACAGGTAATAATGTCATATTAAGGTTATTTTAAGTTATTGAAGGTTACATAATATTTTACATGTACATGGATGTTTTTACATGTTTGATTCATGTACATACAAACAGATTCATTGTTCTCCTTATCAGGCGGCAACAGGTAAAATTTACCGCTTGCAACACAACTTTTTACCACCAAAAAACGTTTTGAAACATTGAAAACTAAATAGTTAATTAACAGCCAGACCGAGAGTACTGCCACTTGTTCCAGAAATGTTAAAGGAAGCCTTGAGAATACAACCCTTTAGCAACGCCGTTGTAAATGCCGGGTTTTTGAAACAGAAAACTAACTGCAGTGGCTTGTACGGAAGACAAAAAAAGACCAAATTTTTCAAATAGTACATCATGTAAGCGACAGCACATATACCCCTTTTTAATACCTGTCGTGACCTACCAGAATTGCTTTACCAGTTTAAAAGTTCTCTTACCTGCTGTGCTGAGAACTAGGCAGAACACTGAGGTTTGTTGACAAAGACATCAAAGAAGTGGATACAATGTAAGACGTGTCTATTATAAAAGTGGTCTGTTATGGAAGTGTTCATGTAACTAATATTGCAACTGCACTTGAAATGCAAGGAAAAATACTATGCATCCCTAAAATAATGTATTGTGGCGTGATGTAGTCAGCATTCAAGCCACATACATGCACATTTATATGTCAAAAAAGTTTTGTTTCACCGTACGTGTCTGAGAAACTGGGTCTTTGAGTACTCTAAAAAGAGTGCTTTTATGACCAGATCAAAATACAAAAAATGTGGGGGGGGGGGGGGGGGGGCGGGAGTGAGAGATGTGTGTTACTTATCGTGGCCTGAAAATTAAAAAATGGTGGTATCCAGACAAAAAAGAGTAAAGATTGTTTTATTGCGATTTTCCTCTAAAGTACCTGAGCCAAATGGTGTAAATATAATGAAATAAGAAGTGAATGCCGTCACCATTAAGCCATCTTCTTACAAGGTATTAACGAGTTGAGAAAACAGTGACTGATTCTCTCTTTGAGCAGCATGTAGGGAATCATGCTAATTGTATGCAACTTCGCACGCCAAGTCTCGAAGATGCATGCAAGTCTCGGAGGGAATCAGGAATTCCCATTTGATGCAGTTCTAGGTTTGGCTGGACGACAAGAATTGGAAACTTGCAGTGTTTCAGTGAAGATTTGCAAAAAAAACCTGATTCCTGATAGTAAACTATAATAAGGTCAAACTTACAAGCTAGAGTCAAGTGTCCATTTGACTTGAGAAAGGCTAATTTCAAATGAAATGAGAACGATTAATTTGTACAACACTAGAATTTGAAGATTTCAAGCCTAAAATTTAAACAAAAAATTAGTACAGTTTTATCTTAAAAGACGCCAGATTGCTTTTGTTTGTTTGCGTTTTCATTTGTGTTCTGCCTGATAGTTTGTTAGACGTTAAGATGTTTTTTTTTTCTTCGAACGTGGAAGTATGTGTCCTAAATGATATTTAACAGAAAAGGGTACAAAAGGTCATTGTGTCGTTAGTTCCATTTTGTAATCTTCACAACTGTTATTTCTGTTGTGACCTAACGCAACGCCACAATGGACGTTGCGTGACGACGTAGCGTGTAAGTAACGGCTGCAAGAGGAGAGCTACTGGATGTAGGGCAATTGAAAATATTATGACTTGAATTTATGCAAGACTATAGTTTCAATAAACAAATACAAACCAGTACTGTATAATAATATGTTTAACCCAAGCCCCTTTCCCACGTTTTCTTATTGTTTGTATATTTTACTATGTCATTATACTACGGCTTTGACAACCATAGCGCCCAATCTGGTATTGTCCGTTTATAAATATTCGCTAAATTTGGGTTTACCTCGGTGTAAAAACCTGACGTTTTTCTATGTTTTTGAGCTATTGTTTTTCTGTTCTATATTGTTTTTTTTCTGTTCTATATTTGTTCTATATTTGTTTGCGTTCACGTCAAAATTGACCCTATATTTATTAAAATGGTCACTATTTAAAAAGCTGTAGATACATTTTTCTAAAAATTATTCTTCCTAGAGAACAAACTTTTTAATAACATTCAGGAAGTAATACGATTTTGTTGTATGTTAACACCTTAAAACTTCACCGTAAATTTTCTCGAAATCGCTCTTATAAAAATTCTTCAAATTTGGGAGACCTCAAGAAAAGTATGTCAGGTTAAAGATCCTTGATGACAGGTTATTCGGTCTCGATTAAAGTGGGGCATGAGGTCACTACGTTGCTATGGTCACTCCGATCACGATAAAATTAACTTCATCTGAAACTTTGGTCTTTCTCTAGTGCACCTGGAGCAATCGATTTTCTGCCGGATACTCTATGGTGGTACACTGGCTGCTCAAGGTTGAAAGGTATCGTCACTCAAAAATCCGATCGAGCCACCTTAAAGTGCCTATGAAGTGAATTTATTTTGTGTTTTGTTTTAAAATTTACTTTGTGAAATACGCGATTCCAGAGTTTGAGACCTCTGGGATTAAAAATAACGATTTTACAAGCCTTCAAAGTTGAGCATTTTGACCTTCAAAAATGGTCAGGGAATGGGTCCGAAAATACCATGCCGTGACGTCACTTTGGTGCGAAACTTTTGTTTGATGGATCAAAGTTTCTTGTCAGCGAGGAGTGATTACGTGAGAAACATGTCGAGCGATTCAGAAATGGGCGATTTGTCAGAAAAATCCAGCAACCCCGAAGAAATAGAAACTGAGAACGATTTCGTGAACGATTTTTGGCACTCAAATGACGTCAGAGGTATTTGTCACGTGGTATTTTGACCGCGCGATTCAAATACCATTTTAAAGAGCAAAATGGCTCAACTTTGAAGGCTTGTAAAATCGTTACTTTTAACGCCAGACGTCTCAAACTTTGGAATCGCGTATTTCACGAGGTAACTTTTCAAACTAAATACAAAACCAATTAACTTCATAGGCACTTTAAGTTTCCTTGAAGTTGAGTAACAATGAGTTATGAACTACCTTTCTTAAGGGGTACGGCTTAATTTTTGGTACTACGGTCTTCATTTCAGTTCACTTTGCTAAAAAGTACTTCACACTACATCGAGAGTTTGATGAGGATTCCATGTAAAAATGTACATTATTTTACTTGCATGCACATAAGCCAACATTTGGTCTTTTTGCGGAACCGTTGCCATTTTATTTTCGTGCTCCTTTTCCTTCCGTTTCTTCTCGGCTTTCTTATTCCCTCTCCTTTCTACTCTTCACATCCTTCCTTTAGGCCAGAAAAGGTTTTGATGTACTCATTTGTAAACCCTGAAACCCCGACCTTGATCAATTACAGGTGTTTCGTGCACCAAAAACGGATTGTGTTTTTCTCGATTAGCTCTGTCAGAATGCAGCCAATATGCGAAATGAATAGTTCTGTGAAAAGGTCAAACCTAGCTTTACTAGTTGCTTCTCACTGGCAAAAGTCTGCTACCGTGCAAATTGATGACGTCACAAGTGGTTCATTGACTGCTCCTCCAAATGTCGACAAAACCAGTAATTCAAAAGAATAAATACATTTTTGCAATATTTCCTTTGTGAGATTTGTCTTCGGACTTCGGCCCTGAATGGCATGGACTATTTTGGAAAGTGACAAATCAGCGGCCGCAGTATGTCTGAATATTAAAGTTACGTCTTCTTACTTACTCATAGTACAATTGTATTGTTTAAATAAAAAAACAGTCAAGCTATAACCGGAAACTTTCCTCAGTTTATCCGTTACTTTCGTTATCTGTTTTGCATCGTTTCAGCAGAGTTTCAGGCAGGATCTAGAATGCTAGAACAGAAGGATAACAAGAACCGGAAGTTAATGATGTCACAACCTTACTTCAATTATTTCCGGTTAACTTGTGTTTCGAGCACCGGAAGTAATGTCATACATATACTCGTTCAAACTTCCTTTTTTGAAATAACAAAAACTCCTTTATTCTGGAACATTGTGAACTGTTCTGGGGATATCGGGGAATTTTCACATTGCCTGGTAAAACTAAAAGATTTTTTTCGAGTTTTATTTTTTTTATCTGGAAAGCAACTTTCTGTTTATTAAAAAGCAAATTCTTTTTTCCCATTTAAAATTAATTGCTGAGTACTGCTGAACATTTATACAATTGTCGACTTCAACAAGAATGAATAAACGAATTAAGAAGGTAGGCTTCTTATGGTTCGTATCTAAAATCACCACTTGGAAGTGAATATCAATCATATTTATTAAATTATTTAATCTTGATCGCGTTTGTATATTTCTTCGAGCTGAAGTTAGACCAACGGACTTTTAACTGCAACATACATTTGCATGAAAACTGACAAAACTGTCATTTCCATTTCGCAGTTTTGTTGTCTTTTGATAAAATGAGTATTTTTAGACTGTTCCTTGTTGCATCATGAATGTCGAAATAATCCTGGATTTTTAGTTGTTTTTTAAGCTTAAGTGATAAACACTGAAGAGAAATACATGGCTATTTGCATGATTCTGGTGTCAAACCAACTCAGACAGCAATTTGTTTTGTCAGTTATTTAACCTATCAACATTAGTATTTGCTATAATAAAATGACACTTAATTTAGCATATTGATCCATCCGTTAAATACAAGAGGGACGTCAAAAGGTCGAACGGGATTGGAACGAGAAATACCATTCCAGTAAAAAATAGTACATAAGTCACAAGTCAATTAGTTACAATAACGTCCATTACATGTATGTTTTAGTAGGATGGTGATATTGCCCGAGAACTCATGCAATTTTAATTTATTAAATAGATAGTAATTCATGAGTTGGCACGTGGAGGAAGAGAATATAGGCATAATAATTCCTTAAATAGTCTGTTTTCGCTGGCTTTTCAGATTAAAAACGTGCGTAAATGTGCACGACAAGTTAACACAGAATATTTAAATTTTAATTTGAAATCCAAAGTGTACAATTGCAAAATAAATTACTATCAGATCTTCGTCCGACTGTTTCGATTAAAATGCATTGGCAATGCTAAGAAGAAATTACATTCTGTTTCCTTAAAAGTAAATTACACAGCTTATTACAATGATAATTTATACTTGTGCGTGATTTATTCTTGCGTCGTCACGTAACGCTACTTTCGTGACGAAACATTCCAGGCTGCCTGTTTCTTGGAACAAGCTTCGTTATCAAGGAAATAAGCATTCTTGCAAGCATTCATTGCAACCAAAAAATAGCTCACGTTCCTCATTTATGGGTCTCATGTAATCGCCTCCTTAAAAGCGCGCAAAAAATATTTTTTAGAGGAACTGATATCAGCAAAAGGAATGGAGTGCACATTGTTCTATAATCGGTGCTGATGATAAAAAGGGCGTAATGGAGGCATGGCAGCATAGCTATTTCAGACATTTGTAAGAATGTTCTTTCTTGGTAAAAGCTCGTTTTCGTGCTTTTCCGAGAAAATCTGACCATATAGTTCTAATCTCGGTAATATAGTTAATTTCTTATTCAACTTTTCGTACATGATTTTTGGTTCGAAACTACAGTTGAAAGTCGAAAAAAAGGAATCGGTAAGTACAAATTCACTTTCTACCTTTCATACTTAATTTGGTTGTTGTAGAATTTTAAATGCAATTAACATGAATAAAAAGGTTAGTTTAACTTTCAGTTATTTTAGTATGATTGCATAGTATTATTAAAGCCATGAACTGCAGGAAGTTTTAAGAGTGCTAGCAAGCGGGGGTGTGAGACGGCATAAAACTCAGCAGCGTTTTCCCAGCGGCTGAAAAGAACACCGAAAAACCGGAAACTCTTAGGATATATAAGCACAAAATTCTTCGTTACTGCCATGTAGTTGAACCTGCAATTGCGGATCGAAATCTAAATACTTTTTCCACAGAACACAAGTAATGAAGATGCCGCGAGAGATACTCTTCCACGTTCTCTTTATCTGCCTTGCAAACACGTTTGTCACTGGTTTGGTTGCCAAGTCTAAGTGTCAAGTGCAAGAATTTTCTTGTCCTTGTGACCAGAGCGGTGAATTTGGAGCAAAAGATCTTGGAGAAGTAAGTGTCACAAGGTGCGTGACCGAAGGAAACCCTTCAAAAGACATGGTTTGCAAAAGTGGAGAAGTTGTGACAAAATGTCACGACATTAAAGGTACCTACGTAAGGAGTAGCATTTCTGCGCACATGTGTTTTTTTTTTTTCGTCCTTCTTTCTTTCTTTTTTTAAATCTTATTGAAACGTTGTTTGAAAAATCGAATCGTTTTGACTCTATCGTCGTAAATATAAAACTTGGTTTACTTTCCACTAAATTCGCGTCAGACTTTTTGTGCGAAACAGTTTGTTGCGCTAATAATTTTTTAAAATACTTTCAGCAAAAGGCGTTTTCAGCTGTGTTCTGTATCAATATGTTGATTAATTTTCAGTTTCATCGACATCGACAATTTGCCACATGGGGGAAATTTGTGCGTTGTAGAAATCTGGTGACTTTCAACATCGCGATTTTCTTTAATGAATTCATGTGACAAAACGTCACGCGTATCTTCGTAAGTCATTTGGTGGGGACACGAAAGATTCGTGGGGTGAAACCTCCCAAAGTGCAAAGATTTGCGAAGATCCAAAACGTCAGAAATGACCCGGAGGCGTAGAAAAACTTCCGAGGTCTCTCGAAGGTTTTTCGCTGTGCTGATATCGGACGAGATCCTGGCAAAGATATTCCAGAAGATCCTCATCCGGCGCAATCGGTCTAAGGAACTCACATATATCACCCTTGTTGAAACTAGTAATTGTATTTTTCCTTGAAAATTAGGGCTACAAATAATATTTGTGTTTTTACTATTTGCAAATTACAATTTTCAGCTCTTATAATCGTCTGGTGGCATATTAAAAGACCTCTTATTTCACCACTAACCTCTTTCGTTTGTTTTCCAGTAAAACAGGACAACCAGCCCTTTATCGAAAGCTTTGGCCTTAGTGGGAACGACACAGCCTACCCTGGAAGCCAAATCAACTTGACCTGCAAGATGACCAACACCCAAGCAGCCATTTTTCTCAAATCTGGCGTGGCTGTAAAAGAAGGCGGTCGATTTAAGTACATACATATACACCCTGATCCTAACAGGCTGGTCAGTAATCTTGAAATCACAAACGTAACTAAAGATGATGAAGGGAACTACACTTGCTGGGCTTATAAAAATGGCATTTTGGCGTCCACGACGTATATTTTAAAAACAGGTTTGTAGCCCTGACTCTGGTTCTTTCTAGGAAAATGTTACTCAAAGGTGGCCGCATTCTCGTCCCCATAGCCTTTTTCGTTTCTCTTAGCCGGCAGGGCCTTGGCACGAAAAACGAAGGGCTCTGGGGACATAGGATTTTCAAAAAAATTCGAATATTTTTTATTGGCTGTTGAGAACAAAAAATGTCCACCGGCCGCCTTATTACAACACACAACATGTAGAAACATCAATGCTATATACATGAAGTCCGGAAGTCCTAGAATCTCGGACTGGAAATCGTATGTCCCCAGAGCCCTTCGTTTTTCGTGCCAAGGCTCTGCCGGCTATGAGAAACGAAAAGGGCTATGGGGACGAGAATGAGGTGGCCGCGCGATTTCATTGCCCAAGTCTCTCCCCCAGCCCACTCTCTTGCGAGCGGACTGGCGAAGAAAAGAAAAGAAACGACCGTCAAAATGGCGGTGCTTTATCAGAATTCCCCGATTTTAAAAATTCAAAAAGTACTTGGACGTCGTATCGTTGTGTGCCGTCGTTTTGTTTGATAAAACACAAACAGGGACTGGGACCAGAAAATGTTCGGAATATCTTCGGAAGACAAGTGTTCAGAACAGCCTAGGGAAAACTCTTTATTAAAACTTATGCGATAATTAACGATGACGCAAAACTATTTACAGTGAACGGTTCTGGTGATGCAATCATAAAAACCAATCTACAGAATATGCATTAAAAAGCTTAAAATTGAAAAATTAGAATTGAAATTAGAATTCTTTGGGTTACTGTACTTCGGAAATGATCGGGCGTCTTCGAAACCACTGACAAAAATCTCATGCTTTCGAGTTGGAAAAGGTGGCAGGTATATATTACTGTAAAAACTTTCGACTTATAACTACAATGTGTTTATATTATCTATGGTCTCTATGCTATTTTGGTCTGAAAGAAATAGGGTCAGTCGTATGCTGTATTGTGTGTGTGTAGGTGTGAGTGTGCAATATGAAATTAAGACGGATTCCGCTCAAAGTTCGAGCAATAAGTGCAAAAATTATTTACTAAATATTTGAAATATCTACTCACAACACGGTAACTTTTTGAATACTATTTAAAACATCTCACTGTAATTCATTTCTCTAGGTGACCCCGCGATTAAATCCCCACACATTCTCGGGAAATTTAATGTAAAACCTCGTAAGAATGCTCAAAGCGTGTGTTATTGTGTTTTCAACTAACGCGAAAGGTCCCTTTTAATTGAAATATGGATAACTTCAAGTTCAATTTTCTCTCGCGGGGTCAATTTGAGAGCTTAAGTCTTGATAAGATCTTCTTACCTTTAGTTAAAATATTACCATGCTATGAGATTTGTTTGGTAACTTTATTTTTGCCATTGTCGCTCGAATGTTGCGCGGAAAGCATCTTAAACCTTTTTTATAGTCTAATGTGTATATTATAATTAGTTTTAATAATAATATAAACTGGTAAATTATCAGCAGCATGCTACAAAAAATAAAAAATATATATAACACAAAGCTAGTAGAGTAGTCTAACCTTGCGTAGGGTGGGTGAGAAGGAAATACAATATAACACAAGGCTAGTAGAGTAGTCTAACCTTGCATAGGGTGGGTGAGAAGGAAACACAATATAACACAAGGCTAGTAGAGTAGTCTAACCTTGCATAGGGTGGGTGAGAAGGAAATACAATATAACACAAGGCTAGTAGAGTAGTATAACCTTGCGTAGGGTGGGTGAGAAGGAAATACAATATAACACAAGGCTAGTAGAGTAGTCTAACCTTGCATAGGGTGGGTAAGAAGGAAATACAATGAAGTGTACTTCAGAGTCTTCATCATGTTGCTAATGCACCTATCAATGTAAATCCCGCAGGGGGGAGTACGGGCATAGGTGGGGGATTTGAACTGAACTGAGATTTTCTGTTCAATTGCCGTGCCCCCAGGGCAATTGTAAATGGCCGAAAGAGTCACTAAAAATCAATAAAATGTTGCTAGAAAGGCCAATAAAACGGTCAGAAGTCCCCGATAGGGGAAGTTAACTACTTTCAAATCCCCCACCTATGCCCGCACTCCCCCCCCCCCCCCCGCGGTATTTACATTGATAGGTGCATAATGCATAAAGATTACTTCTCCTGGCTGATTATTTCCTTTTATCTCGTCACCTGTTTGTTTGAGAATGAATTCATATTTCAAGGAGAAATTAGCTTACGATCAGTCAAGAAATTATATTTAAATACTTGTACTTCTCTTTCAGTTTCTTGTCCCGCTGGCCATTTTTGTCCTTTGTTGTCGAACAAAGCGTTGCCTTGTGCTCCAGGGACGTACAGGAAATGGTCCAGCAACGTGACCCATAAATGTACCCTCTGTCCCACGTCTGGCGTTCACCACGGAGGATGGAAGACTGGAGCTAAATCAGTGAACGATTGTTTCTCAGGTGAGGCTTTCTCGCTGTTTTGTTTCTAATCACTGGGCCTGACACTAGCTGTGTATAATTTGAAGGCTCGCAAGATATACAGGAGTTATAAAACGTCATTCTTTTGTTTGTAAAAATATTCTTTAGCCAGAAGAAATAAGACTTTGATATCCTTTTCAAACTTAGATGTTTTCTCTGGTGTTTTAGACACTGCAGCTCACTACAAGACAAGGAGTGCATCATTGCAGAAATTGTTTTCTTGATTTCATCTTGTTATTTTATCCGACAAGAGCTGAAAAAGCGCCTTTGTGTAACAGCATGAGTTTCGAAATTTAACCAATAAAGATGGCTGACAAATTATTGAATTATGACTACTATTTTTGTCTTGATACTTTTCTGGTTCGATAAGGAGAAAAGGGCAAGACGTTGTTCGACAGAGAAGGGGAGATCTTCATCTGTTTTCTCAACCACTTTCAAAAACAAAACTTGTTACGAAATTCGCAATTGGCCATTTCCGAGTTCTCCATTACCTCATTGTCAAAACGAGTCTAAGTGCGAACCTATTCATATGAAAATATTTTTTATCTGCATGTTTATTGTCATCCAAAGCAAACTAATTTTCATATTAATAGTTTCGCTTAGACTCATTTTGAAACAGAGGGAAATGGGAACTCAGAAATGGCCTATTAAGTCATTTCCGGGTTACCTTCTACCTCTTTTTCAAAACGAGTCTTGGTGCACAACCTTTCATATGAAAATAAGTTGTATTATTTTGAAGACAAAAAATCCATTTCCATATGAAAGGTTGTGCACCGAGACTCGCCTTGAAACAGAAGAAAACAGCATTTAATGGACTCAAGGTATAGAGTGTTTTCACATATTCGTGCCCGCGCTCCTCCCCGAAGGCTCTCTTCTCAGGGCCGGGAGGAACAAAGACTGAACAGGACCCTACTACCTTTGCATAAATGGTGCCCAAATTTGAATAACAATACTTGATAAAAACTTAGCCTCGTGTGGATGTTTATAGACAAAGGATTTTTTACGTGAATTTGAGGCTAAGGATATATCAAGTATTGTTATTCACATTTGTCGCCATTTATGCAAAGGTCTATTCCCAGAGAAATTATTTGGAAAACCAATTTGGCTGCCGTGACACCATATAATGCGCGATATCGCGCGTGAATTCTCCACTCGTGTGTCAGTGATAAATTAAAACAGGTGGTTATCATTAGGTCAAAGCAAATTTAGGTTCTGCAAACTGTACAAAATTTTTGTAATAAGCCCAGCAGGTTTATTATAACGGTAATTTTTAAGTATTAGGCCTGTCGGGCGCGCTCTCAGGTTCCACAGAAAAATATAAGCAAGCTTTTCCATTTGATTAATAACATTTGATTAATATTAGGCCTGTCGGGCGCGCTCTCAGGTTCCACAGAAAAATATAAGCAAGCTTTTCCATTTGATTAATAACTTATTTTCCCAGGATTTCAAACTTTCTAATTCTTTGTCCTATCTTTGAGGTATTTAACGAATTAAACTAATATTGTGACCAAGAAAGGCTCACGGACAATTTACAGGTGACTATCCTGGTGTCGAGACTTTCAACGGAATTCATATCTTAGGGGAGTTATCTAAAAATAACGACTCGTGAAGTGAAGTTGTGTGCCACGCATTACTTTTACTGATTTTACTCTGATTAAGGAAAACATATGGAATTCCTTCTGGGAGAACTTTTTAACTCCGTAAAATCCTGACTCAGGGACCTCGCCATGCAAATGCAACATGCAAATCTTGAGGTGTGATTTTTTTGTGCATTTCATTTGCATTTTATTCCTCGATCGGTTCCTCGTGGTCAGGGCAATTTGGGCTTCGTCAACGGAAGAAAATTTTTAACAGATAGAAGACTAGCAAATACTGTGTGAATTGCCAACCGAAAGGGAAATACCAGAAATTATCACTTGAAGACCTGGTGTGGACCGACAACTCACTCACAAGTTCATTCAACCACTAGGCCTGAAGATAAGGTGAGAGAAGACATCACGAGAAAGCTAGAAATAACTCCAGACCAAGTCATTGTATATAAGTTGAAAGGAAAAGAATCCTTAACTGGGTTTCAAAGTTAAAATAACGTGAAGAAAGTAAAGTGTTAGTAAGCAGCAATTTTTTAAAGGAAACATTCCCGGAGCCGATTGCACTTAACTTTCACGCGTTTGCATTAACGACTCGCAACCATGTTGTTATATTGAATTATTCGTGGTAGAAAAATCTCTCACTGAAAGCTGGAACCAAATATGAGTTAAATAAACTAGAAACTATAGTTTGCTATAGAAAAAGTTCTCGTAAGATGCTAAATCCAAGAAAATCTTTCAAAACTATTTTGAGGAAATGAGTCGATCGGCGGGCGACTTTCACGCCGATTTCGTCCTCTACATAAAAAGATTAATTATTGGTGAGCTGTAAAGTCGCTTTTGCAGTTTTTTTTGGACAGTTTAATAAGGCAGTATACTTACAACATAGCGACATGATGTTACATAATTTTGGAGTTTGTAAGGACAAGGAGGAAGATGGTGAATTTCTAAGGTTGCTTGTAATTTTCTAATGGTACTGTTGCACAGAGAGGCCAGTTACGAAAAGTTGTTCCACGGAGGATATTTATTCATACCAGCATTCCTTTTCTCTTTTTAGGTGTACCTTTTAAGCCTTGATAACGCATGGCTTGAACAAACCGTCCATGAAGATATCTACGCGAAGGTACGTTTTGCGATCACTTATAATAAAATAGGTCCACAAAAAGTACTTGTGCCTACTGCTGTCTACCACAAAAATGATGTCAAAAGTTGTCCAAGCCATTAAATCACCATTTCATTTATTTCCTGCGGACGTTCTATTCATATTTGCTCATTTCGGTATTGTTGTTGTCAATTTCAGGTGAAGCACTTTAAACAGAACTGTGATTGATAAGACAAGGCAAGAAGAATGTTCTAGAAAAGAACTACATCGATGCATCGAGGTAAGCGAGAGAAAATGAAATAATAAACCTGGTGACAAAAATAACAAGAAAAATAGGTCTGCATCGTGTACATAAACGTATTTTCATTTATAAGGCTAGTGTTGCCATGGTGATACACAAAATTATTATGATGAAGATGGCTTTTTTTAAAGATTCTATTTATATTTTTAAACATGCTCTGTCACCACATCCATAGAAGACGTGAGATAGTCCTGTCATCGTAAGGCAAGCCTAAACGTATCTCAGACTGACTGGATAAGTTATTATTGTATTGATTATTTTTGCTAATTCCAGCCTTTGTGTTTCAATTAGAGTTGAAGAACTTTTGGAGAAATCTTCTGATGTGGACATAGCAAGTCAGCATTGCAACTTAAGATACAAGTGAAGGTAAAAGTGAATTTACCGATTGCATAGATAAAAATAGGTCCGCAATGTGTACATGCGTTACCATTTACCGTGGCAATGTATTGAAGTAGTTTAAGAGAAAATAAGATGTTGATCTCTTGGGAGATACCAATTTTAAAAGAATGAAAGCAAACTATGTTGATCATCTTAGGATTTTAAAGTTTCACCCAAATTCTGACTTGGATGGGAGAGAAGGTGCCTGCACTAATTTTAAACTTTTGCGACCTAAAAATTATCGAAGAAAAAATAACTAAACTTAGCAAGGTTAATCGAGGAACATTTTACAGTGCTTACGTTTCTTGCTGTTACGTTTTTTTTTGGGGTGGGGAGTGGGGGGGGGGGGGGGGCGGGCAGCTCCATCTAAATTTTGAAGTTTTATTTAAATGATATTATGTATTTACTAATTAGAGGTTTCCAGTGACGAATTTCATAAGTTGTGAGACAAAACCCTTGCAATCCAAGATGACAAATTGGGGCTGATTTTGGAATCAATGACGTTTTATTCAACACATCACTACCAACAATTTTAAATTTTATTTTGGATAAAATGGCATTACAGCTGACATTACTTGACAAGTTAATAGGGTGGATGTAAGGGAATCTCTTTTCTTCAGATAAGATGACGCTGCTTTATAAATTTTACCGGACAAGGGAGATGCAACATTTCGTAAAGATGATAACACAGACAAGAATATCGCTTTTAATGTTTCCCGCGCGTCGTTATCGTGGATTTTATGACGTGTTTCCATTGCCCAATTATTTCACACAAAAGAACCTCGGCTACTTTCTAACAATTCAAAATGAGAGTAAATTAGCAAGGACCACCGTTGCAAATAGAAGTATCTAATCCTCTACTGTAAATGATATAATCAGCAATAACTAAATTATGGACGAAGATAAAACGCAAGGCTGATTGAACAGTATGGGAAATGTATTAATGCATTTCCCATCCTTTTCAATCAGCCCTGCGTTATATCTTCGTTCCTAACAATTCTGGCATGGGTTTCACTCTCACACAATCAAAAATTTAATTTCAAATATTATAGAAGATAAATAAATAAATATTTTTAAGCCTCAGGTCTTTGTGGTGTGCCGTTCGTGAATTATTTTCCGAAATGTTACCACGTAAATTTATAAAGGTCAGCATGGAGGCTCACTGAAATGCACAGATATCATAAAAGTGAAAGGTGCTTATGTTGAAATGAAAAGCAAAGCTGGTGCAATACTCTCAGACATGTAGATACGAGAGCGAGAAATATTAATTTAGCTCAGTACGTTCTAAACTTGGCTAAACGATTCGGAATTCATTTCCACAGGCATAATTTCGTGGTCCCTCTACTTGACTGTTTCTAAGTTCGCAAGTTATAAGAACTAGACAATTCCTATAGGGAAGAAATTTGTTTACAAACATTGTTTTTGTTATTTAAATAGCTAACAATTTAAACAAAAGAGCTCTTTGTTTCACCAGCAAATAGGTGACGTCACTGATATCTTCCCTATATGTTACCCAGTGCTCAAAAATACATAACTTCGTTTTCGAAAAAACACCTGTTTTTAAGCCGGAATTTTATTATTTAGATGAACTGGTCGTTACAATTTTAAAAGTGATTTTTCCTTACCAATGACTTGCTAATTGGCAGATTTCAAAGAAATTAATATCTCTATTTATAGGATACATGCGTGCTTTCCTTAGATTAGTTCAACTAGATCCCCAAACCAATTAATATTCTTGTCTCTCACCAGCAAAAAGGTATACATTTTCAGTTCATCTTACACCTTGTGACAAAATTTAATTTTTGATGTCACATGAAAGCTAACAAAAATGCAAAATGGCGGGAAATTTAAAAGCGCAATCCTCTCCGTTTATCGATAATTATAAAGTTTTAAAATGTTTAATTAACCAATATCTTAAACAATTCAACATCAACTTGTCTCGAGAACACAGGTTCCTCTTGAGTCAGAATTATTTTCGAGATACGAGTACTAAAAATTCGTCGCCCGGAACCGGAAGGGCCAAGTTTAGGTAGATTTTTTTTTAATAATTGAAGAATTCTATTTACGAACAAATCAAATTTTAATAAACAAAATCAAATTATTCAGACTTTTTGAAATTAAAGACAGTTTTCTCCTCCAGTAAAGGAGCAATGCTCTAAACGCCAGTTGTATAAATTTAACACGTGCAGGTACACCGACCTCAAAACTTTCAGTGGTATGATTGGAATGTAAACAAAACAAAAATAGGCAATCGGCTGAATAGATTATCAAATGAAATGTTAAGATTTTTGACGAAATCTGATAACTGCACAAAAAGTTATAGAGTTTTAAAAACCTATATTGTACACTTGTGTAAATCGGTACCCAAGGGTCAGTGCAACTGTAAAAGAAAATTGTTACTTTCTCCAAAGGTAATTAATTTATTCAGTTTAACTGTGCCATGATTTATTATTTTTGTCCGAGCAAAGGTCGGGAAAACGCGAATGTGTGTTGAGACAATCAGCCTTAGGAAAAAAGATGGCGGCTGTACATTTTACCACAATACCTTGCGACCCTAACACAGCCCACAAGGTGTATAGAAAGTTACAATTTCACGAAATTCGTTCTTGAAGTAACAAAATTACTCTTGCCGAGTTTGAAAGTTTAGGTGCTTTTCTTTGTGTTTTTAGGGTTTTCGCGCGCAAAGAATTATAGGTAAATGTACCAGTCGCCATCTTTTTGCATAATCAAAAAGCCTACAAAGCTACTATATCATTAATTATCGCCCGGCAGTGTAATGATTTGAAATATTTTGGGTTTTTTGTTTTAGTTTATCGTCCATTATGTCAATGATAGGTTACTTATTCAGGTCGCGTGGTCTCTCCAAAGAACCATCCTGAGCCCTAATTACTAGGCAGATCAACATCGAATTTCTCATTCATAACTTCAATACATTGCTTAGCAGAACGGTTGAGAGAAAAAAGAAAACTATCTACTTGCATCGGGATTTACCAGAAATTAGAGCTATTTGAAAGAGGAATTATTTTTCACATTATTATTATTTTGGACGAGTTTGACGCGGTTGAAACGAAATGTCTCTGTCAAAAAATCGAGAGAGCGAACAAAACACAACTGAACGAATTGTTGTTAATTGTTACTGCAGTGAAAACCTTAGGTGCATCCTTAGAGTTAAGAAATTCCCGTATATTAACATATTTGTGTTTTTTTCAGTGTCTTAAATAGCTGGCTTGCTGAATGATGTGGATCACAACCCCAGAGAGAAGTCAAGCGTTCAAGATAAAGAAATCAGAAGTTATTTGTAGAGGTAATTTCTCACTCAGAGAGACTGAAATCATCGTCTTTGACGTCGCTTAGGATATACCTATTTCGCAAACACGTGGAACAAAGAAAAATCTAAAAAGAATGGAGCTTTTCTGGAAATATTGAATCTCGTTTCAAATTGTCTGATACTTTCAAATCAATAGTTCACAAATGTTGAAAGGAAACTCTAGAATTCTGGCAGAAAATTTTGCAACTCGTGACTGTTGATAGAATTTTGAGTTATAGTTTGAAAATTATTTTGAGTTATAGTTTAAAAATTATTTTGAGGCTTCAAAGTTGTGAACGAGTTTCGAATAAATACTCGTATGTTATAGCTCTATGGATCACGAATGAATTATTGTTGCCATAAAATAAAACGACGGAACATGTTATCAAAGCATGTTCTGTAGTTTTATTTTATAACGGCCATCATTCGCTCTGTGTTTACTTTGGCATTTTATTGTATTTCTGGTGTTCCTGGTTTTAGTACATGCCGTTCACTTTAGTTCTCGTTTTATCAGTCACTGAAATTCTTTGATTGGAAGTTTCGTTCTCTAATTGTAATAGCCAAATCACGGTATCCAGAAGACTTAAGCATTTGTTATCCGAGTTGTGCTGACAGTTTACCTTGTAATTGCTGGTATGACGTACGTAGCAGTATTCGTTTAATTTTTTCCAATATTTGTCTTAAGTTTTGTTATATTGATAACTATTTTATCGTGAACGTTTTGTAGAATCATTGCTTGTAAACGAGTGTTATAAATAAATAAGTTTATTGTTTAGTTTCATTGATTGTAATTTATTTAATAAAACAAAGTAAACAATAAAATATTTGTCAACTCATTTAATATCTCTTTATTGTCTTTTTCACTTCATTTGATAAACGAATAATTTAAAAAAATATCCGCGCTCTTAAAAGGGGCCTGGTAACTAGTCGAAATGTAGGCTATCTCTTTTACTATAATTTGACTATGTAGGGTTGCCGAAAAGAAAAAAAATTCTGCGAGTTTAAACAGGGTCTAGTCAGAAATCAAACATATACTTTTGACTTTTGATGGGACAAATCCGTTTGCACAGTGCAAGATTTTTCCCGCCAAAAGACTTAGTATATTTTTTGAATCAAAACAAGACACCATTCAAAGGCGCAGACTTTTTTTTCTAAGAAAAATTTCCCGCCAAAAGACTTAGTTATTTTCGACTCTTTTTGGTCCCTTTTAAAAGCGCGAATATTTTCCGAACAATAACTCCAAGCGAGATCCAAATTCTTAACTGAAGTTATCACTCGCCAAATAATTTCGAGACATTTTATTTCAACAGTTCAATGCTTTGCTTTTTGATGACTATGTCTACCCTGCTGGTGTCACCGTTAAACCTGAAAAAAAAAACAACAAAATGAATGTAAATATCTAACAAGATAATTTGTGAAGCGACAGTTTCCACCCGCAATTCCAATGATTCCTGGCTACACTTAATCAATACATCAAATTCTTGAATTTATCGTATGATCATAAATTTGATGATTTCATCAAATTAAACCGCTTCAGTTTTGATCACCAAAACCCTTGAAAATCGAAAAAGTCAGAAATTACATAACTGCCTAATTTAGTTACACGGAATTTTAATGAGCAAAGAGTACTTAAATCACGTTGAATGAATCATTTCGCAGTTCATATCAAGCAAAATGAAGAAAACAAAAAAGCTAATTTTGAATGAATTGTTACGCTTTACTCTTCCAGTCCCAAGTTTAAAATATGAATTCTCATTACTTTCCGACATAGATCGAGTCTTTTGAAGTTAGTTTTGAGAATTTGGCACTATTATTTTCATAGATTTGTTTGTTGGTTTTTAACATACTCAGCCCAGATGATCTACACCGTCTGTTGATGGCGGAGACAGATCCGGTTAGGATAAAGGATAAACAACAGAAACGCTGGAAAACTGCTTAGTATTTATCATGACATTACATTTAATCCGTTTTCTAACATTTAAACTGGTGAGATATGAAATGATTTGTGGACCACAGAATTAAGTTTTAGCCAAAACAGGCGAATACCGTAATAAAGTTCCACGTTCAAGCTCGATAACTTCAAATTAATTCTACTGTCAGCTGAAGCTGGTCGTTGAACGACCGAAAAATGTCTTGTAAATTTAGTTTCAAATGTGTCGTCCTCTCTATAAAAATTTACGTCAAGTTTCCTATTCGGGTTAGCTCGCCAGGGAAAAATGGCCTACTTTTTTCCAAGTAATTTTGACCCACCATTCATCCACTTTTTTTGAAAGAGTTAGAAAAAATTTTCTTTGAAAAGGAACTTACTACAAGAAATGTGTCACCCACGGAGATAAAATAATCACCTCGAGAACACGCACGCTCGCGAACCATTTTTTTCCATGTTATCGATGTAATGTCTATTACGTGATCTAAAGACTTTCTTTAGTTATGTGATTCCTTTTCCTGTTCGAAAAGCAGTGTTTATGTATCCTGAAAAGGGAAATCGTGAGGTTAACCCCGTACAAAAACAATTTCCCTAACATGCATGTAATGTGCCCTTTGACAATTCCAACGCATTGCAACATTTTAACGGTGCGAAATAATAAAATATAGGGTACTTTTGCAATCATCATCAAAAGTCATTGTTGAATTGCGAAAGCTGGTTTATTTCGGAAGTTTCCATTTTGTCTGCGTTATATATGCTGATTAATTAGCGACATCAATTTGCGGTACCGAAGACTTATTTCCACGATACTAATATTTTCGCGATCGCTCGGGATTCAAACTTTGCAGTCTTGAAGATCTATAAGGGACATTGAGTCGTTTTAAAATTTTTAGGTACGTCTCGATTTGAGAAAATGGCCGATATTCAAAATCTATGACGTCATCGCTTGGTGAGCTTCTGAAAAAACTGAGATGGGCCACCTTAATTTATTTTTATAGTTGTCAAACGGCAAGTAATCTGAATAGTGATGCCAAAAAATTGTACATGTCAAGTTCCTGGTCTTCGTTTCTCCTTTTCACGTGCTTCAACCATTTATCTATTAATCTCCTTTTTTACGTGCTTCAGCTATATATCTACTTTCCTCAATTTAACTCTTTACTTCATGCACCAATTCGTAACCGGCAAATTACCAAATTTTTTCGTTCATTTTTTCATTAAAACTTCAGATAAGCATAATGTTAACACTCGCTTTGCAACTAGTACATTTTATGTTCCAAAAATTCGAACAAACTATGGTAAATTTAATATTCGACAAAATGGACCTATATTATGAAATCAAACTACTGAGAGATTTAAGATTCTATCTTCCTATTGATTTAAAAGAGAACTGTCTTCGCATTTTACTGTTTATTGTATACATGTATAAGAATTACTTGTTCTGAACTTGGAACTTGGATGGACTGATTTAAAAACCCGAAGAGTTAAGCATAAAGCCACCCAAATGTTTAAAATTTCTACTAGCTGGTGATGCTCCATCCTACTAAATTGACAAATTTCCCGAGGCAATAATTAACAATTATTCTTTGAAATCGAGGTCAATAGTATATACACAGTGATCTCAACAACATTTTCAGAAGGAAACCATTTAAAAATCGATTTAATTGACCTCCGAAACACTGGCGAAAAGCGAGTTTACACCCGCCATTTTGTTTTTGTTTGGCTTACGCATTATTCACTCGGTAGGGGGTGAATAATGCTCAT
The DNA here is from genome assembly GCA_947652115.1 of Blastomussa wellsi. Classification (NCBI taxonomy): domain Eukaryota; kingdom Metazoa; phylum Cnidaria; class Anthozoa; order Scleractinia; family Plerogyridae; genus Blastomussa; species Blastomussa wellsi. Next base: position 3,629,209 of record OX393572.1, on the reverse strand, counting down.
TAGCCAGAGATAGCGAACCAATCAGATTGCTTAAAACACCAAGATCACTGACTGTGTATATACTAAATCCATATAGTATTAGGAACAATGAATTAAATATTAATTTACCATTACCGAAAACTGATTTCATGAAAAGGATTTTTGATGACGCTGGTCCTAAATTGTGGAATTCCTTGCCTAATTCTCTTGCAGCCTTTAAAATTAAGGGGACTCGAAGATCTTGACTTTGATGTGTTACTATCTTCTTATCCATAGTATATTGTCCCATTTTAAATATTCATGTTTTTATTCTATTATATTTACATTTTTAAACTTACTCGGCTTTCATGAAAACCAATTGTATATTGATGGCATTCCGAGTTTAAATAAAGTTTCACTCACTCACTCACTCCTTAATTAAGTGCGTATAAGTAAAATGTAAAATGTCTCTTTCCCGACTTTTATTTACTTTTAATTAATAAATGGTGGTCACCCAGCTAGTTTAGCTTCTTAGTTATTTTGGGTGACCAGCTACTGTATGTATTTTTAATTTATTTATTGTTCAATCAGTAATTAAATTAATTTGCAGTTCAAAATAAACCTTGTTGTTGTTGTTGCCAAAAGAGACGAGCTACAACAGCTTTAGAAGCCATAATCGTTCTCATTATAATACAACTGATTTTTTGAGAGCTAGACAATCGATCAACTATTATTTCAAGTATTGTTAAGTTTGGAATGAGTACCGTGCTATATTCTGGCTCGAGATTACGTCAAAACTCCAGTCATGCCTTGTGACATTGAACTGTTTCATTTACTGTGACAAACAGTGGTAAAAACGTGCAAAACGTTGTTTTTTTAAACTAAGGGACTCCAACTAAACTGAAAAACTCCTACAATCTTATTTTATATTCAATTTTGGTTATTCCCCTCAAAGAATAATTGTCTCTTATACGGTTTGCAAGACCTGTTTGTAGCACAATATAATTCGCTGATGCGCGGTTCCTACATGCTTATAAAATCGATCACAATACTTAGTAAACGCACAATTTGATGGACAGTGTGCATTTCTTGTAAACAATTAAACGACAATAAACCAGAAATTACCTACCACAAGATAATGAAAACCTTTGTTCAGAAAGATAGTAAATATAAAGCGGTCGAAAAATGCCTCATCTCCGGTGGCCTTATGACCAAGAATTACAATATCATTGATCATTTCTGTTGTTAGAATTCGATAAAATTGTGAATTCACTCCAAACCGCGCATTAACACTTATAACACTTATGACTATCATATGTTTTGTTATTAACAATGCACCACAGCCGAGAAAATAATAAAATATGTGAATTTCAGAATTGTCAGACGTCGTGTACAGAGGTGGACAATTAACCAACTAAACTTTGAATTTTCAAAAATTGACCTTTACCGCACTTTGAGATGCACGATCTTATCAAAAGAACTGGATACTGAAAAGTTGACATGGTAACCGTTGTTGCTAAGAAACCAAAACCTGAACTATGACAATGCCTAACAAAATGCATACCCTATAACGACAAAGCATTGCCGTTTCCGTGACAAAAGTTAAAATGAGCCTTCCATGAATTATTTGTTGGCCGTAGACCAGTGACAGCTTTGCTCGCCAATCGGACTTTCTATCGAACTAATTAACTCATATTGCATTGCCTTTCCACCAACCGCGCTAAGACACCCCGTCCTCCCTCACCCCCAAGACCCCGAGAATAGCTAAAACAATTTGGCGACAAGGGGACGAATGTCTTGATACGATCAATCCTGGAACGAAACCAAACGGAAATAGAAACTGTATTTACGTAAGCTGCAGAGAAGTTCTTTGCCAATTAATAATTTGTAGTTTGATTCACCGTCAATGAAATAATCTATAACGTACAATAAAGAGAAGCAATTAAATGAAGCCTTGCCAGTTAACGGAAAGAAAATTTGTATCACCTATGCGATTCAAATGGGAATATATACGGCAGCCGTTTATTATTTTGGAACACCCATGAGTCTGTCCCCATGACGTCAAAAAAAGACGGTCGCCCTACATTCATTTATTTATCGACAAAACAAAAGGAAACAGTACTCACCTATATCATATTTAAAGTTCCTTTCTTTGATATAGTGCAAGTTTTCCAGAGAACATCGTCAATGAAATTATTCAAAAACAAAACTGTTGGAAAGAGAAAGACAATGGTTAATATAAGGAAGTGGGCAGGATCGGTGCACACAAGTGTTTTGACAACGGAACAACGATATAGCTTTTAAGACAGCTATGTGCCGTGCATTGAAAATAAAAACGAATTTGGTTGGTGCAGGTTCATAGGCGTACGGACCGTGTGGGGGGCAGGAGGGCTGCAGCCAACCCCCCCCCCCTACCCCTCCTCCCCTTCCCCCCCGCCAAATTTTTGGCACATTAAGATTTTTTGGGCAGCAAGAGAAAATTTGGGGAAGGCAACTTGGAAGAATTTTTTGGGCAAATGGTTCAGTACCGAATGCCAATGTGCAGGTTAGGATAACTTACAAAATTAAAGATTCAAGATGATTAGTTTCATTTTTGATCAGATCCTCTTTTCTTCGTTTAAATCAATACCCCGTTGCGAAGGTCCCCGAAACTGGTTTGAACGTTTGGTTTTCTAGGAATGTGGCTTGACTGTTTGGCACTGTCCGCTTCGATAATGATAAATGTATGGATGTAAACAGATCGAGCGAAACTACTTACCTAAATGCCGAGCAGCAGAGAAATTTTTTGGCACTGAAGGTGAAATAATCCGGATCCCGCTGTTACTAGAAAGAGAAAGGTGTACAAGTTAAAATAATGTAGGAATGGACAGGACTCCGGGGACAGGATCATGAGCCATATAGAGATGTTTGTGAACAGCGAGTATCGTTACACAACATATACGTAAATTGTTTTTGAAAAAAGAACGAGTGTCATCCGGCGCAGTGCAAGTTACTGAGATCTCAAAAAAATCAGTATTTTAATTCAATTGTGCTCACCTCTTGCCATAATACAGAGGTAGTCCTCTGAACGACACGAGGCGCATATATAGGGCTGCATGATGTGGAGTAGTTCCTTTGATCTGAAGTGACACCAACAATCTAATCCTACCGATCTATGCACGGTGGAAAGTAAACAATGTTAATCAGTTAAGAAGGGGGTGAATTTGAATTACTACAAATGGTAAGCACCCGTGTACTTCCGGTAGAAACAATGTATTGATGCTTGTAGAAAAAGGAAGTGTTTAATCGCTCAGTCGAAAGAATGGATCGGATTTGAAATGGTGTCACTTTAATTTGGCAATAAAAATAATGCCTCTCAATTATTTCACAGTCCATGCCAGGTTTGGCGTTGTGAGGGAAACCGTTTGGCACTATCGATTTGAACTTATGAACGATCGTAGGATCAGCCATTTACACGAGTAAAAATGAAACATTTTCGCCCAGCTACAAAGACATGAAACAAAATATGTCGGAAACCCAAAAATTACAAGGAACTAAAATATGCACAGAAACCCTCAACTTGTTGTCGACTTTTCATGAATATATTTACTGGCCATTTGCTCACAGAAATATGTTTAACCTTTTCGTCGGCCAAGCAGCATTCTTAACACGAACTATATATAGATGAACTATGATATACAAAATGATTTGAAGGCTTTTAACCGCTTACCGCAAGGAAGAGAAAAATATATAACTGAAATAACTGAATTGTTCGTTGAATACTTGCGGATATCGAGAGTGAACAGGAGGGCCACTTCAGCTCAATTTTACTCAACGTTGCCTCTTATAGAACAAAATGAAAGGTTTTTAACTTACCCTCTAAGTCGTGCAAAGTTTCCAACTCTGTGCACAGCGAAACCTTTTCCCAATCCATAATTCCGGCGACCCTTAAAGCAAAACGTGGCTTGACAAAGCAGGGGACATTTTCTCACGTGCGATAAAAATGAATAAATTAATTTTGCATGAAGACTTACAGTCAGTCAAATGCAAATTACAGAGAAGGGATGAATTAGGGTAGTGCATGAATTAAACTGCAAAACAATTGCTCGCAAAAAGAAACTCGCCACTTCCTCGAAAGAATAGGAAAAAAGGAGCTTGCAACCAGCGAACAGAACAATAAGGGGAAGCGAAAAACCTTCAAAAGCTTATTTAAATTCTAAAAGATTATTCTTTTCTAACCAGCCGGCTACAATTTTTACAGATTTTCCCTGGAAATAGGCAGTCTCCTCCGCGCGGTACGGCACAATCGTGTCAATCGAGAAGTGACGTACGAATATCGAGAAGGTGAGATTTGCTCCAAGCCCTCCCCCCCTCCCCGGGGACAAGACCCCTTAAAACAATTTTCCACCTCTGGGTCGAAAGGGCTCGACTTGTCCCGGGGGTTGTCCGGGGAGATGTTTAATTCTTTCAAAAGTTTGAAAGAGCCTTTCAATGGAAAATCTATGCAAATTTCCAACTGCCGGACATGCCGGGCCGGCATATCACAGGGCACCCATACAAGCAGTGCGTCTTTGTATGTTCCAAATATAAAGAAATGTATGGAAATATTGAATCGACCTAGTATCGACAACTTATTACGAGTAATGTTTATTTTTTGGGTTGAAATAAACGTGAACTTACCTCAGGTGTTGTATTTTGTCATTCCTCGGCTCAAAATGGCGAATTTGAGCGATTTGGATGGAGGGTTTTGCGTTGAATGTTGCTTCACGTTATTTTTAGAACGTGAAGCAACAGTCCTTACTTAGAGATATAAGGAATAATTTATCATTTTGTGATTAATAGCTATAATAAGAGGAAATCTGCTAAGTTCAGATCTACATGGTACATTTGATGCCTTATTGCTTTCTTGTAAATAACGTTTACAGAATTGGAGGAGAGATTTCTTTATCGGTGAACTGTCTCAGGACTTGAAATCAGATTTTACGTGAAGTCTGCACCCCAGACTTCACTGTTATATGTCAAAATAGGAGATATAGTTATGTCGAAAATTTTATTAGCAAGGAGTGGGGGTAATCTGTTGAAATAGGCTGAAAAGGGCGTGAATTGCCTTTTCTTTTAGCTTATCTAGTGCCAAGGAAAAATTACCCGTGGAAGAAATAAGCGTTCCTAATACTGAAGTGTAACTTTGAGCAACTTCAATGGGCTTGTTGTCTATATAAAAATTAGACTCACGTTTTTGAAAGATCGTAACTTCAGTTTTTTAGGATTGATACTTAACATCCATGTGCTGCAATAGGATGATAGTGTTTTGAGGCAATTTTGCAGTCCTGTTGACAATATGACTAAAGTCATCTGTATATAAAAGCGAATTCAATTTGTGCCATTTGGTAGGACAAAGGGATCAAATAAATTGTTTTCAAAAGAGAAAGGGATGCCATTAATAAGGAGGTTAAACAGCAACGGGCTCAAAAAACATCCTTGGCGTACACCTCTTACGTATTGAAAGAGTCGAGTTTTATGTTTTCCAATTTTTATGGAACATGTATGTAGAATTCGAATACAAACTCTTTATTAAATTGAAAAAAAGCCACCGACGTTAATTTGCAACAGTTAAAGAGTCCGTCATGCGAAACTTTTTTGAAATCTACAAAGCAAGCGTATAGGGGTGTTCAGACTGATCATTTGTTATGACATCATTGCCATCATGACAAACACTGCCTTTTTCCAGTTCTCGCATTGAAGTCAGACGAATTGAACCCTTGGAAGAAAAATACAATATATCCTTTTCGAGCTCTTCGAACATTGCGGGGTCAATCAGTGGAATATTAAAACCACACACGTACATATCTTTCGGTGTTTTGGCAGGATGTTGATTTGTTGATTTTGAACCAGAGAAACTTTAAAGTTGCTTTCACAATTGAGATCCAATTATGAAATTCATTTTTATATAACAGAGCAATTCCTACCGAGTTCCAACCACCATTCTGTGACACAGCACCATCCTGGATTATAGGTCAGTATCCTGCGACCTCAACTGATTCGAGCATTTCCAAGTTTGGAAAAGTAAAAAATATCCTGCCCACCAGGTTTCTGGACCAAAAATTCTTGCTGACCAGAAATCACTCCTCACCCCTCCCCCGTCAAAAGTTACATGGTCAGCCCGTAATTTACCTAAAATCGGAAAATGTTTTCCATGAAACAGTCAGTATGGAATGCCTTACAGTAAAGATTTCTATTCTGTTAGCAAACCACGACGAGAACATTGAAAAGCAAAATGTTTAACGAGATGTAGATAGTCTCGTGGCTCTGGGTGTTACATGATTTGAAGCACATTTCTCATATTTCCTGTGCAAAACAACACAAAATGCACGGCCAAATTCTGCTTTTGTTTTAGAGACGGTCAAATAGTGTAGGGCAGTGAAATCGTAAAATTAAAGATGTCTAAAAACGATTTTCTAACTGTCACAGCGAATCCTTGCTCAGAGTGGATTCGCCGGCGCCTTTGATGCACCATGATCCGGATCACTGATCCTGATCCGGATAACCCCAAAGGAACGCAGCCTTAATCTAGTTTAGCTTTCTCTATTAATTTCGGATGCCCTGCTATCGACTATTTTGTTTTTAAAAATAGTAGGAGTAGTATTTAATTCTATGGATTAGCGCACTGTTGGTTGAACGGTGCAGTCTGAAAATTGTAAATTTACTTAAGGTACGAATAAAATGTTTTTGTTGTTTTTTGTTGTTGTTATTCAGTGCAAGGGAATATTCAGTTTGTCTTCTTTCTAACGAGGAAGAAAACAGATCTTCATGCCTTTGTCAAGTCTCCTTCGCAGCCGTTTTTGGATGTCACACAACGCTCCCCAGGGGAAATGTTTCGTGGCATCCCAAAATCAAAGGCATTCCTGTGGTAAGCTCGTGGAGTAAGAAAGATACTGTCTACTTCAAACTTCTCAAAGACCACTAGGAGTTGTAAAAGATTACTAGGAGTTTTCAAACATCACCACGAGTTCTTACAGATCACTGCGCTGACGGAGAAGTGAGTTCTCAACGATCACTGACCTCACGGGATTGTTGACCGAGATCTGTTCGCTCAGATTTGCTCAAAAAATGTTCAGTTTTGCTCAATATATACTTAGTTTCCCTTAAGGTAATTCTCAATTAATTCTTAAAGGTCACTAGGAGTTCTCAACACCAGGAGTTCTCACAGATCACTGAGCAGACGGGCTTGTTGAGCGAGATTCTTCGACCTTCAGTACACCCCTCTGTAACAGACCCACTGAAACCCTACCCAGTGGATTATTTTCCCCTACCCAGAGGAAATTTAGTCTCCCCAGTACCCAGTAAATATTTTGATTTTACCCAGTGACTGTGCGGTGTGACCCAGCGTATTATGTTTGCAAAATAAAACAGAAGACGAGCGGACCAGTGAGCTGACGGAAAAGTGAGTTCTCAACGATCACTGACCTCACGGGATTGTTGAACGAGATCTGTTCGCTCAGATTTGCTCAAAAAATGTTCGGTTTTGCTCAATATATTCTCAGTTTCCCTTAAGGTAAAACTCAAAGTTGTTTTAAAGTTCTTATAGATCAATAGGAGTTCTCAAAGAGGAGTTCTCAATACCAGGAGTTCTTACAGATCACTGAGCAGACGGACTTGTTGATCGAGATTCTTCGACCTTGGTGTCGATACCTGCTCTCGTAGAGTATATTTGTGTTTGTGTAAGATAAGAACCTTTATTAAACACGATAACAATTTAGCTCGGCGAAGTAACTTGTGTTTGTTTGGTGGTAACACGCACTGTATTTTTCCCTTGCAATTAGAAAAACTAGACTTTGTTTTTTCAAATCTTTCCACACATTTTTCCAACACCACAAAACATTTTCAATTTGCAGCTTTAAAATATTTTTATTTTATTTTATTTTATTATCTTGCCACACAGAATAACTTACAAGTAGAATAGAAAAGATAACAAATAGTTAATTAATATTAAATTTAAAATGAGCATACAATTTAGAAGAAGTGACTGTGGCGGGGAAATCTCCGAGAAGCAAAGCTTATGAGAAATAGAGATTTCCCCACACGGGCAATAATTGGCAATATAAATACTAGGCGGCATTTAGAAATAGAGAAAAGACATGTATTTTAAGTGTATAAGTGTACTTAGACAACAGATAGATATAAAGTATTAAGGTATTTAGGTTGTATTTTGTCTGACCCTTAATAATCCTGTCCCCCACCTTTATTATTTGCAGGTTTAGAATATTTCAAATAATCCTCTCCCCCTGCTGATTTGCCGAAGACATGTATCGAACACCGAAATATCACATGACATATTGAACTTCTTTCATTGGTAGCAGAATAAGAGCATTCTTAACGACCATTTAACGAATGCATGAATGCGCCAACCGAACTTGAGACGATCGGTCATCGATTTCAAATTTTCTATTGTTTACGCCTGACATCGTGATTCCCCCAAGCATCCCGATAGCTCTCCACGAGCTAAAAAGGCTGTGAACGAGTCTGTTGTAGCCTTTGTCCAGTGTCAGCTGAAAACAGAGTAAATACGGGAAAATATTCCGAAATGGTCGATACAACAATGACGTCATCATCTTTTAAAAAACGGTATCTTTTAGAGATCAAAAAGCTTGATTTCCGCCTAGATTGGTCTCCCTTCAGCACATAATAAACTCTCAATGATCGATAGGTTTGTTAATAGAAATCAAGCGATTATTAGCAATAAAAATTCAGGACATTTGGCTGAATGCGTTAGCTTACAGCCGTGGTATGGATAAGATCCTAACAGAGGAATTGAGAATAATAGCTGACTACCTAGTTGCCACATGTACAGGGTTTGTACCTGTTTTTATTATTTAATTTTCGGCTTCGCCTTTTCCGGTTAAACTCCAAATTTGGAAAGCGCAACTGCAGATATAATTTCCGCTTTCGAGGCAAATTAGATCAATTTCCTGTTGGCAAAGCGTCACTTTTGCTTTTGAAATCTTCTAACGCTCGTCCGAAACTCGTGTTATACCCGGTCCCGAATCAGTTCTTAAAGGGAAGCGAGATTTTTTTAGGATTGTTGTTTCTAAAAATTCCCGACGAATTAGAATATTCTTGATCGATAACAACCTGACGGCGTAAAGGGCACGTCGCGATCGCTCGTTCTCACATTCCGACGAATTTCTAATAGAAAGCGACCAAATCAAGCAAATTATCTATGGTTTTTAAAGAGCTACTTATTTTCAGTGCCTGTTTATATTTTGAATTAGCCTTTGCTGACTTTAAAGAGCTGGAGCATCGAACAAAGTGTCGCTCACACACGACAGTTTGTCCCTGCAAGGACAAGCATCAAGGAGTGAAATTCAATGTGACTGTGGAAATATGTAGTGTTGATCACAGCTTCACCAGGAAGAAATCTGTTTGCAACCGGGAAGCAACATTAACAAAATGCAGGAAAGGTAGGTTTTAATTTCTGTGATTTTTGTTAGCTTTTGACTCGCAATCCTAAGTCAGTGTATTTGTGAGCTACGTATAAATTGAGCAATCGATGTTTGTTTTTGATTATTAATCTTGCTCAATGACAAAAACAGGCTTTCTGTTGGAAAATTTAAGGAAGTATTTATATAACACATTGGGAAAGTTGTGTAATTTCATCATTTAAATTATGTTCATAGCGTGATATTTTCCCAAAAACTTTATGGCCACGCGAATTTCCAAGAATTCACGGACAGCTGTAGTAAGTATGTTTTATGCAAAGTTGCAGGACTTCTTGACAGTAAGCACGTGCACTTCGTAAATTGAAAATCTTGTGTTTCCCAGTTACTCAGAGTTACTCTAGTTCCGTGGCAGCCTGAAGATAACTTCAAAAAGCTTTTAACTTAAAAGCTTCACGTTTTCCTAGCCCTTGGCACAAGTGATAAATAATCCATTGAGACTACATGTCCATTGCACGATTTCCGTCCACGAAAATAGTGATTTTTCTTGAGATAAAATGTACAGTACTTAGGAAAGAACTATGATGTAGGAACTTAATTCCCCTTCAAGTTGGGTTCAATAAAGTAACAAAAAAGAGAGAATACCACAAAAAATAACAAATGAATTTAAAGTGAATTTTAATAATAATTTATAAAAAATTAAATTAATGTAGTACGACATAATATAAATTCAAGAGTGATATATTTCATTACTTTGACAATTAATACTCTGGATTACAGATGTCTCCCTCTTGTTTGAAAACAACAAATGCTTGCCCAGAATGAAGGAAATCATTTCTCTGCACCATAAATTTGTAAAACATTTCGGGGGTGGGGTGGGTGGGGTATTTGAGACCAGAGCCGTAGATCATCAACTCAGTAATCAATTCAGTTTCTCCCTCCATACCAACCAGAAACCTTGGCATCTGATTATGACCAGAGGAAAACTTCTGCCCAAAAAACAAACAAACAAGCAAAACCATAAAAAAGGTCAGGATCAGGCATTTTCGCTCCATTGCAGCCAGGCTTGTTGGCTTGGGACTAAAATCTTTGCAGTCGGGAACAGAAAAGAGGCTGTATTAAGCAGTAGAGTTCAGGCCCAAGAGTAGAAATGATGCTATCTTTAATATCATGTTTTCAGTGACTGATTGATTTGTTGACAGACTGACTGACTGACTGATTGATTGGCCGACTGACTTACTAAGTGACCAATGATTGCTGATTGCTTGATTTGTTTATTCTTTGTTTGTTTATCCATTGCAGCCTATCTGTCCTTGCGACGGCATAAACGAAATTCAGATTCTGAAAATCTAAGTTGCTCCAATGGAACAATAATACCACCACAGTCGTCATCAGCCGTCAAAGGCCCTCCTAGGGTTGAAATTAATGGTCCTTCAAAAAATCGTTTGCCAAATGAGGATGCCACATTTAGATGTAAAGTGTTTTCCAATTTATCAGCCACTGTATCATGGCTATTTAATGGCAAGGCCTTAGTCGCAGTAAAGAACAGGCATTCATATCTGGAATGCAAGACTGTTTTACACATCACAAAAGTGTTAAGCAAGGATGCGGGCAACTATACATGTGTTGTTCGGAACCAGTTTGGACAAGCAGCAGCAACTTCTAATTTATTTGTTAAACGTAAGTAGATTAAATGGGTGTTTACATAATAGCAGAGCTCTGGCAGGCCCCAAGGGTCTGGCAGAGTGGAGCCTCATACCAATAGGAGAACCATACATACAAAGTACAAAAAGGAGAACCATGTTTTCATTTCTCATGGTTAAAGTGACAAGCGGCACTGCTTGTGGGCGCATGTAATGTATGTAACGCCATGTAATGCCCCAGCATATCTCGAACTACATGTAATTAAGTCATTAAGATTAACGTAAACTTACATCTTTGATATTAGGCATCCATGTCATGGACAATATTATTGGCAGCTGTCAAAAGAAGGCATCTGCTGACCATTTTCACATGACTATATCATGGTTGGGCACTGTCTGTCTCAATTGCAATATAAAATTACTATTATTAACCCCATTTTGAAATAGAAACCCCTAGGGGTGTATACACATTGTAAATTTATAAGGGCTTAAGAAGTGCCAGGTGATTGGCATAATCAAATTCCATGGCAACTGCATATGCTCTAAGATTGGCACACACGAGGAGTCCCAGCTGCGACTAGTCGATGCAACCGGTCACAGGGACAGGTCCATTGTGTGATCATGAACTAGCCATGATTTGAAGGGATTCCTTCAAGATCCGTAACATGTTCAGTGTGAAGGACCCTGTGCCTGTTGAACTTCGTTCGAATGTTGTCTACAAGTTTACCTGTGCAAGCTGTAATTCTTGCTATGTCAGCGAAACTAGCCGACACCTCTTGGCACCCATTCACGAACACTTAAACAGGGACATGACCTCACATATTTTCCAACATCTTAAACAATCTGAGGAATGCCGCAATTCCTGTTTTGCTGAATGTT
>OX393572.1:3527316-3612316 GCA_947652115.1 Blastomussa wellsi | reverse complement strand
TTGTAAACCTACTCGCAGCCATTTTGCTCTTTGGTTTTCTGCTCACCAAAAATAACACAAACAAATAACACAACCTCATCCCCATTCTCGGTAAAGGGTTCAATAATCTGCAGCAGGCTGCACTTTTGACGTCAGTGGTTCAATAATCTGCAGCGAGCTGCACTTTTGATGCCATCGGTTGAATATGACAAAATTCTTCCCAAATTTGGTCACCAGCAGCTGGTTACGGTGAATTGTGCGTGCGGTTTTCATCAATCAGAAACAGGGAAATATTTTGAATGAATAATAATAATTGATACTCAGTGTACATATAATAATAATAGGTAAAGGACTGAGTGGATAACAATTCAGGTGGTAATTGGGTGAGTTATTTCAAAATAGGTGGAGAACACAAATTACAAGCACGGTTATTAATTGAATAGTATGCCATGAGGTCCATTTACACTAACTAATTGTACCAATAAAAAATTTCAGTTTAGAATTTTGAGAACCTTTATAATGATAACCTTTTTCCATTAGACGAACCCCCCACATCAAATCACATCACAACCATGGAGACCATTGCCATAGTTGCTGGTACGCTTGGCACAGCTGTTATAGTACTCCTTGTGTGTTTCTGTGTTACAAAGAGACACTTGCTCTCTTGGCACAGCAGCAGCAGAACTATAAAGAAATATGATCCAGAGTATTTACCCTGTGAAGCAGTGGTCACTAACGGCGAGTGTCAACGTCAAAGCTTGTGTGATAATATGCAGAATGATGCAGAATCCACTGAGATTGCAAAAAAGGCTCCGGAAATAGGTAAGACAATGAAATTGTATCACAGGGTAACTAGAAATACACGACTCCCAGGACCTCACAAAGGCAGACTGTGGTGGAGTGTAATTTTTTAAGTAAATGCAAGGGTGTTTGATCAAGGGCTTTTGTGCTAATTTTGCAGTCCATGATGATGATGATGATGTCAATGGTCAGTGATCCGTCTTGTTTTGACAGAACTTTCTTGTACAATCCTCGACAGATTGTAAAGCAATGAACGAAAAGTCAATGGGGGAAGTTTACAAATCTACAATTTTTCTGCCCATGCAGCATCAAATCCTGCCATCTTGTGGCGGTTAGGCGAGTGGTTGTTAAGTCATTAGAGTCGTGTTAATTAAGGAACGTCACAAGTTGATACAATTTACCGAACAGTTGCATTTCAGGGATGTATGGAAAATATTTTTCAAGCAGACCAGTAATACCTTTTCCCACATTATTTATCCAAGATTTTTATAATTTCAAAGGGCTAGAGAAAAGAATGCACTTAACCACCCCACAAAACTACTATCTGGGAAGCACCTGAGAACAACACAGTACTTTAGTCTATTTATAAGGTTAAGTGTGAGCCTGGTGGCCCATAAGGCTGAACCTTAACCTGGTTTCCATAGCATGAAACAACTAGGAGTATGATACTCCCCTCAGCATGAATTTATGCACTTGGGTAGGACATGTGTACATGTTTTTATCCTATGATTGTTACAGACAGGTTTGCTTTTGTTTCAGATTACGATCCCAAATACGACGTCTTCATCTGTTACAGCTTCAAGGATGTCAGCTGGGTGAAAGAAGAACTCTTTGCCGAGCTTGAAAATCGAGGTTTCACCTGTTGCATTGACTTCAAAAACTTTCTCCCAGGTGCACCAATTGTGGAAAACATTTCTGAAGCAATTTGTTATAGTAGAAAAACAATTGCGGTGCTGACACCAGATTTTGTGGAAAGCAACTGGTGTAACCACGAGCTACAGAAGGCACTAACCAGGATCCGCTTTCATCAGGTTGTGCCAGTTGTGTACAAGAGCTGCACAATTCCTCTGATTCTCCGAGACAGGACTTACCTTGACTGGGAAAATTGCCATGTGAAACCATACTTTTGGGATCACCTTGAAAATGCATTAAGGCGACCAAATGATGGGGTGGTTTGACATGTGATGTCAATGCTTCCCAGGGGCTGCCAAGCAAATCTCACCCCAGAAGCTGCAGCTATATTTTGATCACCACAAAGAACACGAACTCTGGCTAGACCCGATTTTTGGAGCATGTACACAGTGCTTGCGTTTGACACTCAACCAGTCAGATTGAGCAACCAAACGCCAAGTCTGCGCAGAATGACGGAATTCTTTGAATGTCGGTTTTCAGGATCGAGAAAGCTGTCATTCTCACTGAATTTTTTGCTTCGCTCTTATGCGTAAAAACTGCTATGCTCTTTATGTATAAGAAAGGGAACATTGAATAAATTCAGTTTGCCGAGGTAGAGGAACACAAGAAATAATATAAATCAGAATCAAAACAAACAAAGAAAACTAAAAACAATGTCTACTAGATGATTATTTATTTTTTCCGCTACAATTTCTGATACAAAGCCAATGTAACAAATATAACAATAATATAGGGAAACACATGGACATTACAAACAAAATATTTATTAAGCCTACAAAAATATAATTATAAAGCTTCGTAACATCAAATGTCAAGTAAATTTTACTCTAAACATCAAATGTTCAATAAACCTTGACTCCTTGCAGTCTAAAACTACAGCACAAACACTAATTAAACCGAGGCTACTTCACAATTGGCCCCTTGTTACCCTGTCATATGACCAAGTGTCAATCATAAAACATAGATAACCGATAAAGGCTATTTTTTTAAAAACAGTCATCCTTAAGTTGTCAATCTTCATCATGCTCTGGTTTCCCTTTTTAACAATACCATTTTTATGATTACCAATGTCATGTGACAGGGTTAAGCAAAGGGCCATATTTGCTTTACTCCATTGTTGTTTGATAATTTATTGACTTGCAACTCTCAGGGCTGTCACTAATTTTTCAAGTAGGTGGGGAAAGTAAAAATGTTGCCAGGGTATTTTGTTGTTGGATGTATTTTTCACTTTGCAATGTTTTGGTTTTGTTTCAAAGTAGCTGAGGCTTAAACTCGTAGTAGCCGGAGGGATTCCCCTGCCCCCGGCCCTAAGTGACAGCCCTGGTAACTCTACCAAAGAATAACCCACAAAATCAATTTATTTTTGCAAAGTGTTTATACTGAAACTTGAAGTTTGATTGTTCCTTGATGAAAGTGACAACACTGTATTCCTTTCGCATATTATTTGTCGTCACATTGTGTAGTTATTCGATATATTATTTTTGATAGTTTTCCTTGTACAATCAGTTAACAACAATAACAGACTCGCAGCAGCAACAGCCCAAGTTAGACAAGTACCATTTCTGGTTGATTGAGCTTATAGTTGTCTCTACCTGGTCAGCGGCGTTTGCTACCAGTAGCCATGCTATTTGTGGTGAATGATCAGTCAAAAAATCTTCATTTGCCTTACAAACTCATACATACCAGAAATCGTACCTGTTTCCTTGACTGTATAGAGGCTAGGGTTTTGCCAACCATAAAGCATGGTTGAATGAAATGGGCTAAAACAGCCCAAGTACCTCCTCTGTGACTGGGTCCAAGTCAATGTCATAGAAACAAGGTCTTGTGGGTAGTCCTGGCATAGTACTCATCTGAAACATTAATTAAAAGTACTGTCACTTTGTTCTTTAAAAGGTACTAGTGAGATTGGGCAAAAAACCTTGATAAATTTCAACATTTATGCATGTAATGTCTGTGTGTTCTACGATTTTGAACTTTTGTGAGAGGCACTAGACGTGTAGCCCGAATCCTGAGCGTTTTGCCAGAAAAATGTCAACAATTTTCAAAACTGCGGGGCTGCAGCCATCCCCCCCCCTTAGGTCATATGCTTATGTTCCTATCCAGCAGATGTGAACAGGAATGACCAAACCTGAACGTAGTTTAGAAGGGGAGGGGGATCATTTCTGTTGGTAAAAATTTATGTAGAAATGTACAAGGTTTATTCACTCATTCCTGTGGTGTTCAAGTAACAAAAGACATTGTGGCCATGTTGGTATGCCAAACAAAAGGAGTTAGTTAAAATTCTTTTGTAAAGATTTACCAATATGGCATTAAGTAAATACCCTCTAGTGTGCTTGCAATCATGCAAATCAACTCATTCTTGACCAAAAGATGACTGCAAATTCAGCTCTCAAATCACTATGACACGCAAAAGAAGATAACTTAAGGGATACATACAGTGCCAACCAGTGGATAGAGGAATCCGGCACCCACACTGGCTCGTACATCGCGAATTGGAAGAGTGAAGCCTACAAAAAATAACAGTTTTAAAAAGATGCAGTAATAGCATTGTTGTAAAACAGTTGCACTAAAGGCACAAATGAATATACAGCAAGGATATTGCGCCAAAGTATGTCAAGGAAGGAAGAATCTATGAGCACTGGAATGGCCCTTGAGGACAAACACAGATGAATGTACATCCTATGATGCTGAACCACAAAACACTCAAGGCTAATTTAACAGTGAAACATGCATTTTATTTAAACATTTGTGTTGTTAAAAAATAGAATGAGTTAAATTAAAACTTGTTCACATGAAAATGAAACCCAAGTCGTATAGATAACAATTGTTGGGCATTTCTGAACTTTGAAAGGATGCTTATAAGAATTATTTTGCATTCTTGAAGGGCTAAGGTTGTATTATAATTTTTCAAAGAAAAGGCAAATGTATTATACCTTTCGGGCATCCCTTCAGTTCCGGGTTGTGAGATAGCGATAAGTGAGTCTTGGCCATGCAGATTGGTAAGTCGTTAAAGCCCTGTGAAGATAAAGCAGCCAAATGCTGTTACTTGAAGCTCTTAGCATGCACGTCATAGAAAAAGGCAGCATCACACATGGGTTAAGACCCTAAGTAATGATCCAAGATTTGAACCTATGACCATTTGTCCTGCAGTCAGACACTCTGCCAGATCAACAAATCTAGCAGTATCAGAGCAACCCCTTTCAGTTAATACATTTATTACTACTCTAAAATGTTCATCATGTAAAACGCTCGAAACGTCAGCTCTTGAATCTCTTTACGGTGGCCAATTGACATTATCAACCCAGTTGATAAAACCAAATTATATTGTTATACTTCCCACGGACGCAGCACCACAGTTTCTTTAGAAACTTACCCCCTCTATTCATTTGTCACGTAAACAGGCTCCCTTGTGGGGTCCAGGGTGAAATGATCAGAAAGTGGAGCAAGCCCAATACAACCGAACAACCTTGTTCCCAGGGTCTCTCATCTTCTCACCCTACCTCCTCTCTCACTCCGGGACGGCAGGAAGATGAGAGACCCTGAGAACAAGGTTGAGCCTTATTAAGAACTGGAGATTCTTTGTTTGAATTGTGTGCATTCTACCCAGGCCTCGCTTCGCTTGTTCCGGTTCCCGATTTTGTTTTCTCTCAATACCCCACTTGGGAGACTGGTTGCAGGCTTGCCCTCAGGGCAGCAACTAAATACAGGAATTGATACGAGCTCCTAATGTACTGGGAACGAGTACGGTTAGCCTACTGAGCACTCCGGTTAGCCTACTAAGCACTCCGGTTAGCCTACTAAGCACTCCGGTTAGCCTACTAAGCACTCCGGTTAGCCTACTAAGCACTCCGGTTAGCCTACTAAGCACTCCAGTTAGCCTACTGAGCACTCCGGTTAGCCTACTGAGCACTCCGGTTAGCCTACTGAGCGCTCCGGTTAGCCTACTGAGCACTCCTGTTAGCCTACTGAGCACTCCGGTTAGCCTGCTGAGCACTTCGGTTAGCCTACTGAGCACTCCAGTTAGCCTACTGAGCACTCCGGTTAGCCTACTGAGCACTCCGGTTAGCCTGCTGACCACTCCAGTTAGTCTACTAAGCACTCCAGTTAGCCTACTGAGCACTCCGGTTAGCCTGTTTACAGTTAGCTCTCAAGAATAGTAAGGGTAAAAAGATAAATTCTTAAAAATTTTCATGACTCAGCAACATGACTTCGGTGGTCTAGCGGTAATGTGAATCACACATGATCGGAGTCACCCGGGTTCTACTCCACTCGTTGTTCTTGGCTTTTTCTCTTTATTAGACAAAAAAAATCAAAGTTTAAAAAATTGCAAGTCTCGGATTGATTCTTGTATTCAGTCACACCTTGCCCTCAGCAAGAAAGGTGGTAGACAACTGACTTAATACAAAAAATACTTACGAGTCAAACAAACAGGCACATGTGCATCTAGTCTCACTGACCTGCTTTTTATAGCGTTCAACCTTCTTTTGAGCTTCGGGCAACAGCTCAATGTCATCAGCTCCATAAATCTTCTGGGCAATGATTCTCATCTTGTCTTCTATTGGCAACTAAAGGAAATTAGGGCAAAACATTAAGCACTTAAACCTTGAGCTATGCCACAATAATTTACACACTGCTTCTAACTTCAGGGTTTGTATCCTTTTTTTGGACTAAAACTTCAAGGACTTTTCAATGACTTTCAAGGACATATTTTCCATTTTTCAAGGACTTCACACACTGCAAAATCCAGCATTAATTAATCAGAGCGAGTGTGCCAGTAACAGACAGGTAAAAGTCTAGGTTGTCAGTGCTTTCCAGCACTGACTGCAATTTTCAAGGATTTTTAAGGCCTTGAATTTTTATTCTGAGATTCAAGGACTTTCAAGATGAGTGCAAACTCTGTAACTTGGTGAAAACAGGGATTGTACCAACACTTATACCTTAACATCATAAAGGAACTTGAAGTCCACAGGTTCTTCTACTGCTTTTAGCACTGCCTCAGCCAAGCGCACAGCACCTTTACCTGAAGATGTACAATTCTCCAAATGAATATAGCATACTACAACACGCCAAAGTAAAAGTAATCCGAAATTTTGGTTGAAGAAAGAAAGCAGGCTTGATTCAACAGCTGCTGATCCACATCTCAATTCTCCTCAAAACATCAACACTTGTAACTTGGTCAATAATTGAAACAGATCACCAAGGTAAAACAGCTAGTCCAAAGGAGAATTTGAATGTCGATACCTCCATCTGCCCAGTGAGTGCACTCTACAGCATCATAAGCTCCAGCCTCCTTGGCGAGCTCTGTCACCAGAGCTATTTCTGCATCTGTGTCGGCCCTACGGATACAAGGATTGCGAGATTAACTTTGGAGTGTTTCAAAACTGTAGTGTCATCACACTTTAACCTCCACTCTTGTTGACGTTGAATTGTTTAGAATATGCCTAAATTCCAAATTAGAGTGATTTCACATGACGTCATAGCGACCATATTGGTGTCCCAACACAATCTTCCGGGAATTGAACTCTATTGTTATGAACATATCATCTTTTGTTTCAGCAATCCCAATGTGGCTGCTTGTCATGTGTGTGAAAATACTCTACGCTGGACAAGGGAGAATAACATTCACTGCGCTTTTCAATAACATACGGACTATGAAGTTCAAAGCCTTGCCAATGATTGCGTTTTTTGCTGCCGTCAATCATAATTATGATGACAGCCAATGAACCTTGAAAATCAGAAACAAACAATTGAAAATGGATCAAAGTCTACCAATCACAACTGACAGACATGACCTTTTGACCCTGTTGTAGTGAACTTCTGTTCCCTGAGAGGTCCACGTAATGATTGACAGCAGCTAAAAACTTAATTATCACACATGAGCATAAAAAATTGAAAAAAATAACAAACTTTCTCTTAGTTTTAACATTTCCTGTGCAACGTCAATCTGTATTTTACGACATCATATGGTTACCCAATTGTTTCACACAAATGATCTTCAGCATCCTAACAATAACGGCAACCGTACCGCAATGTACACTGATAATGACACATACGGGAATCTGTTGACAGCAACAACAGCATGGACCCCGAAGAATCTGGCATTCTCTATCTGTTTGGCAAGATTCACCATCCCATTTCTAACGAGGTCTAAGTTCTGAAAAAAAAGGACAACATAAATAAAAACACTTGCTTATGAAAACTTTTGGCACCAAGACGGCCTTTGACCAAAACTGTATTTAGGCAAAACAACATAGGGGTTTCATTAAGTTTTTCTGCAGGAGGACAGTAGGGTTTTTCAGCTGGGCATTTTTAGTTTTTCTTATACACGACGGCAAGTAGAGAAGACAAAAATCAACTGGGCAAAGTCATGGCTAAGTCTCGTTCACAGCCGGTCAATTTCCCCGGTGCCTGGCCCTTAATGAACCCCCTACAACAACCACAGAGAAACTTAACATACATGTACCTCAGATGTATATTCAGGAGCAAGCGGTTTTCCTGCAACAACCTTCAAAATGAACAGAAAAATATGACGCTTAGCCTAGAAGCTAGATTCCAATCTGAAAATTAAAACAACTGTAATTTAATGATCACACTTACCTTTGGTCCTCCACCGTGCATCTTTAAAGCTCTGACAGTTCCTACTATGATAGCACAATGCGGTGTTAAACCTGCACGCAAATGAAACAGAAAAAATCAAGCACTGCTAAAAGACAGGGAATTTCTTGAGAAAAGTTTGAAACTAGTCTCATGAAATTCAGGACAGCCCATCATGGGTTAATTTGACATTCAGACTCTTCATCCTCTAGAAAGTTACACAATACAACAATTTTCTTTTTCACAATTTTACATTCATATCGTAAATTAATTCGGAAAAACCCCTTGGGGAGAATTAGTAAAGTATTGAATAATTGTTACGGTAAAAGCTCTTGACCTTACCACTGTATCTGCACTTGATGTTGAAGAATTTCTCCATTCCAATGTCAGCACCAAAGCCACTTTCAGTAACTGTAAAATGAAAGAACCATTTTTGTGTCACTGATGTTTAGCACGATTTCAAGAAAGCTATAAAATATTCACAGAGTGACCTGGGGTCCATCATTTACCTGGTTCCAGGTTGGACTCTTTACATTATTTCAACACCAAGTGAATGGTTGAATCACAACCTTCGTCGTATAGCTCAAAGCCTTGTTTTATGGGTGTACCAGGTCCTGGTTTCCGAAGGCCAGAATCATTTTGGGAACCTGTCATCTCAAGTAACTTGGACTCGTCTCGCTAATAATAAACCTTACTTCACAGTAATTTATTACATACTTACAAACAAATCCATTTGGTCCAACCAATTTCAGAGCAATCCTATCTGCCAGAATGGACGAATTTCCATGGGCAATGTTAGCAAAAGGGCCTGCATGCACAAACACTGGGGTACCCTGACAGTAAACAAACAAATTGATTTGTAATAAGTATCTGCAATATTCCACAGTCTATGACAAGAAATGTATAGTTTGTATCACAATTGTTATGTTAAGTATATTAACAAGGTCCGAAATTAACTTTTTGGCCTTAGCAAGTAACTGGATTTTGCTGTTAGGTAGTATTTATAGTCTTCACAAGATTTTTGCCCATCCTTGGAAAACATCTTTTGGTGGTTTATGTTGATTTATGTTTGATGTCTTCCTTTTTCTGAATAATCACAAACTATAACAACAATTCAAATGGCATTTGAAACCAAGTACGTCCTTTCTATTTCTCCCACTTAGACACTAACTAAGCACCTACTCAATCTTGTACCTCGAGTCCTGATGAAACGAGTGACTCTCGAAAGTTGCGTTTCAGGGTCGATTTTGATTGGTGTTAAGACAATAAAAATTTCTGGAAGTAAAATACCATGGAGTTTGCTAGGTCAAGCAGATCAGTTCAACCAGAAGTTCACCATAACTCAGTTTCCCGGCTGCTGGTCAAGGGTGAGCACCTGCTAAGATACTAGTGTTTTTACCTCCAGTGTTTGCATCAAGTTGGGTTTGATTGTATCCTTCATAAGAACTGTTAGTGCACCGCCTACTCCCTACATACGAAAAACGAATATTTCACTTTAGGCATGGCTCAACAAAATGTTGTTGCCAGTTTTGTTAAAATCGTTTTTATAATGTCATATAATTGAGGTAAAACAAAAAACAGTTCAAAACAAGAATAATTTATAAGGCAAAACTAATAATTTATGTGTGATTTCAATGACTGTTAGCGTCCACGAAATTAAAAAAATGCTCCTTATTCTGAACATAGGAACAAAATAGTATTGGCTAAATAAAATTCGCAAATGTCTGATGAAATCCCCGCTGCGGTCGTACAGAATGTCCGGAAAATTTTCTTTTTCGTCTTCCATGGCAAATGCCAATCCTTTGCGTTGCAAGGCGCTATTGGGCAGTACTATAATATGACATTCCACCCTTAATCTGTGACTATACACAGTAATTGTTTTAGAATTCTAAGCTGCCGACTAACCAGATCATCTGCTGTCACAGGATCTCCTTCCTTGTTACTGGCTACAACAATGTTACCAAGCCTAGAAATGAAAATAATAATGGTTGATGGTTTGCATGTGAAATCCACTACCATCCAAGTGACCAGGATAGCGGCCTGACCACTTACAGCATGACGCGCCTTAGTGCGGCCACCTAACAAACGTTTTTGACAAGTTAGCCAATGAGAGAGCACAAATTTGTTTGAGTTGTCCCACCTCCTTGTTACAGCGTGGCGCACCTAACTGTGGCCACCTAACAAACGTTTTTGACAAGTTAGCCAATCAGAGAACATAAATTTGTTTGAGTTGTCCCACCTCCTTGTTACAGCGTGACGTGCCTAACTGTGGCCACCCAACAAACTTTTTTGACAAGTTAGCCAATCAGAGAGCGCGAATTTGTTTGAGTTCTCCCGCCTCCTTGCTAAAAGCGTGACAGGTTTCGTGAGAACAGCTTTGAAGACTCCTAGGAGGCGGGACAGTTCAAACAAATTTGTGCTCTCTGATTGGCTAATTAAAAAAAAACTTTGTTGGGTGACCACACTAAGGCACATCGCACTATAAGAGCAAAGCCCCAAGTTCATGCTGAATCTTGTACCTTTGTGAAATGAAAAAGATTGATGTATTTTTTGATTTCTCAAGTGTATAGATTGTCATTGCTTGGATGTTGACAAACAAACCACTGTTTGGAATGTCTGATATCTACAGGTTCACAAGTCATACACCATACACCTGTAATTCTTGGAAGAATAATTTTTTGTTTCTTTGGTACTCTCACTCAACCTATAAATAAGACAAGATCGCAAATTTTCCGACTAGGTGTAGTAAAAATGTGAATGTATGCATTACACACATGTCTGTGCAAACGAAGAAGATAACAACATGACTTGTGTTAGGCAAACCTCTTTCTCATATCCTGGAGGTCAGTAGTGAGAGCCAAAATGGCCATAATCTCACTTGCAACAGTGATGTCAAACTGAACCTGCAAAAATGATAGTGATAATGATAATGAATCAATCTTCTTTTTATCACAAGCATATGACAAAGAAAAAGTCTGAGATTTCAGCTCCACTACACAGTAAACAATGTGAACAAAACCATTAGGTTTATTTTGACGGTTTTGGCCGAGCACCAGGAACTATAACAAAACATTACATAACGACCTCTTATTACACCCAAGTGTGAGATACAGAAGATGAAACAGAGCTGAGAGACAGTTTACAAAGATAGCACTGTCAGACGGAGGTAGAAAAAAACCCAGTGGGGAAAACCCGATAGGAAATCTGGGTAGGAACCATGGCTCAAGCTCTAAATAGCCCATCCTACGAAGCTACACAAGACAATATACTTAGACATAAATGCCCTAAAAAATAAAGTACAATAAAATAAATAAAATAAAAATTAACGTTGTCTCAAGTGAGGTGTCAGCCTAGATAATTTTTGGTTAATAGAAACTGAACGATAATGAAAAAAAAAATACTTTGAAAGACTACCATGGCCAAGATCGGATGGCCAAGATCAAGATTGATGCCACTTGGGCTGACGTTTTTAAGTAATCACTGCATCTTATATGAAATCAGTACAAATATATTTTGCCTCATCCTTCTGTTCTGTATCCACTTGATGTTATAACATTAGTGATTAAGAAAAAATTAGAGTATCGGCGAGGTGTTAGAAGTTTAAATTATTTTAGCTAATTCTGACTAAAAGTTGTGATAAACTCCCTGATCCTTAAACATTGTTACTTTTCTCACCGTGAGTTCAATAAAACTTGTAGTAGATCGTGGGGTAAAAAGAGTACTTTTAATAGAGTAGATAAATATTATAATAACACTCTTGATATGAAGACGCAGATGTACATCACCTGTCGTGTTAAGTTCTTCTCCGTTGGTGACTGGCCAATAGTGATCTTCCTAAGAAACCTGTCATTAGTGTCAATCACTGAAACAGAGAACATCAGCAAGGGTAACGATGGGTGCTTACTATTTCACAGTCTAGCCAGCTGTTGTGAAATGGTGTGACATTTCCCAATTAAAAATGGGCCATCCTTTCTTCAGGTCCCCATAAGTGCAAGAAGCTACTGAACTGAAGAAAGGCAACTGACCAGTTCAAATGAGAAAATTTTGGACAAATTAATGGAAGGTACCCATTAAATCCAAGCAGAGCAGTTACCGCGTGACGCGCCTAACTGTGGCCACCCAACAAACTTTTTTGACAAGTTATAATTAGCCAATCAGAGAGCACGAATTTGTTTGAGCTGTCCCGCCTCCTAGGAATTTTCAAAGCTGTTCTCAAGAAACCTTAACAAGGAGGCGGGACAACTCAAACAAATTCGCGCTCTCTGATTGGCTAACTTGTCAAAAAAGTTTGTTGGGTGGCCACAGTCAGGCGTGTCGCGCTGTAAGTTATCAAAACATACATCACTGTGCGATATCTGGTTATTTCATAAAGTACCTCGCTGGAAAGTTATGGTGTCTGGGTCAATATCCAACCGTGCAAACTTGGAGATCTCTTCAGGTGTCAACTCATTGGGATCTGTTTTATCAATACCAAGTTTCTGAGGAATTTAAAGATAAGATGAAAACGACAGAAAAAACACACACACAACAAAAGCACACAGTAGAAGCAACAGAGAATAATTTGTTCTGTCTGACTGAGTGCACTTTTTCCCAGTTTGTCAAGTACAATGGGAATTCCATTTGACACTGAAGTAAAATTCGCCCGACTGAAACTGATTTACTTACGTTGTGAATACAGCAAGCTTCCACCTAATGGATACTTCCAAAATAATCTGTTACCTCCGGTGTTTCTCAACTTGTTTTCTACGAATAGTCAAATCTATGGCCATGACAAGAACAGCCAATAATTGCCGAGTGCATCATTGCTGAACTAATCTCAAAAATTCTTAATTCTTTTTCAAGGTTCAAAAAACTGGAACCTTCTTCCTACTACAATAACTACTCTGTCAAGTTTTCCTAATTTTAAGAATAAACTGCTAAATTTTTAGTAAAATAAATTCAATGAATTTGACCAAGCTGTACACTCAAAACACTATCTTTTGTTAGCATATTGTGATATACAAGGTGACCTCCACTATAATCCTGTTCGTTTCCAGAGGTCACCTCGCCGAAAATTAACCCCTATGGATTTTTTTTGTAATATTCAGAAAAATAGGCCAATAAGTGATGATGATGATGACACCAAACTATGCGTCCATCACAGGATAATGAACATCTCGTCTTTTCTTTTCTTTTTTACCTTGAGTCTGCCAAGCATGATGTTGGGAAATTCCCTTTTCCCATTTTTCTCTGGTACAAGCCGAGTGAAGAGAGCCTTGACAAGAAAAATAAATAAACATGCAATTAATAATTATTATTAAAATGCTAGTATGATAATTCTTATTAGAGACACCTCTAAAATCTACTACACACCTCATCTGTTTGAGTAGATTCATGGAACATCCTTGTGTCAATGGCAGCAGCTAAAACCAAAACAAACAATGGGTGATCTTAGTTTGTGTTTCCAGACCAAGTCTATCAAGTCTAAAACAAGTGCCCTCAAGACCATTAATTCAATGATTACATGAGATGTGACGATGACTTGTTACAAGTATTTTCTCCAAAAACAGAGTGGTGAGATGTCCATCTGGCCAAAACCTGCAAGCAAGAGACTGCATCTCCTCTTTAAAAGGTGGAGTGTAGGGGCAGATCCAGGATTTTTCTTAGGAGGGGATGCACCACTAAGGAATGATGTAACTGACGGGTGACATAACCAGAACACTGGTTATATTAGAAAGCCACAGGTCCTCCCAAGGAGGGGTGCGCACCCCCTGCATCCTCCCCCTTGATCCACCCCTGTAGTGATTGGTTCTCATTTCTTTTCTGATTCACTCTTCATCAGCTTTTTACTTCAGAAAAAAACTTTTAAATTTAAAGACAACCTAACTAAGAGGAGCATGGAAACATGGCTCTTACAAGGTTCCCTTCCAAATACTGGGTAGTCACAAGAGCCATGTCTCAACGTATGAAGTAATACTTACCCAAAAGATTGTTTGCTGCTGTAATGGCATGGATATCACCAGTCAAATGAAGGTTAAACTGAAGAAACACAGAAAAAAAAACAAGTTTTTCAATTCATACAACTCATGTTTTCTTGCACTAGTAACCCAGATGTCAGATAAAAGCAAAGATAGAAGGAAACACTGACAAAAAAAAGAAGAGGGTGTGGAGGAGGGGGGAGGAGGAGAAGGCAAAAGGGAGGAGAGAAGAGGAGGAAGAGGAGGGAGGGAGGAGAAGGTAGGAAAGGAAGGAAAGAATAGGTGGAGGAGCAGAAGCAGGAGGATGATGATGACAATGGCAATGTTGATGATGCTGACGATGGTGATGGTAGCGATGATGGTGGTGGTGGTGGTCGTGATGTTGATGGGTGGTGGCGGCGGCGGCGGTGGTGATGGTGGTGATGATGGTGGTGGTGATAGTGATGGTGATGATGCCCAAGAAAGGGAAGGAGAAGTAGTAGCAGCAGCAGGAGTAAAAGTAAAGCCTTTTTAAACCAAACTGGCTCAAAGCTGCTGGTGCTTAACTCTGGCTTCTGTAATCCATCGCAGGTTACTCGCCAGCAATGTCAGATTGCCCCACCAATTCAACCTGGATGAGACGAGGCACTGTGAGAGTAAAGCGTCCTTCCCAAGAGCACAACACAGTGACCCCAGCCCAGGTCTCGAACCCCAGGTCATTCAAACCGGAGTGCAGTGCACTAACCATTACGCCACTGTGCCTCCCGCAACAGGGCCAGAGGAGGGAGACTATAAAAACTTCATGAATTACGATGCTTACCTCTTCCATAGGTATAACCTGAGAGTAGCCACCACCAGCAGCACCACCTGAAATGATGAAGGACAACATTGAGGATGCAACCTTTGTGTCATAATTCATTTTCCACTAATCTCTTGCATGACAATGTACATTTAAGACTATATAAATTGGTTTTATCAACTGGGTTGATAATGTCAATTGGCCACTGTAAAGAGATTCAATTGCTGACATTTCGAGCGTTAGCCCTTCATCGGAGCAATTTAAGACTTGTTGTTTACGCCATTCTGTGCATAATTTTCTTAAAGACCAAGTGTATTTTAAAGCCACTGAGCAAATATATCAGAATAGTTTTGTTTGCAATATTTTATATATCCTCTGGATCGCTACTATTACAACTTAAGAGAGTTGCAGGGTTGTCAGTAGGTTTTTGAGTAGCAGGTTCCATCCAAAAAGTAGGTGGCTATTTCCATTTTATTTCTCCAATATCATGCTCAGAACTGACCTACTAACATTCAGAGTAGCCGGCACAGTATTCTGAATAGCAGGTGAAATGCGCCAGTTGCCTGGAGTTGTTGAAATCAGCATGAAAAATACACAACATTTCATCCACCAACATTCTCACACCACTTGAGAGCAGTAGATATGTAATTATTGACTTGTTTCAATCATGGCATTCTATTGTGGATGCTACACAACATATATGTTTATAATGAGAATAATTAATGAATACCTTTGATGCCAAACGTTGGACCCTGGGAAGGCTGTCGAATACAAGCAAAGCAGTTCTTTTTTAGATGGGCTCCCATAGCCTGAGCCACACCTATGGTTGTTGTGCTCTTCCCCTCTCCAAATGGAGTCGGGGTCATGCTGACGACGAAAAGGTTGAAAAGTAGTTAATATTAAGTTTTAAAATTAATAAAGATTGTTCTTGGGAAACCTTTGCTGTGATGGTAAATTCTCATTTAAGTACCAAAAATTATAATTCTGATGCTTTGCATCTGTTGGGTTGCTTTCACCCTTGCATTGTTTTACTTTGTTCTGTTGTTTCTTGACGTAAAGTACTTAATAACAACAGGGTCCTCCTTATAAAACAGAGTTCAATGCTTTTAGGAAAATAAAAACTGAAGACAAGTAAGCAATTAGAGCAGAAAGTTTAAGAGTACAGGTAATATCATGATGAAAACAAGAGTAAAATGGGATTGTGTTGGCGGTAATTTGCTGGGGTCTATAAAAATTATGACAAAATGGATCGTAGATGAGAGTTCTTCTTACCCAGCAACTACAACATATTTTCCATTGGGCTGATCCTTTAGTCTTTCCAAAACACTAAGGGATACTTTAGCCTTCTTGTTTCCATAGAGGTCAATCTGTAGGGAAAAAACGTCAATTTAAGAACAAAACCATTAAGATGAAATACTTGCAGCATCAGAAACAGTGTCATGTTCATGTACTATGCAGTCTGATAAGTACGCATCTGATTTCTTATATTTTTATGTGCCTTGTTATGGATTACCATTGATTCAAAGTAGTAAAAGTCGTGGCCCCGTTATACAACAGCAAGAGTTCACTCTTCAGCATCCTTGACTCACTATTTTCAAAAGAGATGTTTAACAATCCCCAGCTATTAATATTCAAGTTTTGAATTATGCTATATATACTGATCACAGACAAAAGAATTAAGTGGAGGTTCAGAGAGTAATATTTAAAATAGATTTTCTTTTCTTTGACATCCCTGAACCTTGGCCTCACTCCTTTGTTTAGCCTATTGTTATTTCACTCATTTAACTTGCTGTAGTCAACACAGAATTGAAGACTTGGTTTGTCTTACTGGCAGTTCATGTAAAGTTTGTTGGTTTTTGGTAGCTTAAATTTCAGGGTTTTAGCGTGAATGGATCAAACAATTGACTTAGCTTGCATATGATACTTGGGTATCTAATTGTAGAGGTTCAGAGTACATCCATTGTGAAACACACACACTGTGAACAGTACAGTTATAACATTATTTATCATTAACAGACAATGGTTCACCTCATAGCCAAGAATTGTAGCTTCCTTTGCTAGCTCTGCAATTTTCTTTGGTATCTGTTGCTTTGAGATGTCAATATCGCTGCAAAAGGAAAAACACAAATTATGAATTCGAATACCTATGTGCAAGGAAGATTATGAATTACAGAGACAATTATAGTAAGGGCATTCCAATGCAAGCAAATTAATTTTTAGTGTTAAATTTAATCTATCTGTCCGAATCCGAGTCCGAGTTGTATCCAAACTTGAAAGCCAAATAGCTGGAGAGTCTAAATATCTGGTTGGCAAATTCGTGTTATACCCAAAAAATGGTCCAACTTGCACAAGAGCAACATGACGATCATCTTAAATTTCTTTCTCTTTCTCCACAAATTACGGTGCTACCTCATCACTGATCCTAGGAGAATACAGGGCACCATTACATACAAACCAAGTAAATGACCTGGCTTGCCACATAGCTCCCGTTGCCCAGTGATTAGAGGATCCCAAAACTGTGCCGATGAGGGGACTCTTTCAACCCTTGACTGCGATAACATGACTACATCTTTTTGAAAATACAGTGATGTTTGTTCATTTGGTTCTTCAAGTCTTTCAACAAAATTAGCTCTTGGTGAAAATTGGTTACCCAAAAATTGCACACATACCTTGGTACAGGTCTTTGGAGATTGAGTGGAAGATAACGAATATCCCAAGGTCCACCCTGTAAAATGAACTGATGAGTAATCTCAAAGGAAAACACAATTCCTTGGCAGCAGTCAAAATCGTCAACCTGTCGCTTTCTCATTACCATTCCTTACACAGAAATCGACAGTTAAAGCAACAAGTCAGAAAGAAAAATATAATGACAATTCCTTCCAAAGCAACAACTCAAGCAATAACAAGGAAAATAATTTTTAAGGAAGCTTTCAACAAGATTGACAACTTCTCTATGCAAGACTTCCAAAATGCTGATGCACCGAGGACACCAATTGAAAGTATAACTCTATCCTCACCATACGATCTTCCAAAGAAACTTCTGCAGATCAAGACTTTTAAAAGAACTGGACAATGATGGACTCAGGAAGATTTCTAGCATATAACTTCTCAATTTCTCAATTTATATAATTGTGAATACTTTTTTCAATGCCTTAAGTATTCTTGATATCAATGTCACAAAATAAGTGATTTGGCAACACATTGGGCTATCTTCTAACAATCTGAATTATTAATAAAAAGACAGCCAAGTTGACGAAACCCAAGAAATTCAAAAAAGGCTTTTGGGAGAAATAAAATCAACACCGATCAAAGTACATGTGAGGGAGTTTTAATTTACAAGGAGGATACAAGACAGTCGTCCACAGAATGACCACAAAATCGCGAATATTCACCACAGAGACCATACACCAGTCCAACCTTATCCACATGCACTCACTTCTGTGAATATTCAAGTCACATTCTAGTGATTACGGCTGCTATTAAAAATTGTCAATAAATAACAACAAGAATGAAACACAAAGTACAATTTATTTCAAACACCTTTTAAGCCTTTTGCACATGTTTTAACACATTATTTATAGCTTAAAATGTTGGTGGTTATAGCTTATTTTTTCCATCTCTAATTGGTATGTCATACATGCAATTGAGGGCGTAGCCTGAAAACAAATTTGAAGGTGATTTAAATGTCAGTTGTAGATCTAAAAGTTAAACACGAACTTGCTCTATTCTTATAGCTGCTGAGAAGGGCTAACAGTAGTACCAACAAAAAATGGCAACAGTCTAATAAAAACCGACTACGACTTCCCGTCACAGATCATGACTGACTCTTAATGGATGGCCTGTTTCTTGCTCAGCATTTAAATGTGAGCAGAAATCATTCCTATACAAATTTAGATACAAACTCAAGACAAATAATAGCATTCCTGCAACCAATGCTGTATTTCTCTATCTCTTTATCTAAATTCTAACTGAATGAACAATGAAAGGACATGTTACAAGGCAGCTGCATTCAATTCAGTAGTAACATTCACTATCTACACTACACCTTAACTTATTTATACACAGGAGAGACATCCATAACAAACTTTTCCAAGCAAATGACCTTTGTTCTTGAAATTCTTTTAATTTTTTTTAACCCGGGGTAAGGAAAGGACCTGGACAAAGCGGTGTAACAGTATTAACATAAAGCACTGCACTATGAAAAATTTCAACAAGCAAAGCTATATAAGAGTACAAAATAAGTGAGCCAAAAAACGTTACAGTAAAGAACAGCTGGAACAACAAAATATCAGTTCCTTGGATCGGTGCTGGCTTGCCAAAGGAAGATGGATGTCGTGACAGGCCCGAAGGAAGATGGATTTTGCGACAGGCATACGATACTGGTAGAAACTACATTGTCCAGCCCCTCCTTTTGACTAAGACAAAATGACAATTATTATCCTACATCCATCTCCAGTTACCACTTACACCACAAAGCTTCACATGAGCTGCAATGACAGTTCTTGAATGTTGCTCAACAGTGCTGTTCTTTGGCATCCTCTTAAACATCTGTTAGGCCATAAGCATTTTAATTTGTAGGCCACAATGGCTGTGATTACAGTTGAGCCTGTGATAATATATTCTTTTGTAGGGACAGCATGCAAACGAGGCGAAAGGGTCAAAACATCTGACAACACAATGCACAATGACATGTTAGCCTCAGCTCATTTGTACGAAAAACTGCTGAGAAGCGCAATAAGTGTCATTATTGTTACAAAATGCAGTGAATAACACCATCAAAACAACAGTCAAAACCACTGGTAAATCTGCACCTTGTGTCCAGTCAAAGATGAAGCACAGAATGAAGTAAAACAATCACACACCTACTGTGCTATGTCCACAACAACCACACTTAGAGGCTTGGTAATCTAATCCAACAGATAGGAGCCAGCTTTCATCAGTGGTACCGCTGAAGTCCAGTTTAAAAGGAAAAATGCCACAAGGAGCATTTTGATTGGTTCTTACCTATGATCTATTAAAGGACACACACAGAAAGATAGATTCCATGTTTCCGTGCGTCTGTTCAATAATAGATCACAGAAGACGTCAAAAT
Organism: Blastomussa wellsi; assembly: GCA_947652115.1. Classification (NCBI taxonomy): domain Eukaryota; kingdom Metazoa; phylum Cnidaria; class Anthozoa; order Scleractinia; family Plerogyridae; genus Blastomussa; species Blastomussa wellsi. The sequence continues at coordinate 3,592,203 of OX393572.1, read as the reverse complement.
GCAGTAAGAACATCAGTGGCACACTCAGCTATCGCCTCGTTTGCCACTTTTTTATCCTTACCACGTTTTGACGTCAGTGATCTGTTACTGGACAGACGCACAGGCAACATGGTTGCTCTGGTAATTCACTGGGTTCAGTCCATCTATACCACTGGGTGGAGAGAGGTATTGTAAGAGTACTACCCAGCCTGAGCCAGGGACTCGAGCCAGAATATTCAATCGTGAGTCAAACATTCTAACAGCCAGACAATCAGGCCATCATTATGAAATAAAGACATGCTGCCCAATTGGCTCTCATGAACTATGCCTTGTTCAAAAGGTTTGGCACCTAGTCCAACTCTAAAAACTCTACTATATGGTGGCCTGTACATGCAAATGCTGACAAAACTGGCACCAATTGAAGTTTCAGCAGCAGTAGTTGAAATAACACAGCAAACTCTTGTCATTGGGCTTCTAGAACAGCACATTTAATTGCCCTTTCCAACACAATTAATTTTGATAACACTTCCTTAATTAGTGGAAATAAAAGGAAATATTTACTAGTTCTGTGGAAACTGTCTTGTATCCTCACTGGGTCACAGATCCTTCCCTTACTCCAAAAAGAGTGATCATAATTTTTGGTAAAAATAGTATATCATTACATGTACTTGGTGCAAGTTATAGCTATAGGTAATTATTAATAGCAATTGGAGTACAATTCAAGGAGTAATTATATAGCTACATCAAAATCCATTATCGTCAACAGATGCATTTTTTAGTAATTTTCGCCAACTGTCCAAATTTAAAATAAATTGGACAGTTTTTGCTCAAACTGTCCAATTTAAGAAAAATATAGATACCGACCATCAACCAATCACTTGTCAAGAAAAACTAGTTTGGAGGGCAAAACATCTGCCTGATTTGAATGCTATATAATTAATAGGTAACAGGACTACATGCTTGTCAAATTTTGGAAATAATTGGATTCAAAAAATTTCTCGGACGGCCAAATTGGACTCGGCCTTCGGCCTCGTCCAATTTCGCAGTCCCCTGAATTTTTCTCATCCAATTATTTCCAAATTGGACAACATGTAGTCCTATTATATATACTAATTGTGCAAGCAATTATAAAATCAGCAGAACACGAAGCAGGAGACAAATGTGAAATCACAAGCACAATTACATATGATACTTATAATAATTTACGGTAGTCCCTGAAAAACAGAGAAGACTTAGCACAAATTGTGTGATAAATTATACCTCCAACTTCTATTACAATTTGTGTCTTTAAAAATATTTTCGCTTGGAGCACTTTTCAAAATATAATGTTATATGATTACCATAAATTCCCCACCCCCCCCCCCCCCCCCCCTGTGTGGTGATGAGTTCGAAGCATAAAGCCAAACCACTCAGTAAATTGAGATGGCATCAAATTAAGTGCAGGAAGTCCTGCCGCTATGAACTGGACGTTGAAATTTTTATCGATGACAGCCAAGATGAACTCTGAGCTTCTGGTTTGCTGCTTTCTGACTATGTTCACATTGTCAAGTTTTGATTTTGTTGTTATCGATTTATTATATGAGGTTGAAAGCTTAATTCAAAACTAGTAAGTTAAACACGTATTCTCATCAACAGTGCTATGGCTCATTTTGAAATGGTTTTTTATTCCGCTTATAAGCCCCCCCCCCCCCACCTCCCAGATATTCTTGGTTTGCAAGTGATGTCATTGACGCCATGTTGGATGACAGAAACAAAAGATTTCTGATTAGCCACTTTTGTTTGTCATCCAACATAGCGGCCAAGCTCAATATCATTGGGTCTCTCGGGATTGGTTGCAAACCGGCAATAAGCCCCTCCAAAAACCCAGCCCATCCAAAACCCCTTATGAAGTTGTATAAGCCCAGGGCTTATAACCAGAATTTTACGGTATATCATCTTAAGTACTACAAGCTAGACTAAATGATGCATTTTAGATTTAACGTTGACCATGTTTACAGGCCAGTGGAACACCATGAATATATACTTATGCTATGCTGAGCAATTTAAGGCATCCACAGAACATCATTTACATATAAAGCGCCTGAAAAATGGAAACAAAGGGGCTAACGATAAACCCATTCTCAAGGTAGGAGAGACCTTTTGCATTTGAAGAGCCCTCTTGGCACTGTCTACTGTGTTGTTCATCAACATTGCCACAGTCATTGGACCAACACCTGTCAACAAAAACCATAAAGACATTAATATTGGTGCAACATTTGACAACATAATTGATGATTATTAGGAGGGTGGTGAATAGGTTCGCGGATCAACGGAGTTAACCTTAAAAAGTACACGGATTGTGGATTTCAGCGAATAAAATAAGCGGATTTGTAAATTTCGATAATGCAGTGGATCACAGATTAACTGATAATTTTAGCTCGGATTCCAGACTCTTCAAATCCATAGGGACAAAACCATATCAAATGAAAGTCTCCTGCATTAGCACTATGTACCTACCGCCTGGAACAGGAGTTATCCAGCTTGCTCTTTTCCTTGCCTCTACAAAATGCACATCACCAAGAAGGCGACGCCCACTCTTTTTCGTTTCATCTGAATAAAACAAGAAGAAACATATTATAACACTGTCTGTAAATAATCCATAGGGATAAATTCAATAAATTCGCCTTTGCATTTGCATTGTCTTGGAACCTTTATTTTTTACCACAAGTTAGAAATTAATGGAGACGAAATAATTCATAGCAGCAATAGTCTGCATCCTCCATGAACTACATGTAGAGTAATGCATTCACATTTGCAGTAATGCAAATCTGTTCAAGTGTGACAAGTTTTTACCCATACCTGGAATCACATTAATCCCACAGTCAACGACAACTGCACCTTCCTTAATCCAGTCTCCCTAAAAATGAACAACAAACACAAGTTAGAGAACTTACCAGTTACTGACTATAACTTTATTCTCTGAGAATGTGAATTGAAAGGATTTTCTCAACCAGTTAAACACAAAACCAAAACCTATCATGACTTGTTCACAAGCATTTTCTTGCACTCCAACAAATATTTTTTCTGAGCTTCCTACATTGTATTGTTTTGCATTGAGTTTTGATTGGTTCACCAGATTGCCCGTTTCCTTTGTAATATCTGGTTTTACTTTTACAATGCTTAATAAAAATTGTTCTATGAACTGATAAACAAGGACATAACAAGATCAAAAGACTGAACAACCAAATTTTAAAGGATGGTTTGTGAATTTTGAAAAAATTACCTAAATTTTTCAAATTCGTCATTTGCAATCCATCTTTGTCCCTTTTTGGTATAGTATCACCTTTTTGTTAGTTTAGTTTAGTTTTCTTACATTTTAAGGGCAATTTGGTTCATCGCAAAAAATGACTAAGAATATTGTGATATAGCTCCTTTAACCTGTCAATGTGTTGAGATGCAGTGGTCTAATGGTTAGTGAGCTGGACTTCGCATTGAGCAATCCAGGTTCAAGCTCCCTGCTGGGTCACTGTGTTGTCTTCTTGGGCAAACAGGGGTTCATTAAGGCCCACGCACCGGACAAATTGACTGGCTGTGAACGAGACTTAGCCATGACTTAACCCGGCTGTTTTTGTCTTTGCTACTTACATGTACTTTCTTTCATAATAAAAAAAATGCCCAGCTGAAAAACCCTACTGACCTCCTGCACTAAGGGTGCGTTCTTTTGGGGTGATCTGGATAAGGATCAGTGATCCGGATCATGTTGCATCAAAGGCTCCAGCGAATCCTTGCTCAGAGTGGATTCACCGGCACCTTTGATGCACCATGATCCAGATCACTGATCCTGATCCGGATCACCCAAAGGAATGCACCCTAAAACTTAATGAAACCCCTGGGCAAGACACTTTACTCTCACTGGGGCTTCTATTCACCCCTGGTTTCAAACAAGTGATTTATTATTTAGTTAAACATTTTATTTATTTTAATTTTTTTGTACAAAACTAAGTTTTCTGACATTTAAATTGGAATTGGTATGTAATTCAAAATTCTGAGAAAAACGATCCAAGAAAAATACACATCTTGTACAAACCTTCACAAAGTCAGCTCTTCCAATTCCAACAACGACAATGTCACCCCTTCTCACCTAGATGAACAAAATTAATTATAAAAAAATAACTTTAGCTACAGTGTACAACAGTGATTCCACTGTATACAGACCAGGCAGGTTTATATAGAACTGTTCATATATTATATGCATTATATGATAACCAAATCAATGCGCATACTATGATTGGTCAATCAGATATGGTTTATTGTGCCAGTAAACTCATGGAAAATTGCACATTTTCTGGATTATTATATAAAAGCAATAGACCACAAGTTGCTATGGTTTATAGGCTGATAAACCACTTGGGATGTTGGAAGAACACTCGAAGAATTTGTAAATCACTAGCCTGTGGCTTTACAAAATTCTTCTCGTGTTCTACCAACATCCCGCGTGGTTTATCAGCCTATAAACCATAGCAACTTGTGGTCTATTGCTTAATTAAATGCCAGACTTGTTTTATATCAAAGATACTTAAGGTCATATTATCACTGAAACAGGAGATTCTGTAAACCGTGGTTTTCCCTTTTCATTGAAAGTCAATTTTGTTGACATGTTCTCCAACTGATCATGTGATGTAAGAATTTTATTCTGGCATAATTTTTAGAGTTCTCTCTCATAAAGTCTACATACCACATCTGGCAAGTCCTTGGTCTTTGAGTGACATGTCGTCACCGTAGCATGATGCCATTTAAGAAGATCTGCCATGGGAGAACCCTGCAGAAAAAAACATACCATGTGTCCAGAGCAATAAATGTATTCCTAAAAAATTAAAGGCTCGATTGACCATATGGGAATAACAGATGGGTTGGGGAACTGCCTAAAACTTTGTCCTTAAACCACATTTAAATGGAACCCGTTATATTTTTACAATTACAGTGTAACAGGTTTTCTGGTGATTAAATCAAGTAACCAACTTCTTGTCACTCCACTGGAGAGTATTACATTTTAAAGCAATGATAAGATTGAACTTCAGAATATAAAGAAATTTTGCATCCTTTTGAGAGAAAAATAAAATAAATCAAAATCTCATCAGCTGCGTATTAAGCTCTGAAAAGTTATATGCTGAAAGGATCCAAAGTTGAATAATTACTTATGTCAGGTTCATACACAAGTAAAATTCTATGATTTTGCAAAGACTTTTACCACAACAATACAGAACAAAACCCATGACAATGGACAACTGATAGGCAGGCAATAACTAACCAAAATGTTGATAAAAATGGTTTAATTGAATAGCGGTTTCAGGTGTAAAATGATCTTTCAATTTAATTTTGCACAGGCAAGGATTTCTTTTTTGTTATATTCCATTACCTGTTCTGATTACCTGTGATTTACAGGCCCCGATCCCCAATTTTCATGAACCTAGATTATAAAAACCTGATACGGAGATTCACTTACCACTATTTTGCTTCTTCCCAAAACTACAGCTTCTTTGCCAATGATCTCTGTCCCTGTTTAACAAGATTTAGTTTGAGTTAGCGTACACCATCAGTCTCTACTAAGAAACACCCCCCCCCCCCCCAGAATCACAACTCAACCATCAATGCAAACTGTAGTGGACCCTAATGAAGTGCTCAATAAAATATAGATATTTTCTTTGGGACAGATGAGATTAAGAAGTTTGCTGCTTATGTGTAAGGATGTAGGTGCAGAAGTTGACCACATGCATCGATTTTTAGTGGAAGCAGCTGTTAACAGGACCACTGAATGCAAGATGCTCACAGAGATTTTGGGTGATTTAATTACTTCATTGATTTCATTTTCACCTCCCATTCTCGTCCCCAGAGCCACTTGTCCCTCTTAGCCGGCTGGACCTGCGCATGAGGAACAACTGGCTCTGGGGACACATGATTCAATTGGCTGAAATCTAACAAAGGGAGTCCAATCACATCTACCATTTTAAACGTGCTAATGAATTGGGATTTTAAACCGGCTGATCTGATTGGACTCCCATTGTTTGATTTCAGCCAATCGAATCATGTGTCCCCAGAGCCACTTGTTCCTTGTGAGCCAGGCCCAGCTGGCTAAGAGGGACAACCGGCTCTGGGGACGAGAATGTTTCACCTCCCATTTTTTGGTTTTGCTTTGTGGATGCTGTTGTTGTTTCTCTGTACTTAATGAGAATAAGTTAGAAAAAGTAGAGAGTAAGAATGCAAAATGACCTGATTTCTTGATCAACTCTAGACAGCCTCTGGGAGTACAGGGAACTATACAGTCACTCAGCTCTCCTCTAGACAGCTTCCCTGCATTTACATCGTGTAGCCTGAAAAAGAAAGTTTTAACAAACAAAAAACATCACAATACTTCATACGATTAATCAAATACATGTAGGAGACAAATGTGAGACAAAGAAGAGACCCTAACATGATTCGAACCTGTGATCAGACATACCAGATACCAGTCAGGCACTCTAACCAACTGAACTACGAGAACTCTTGATGAGCTAGGCCATTTTTTACTTGGTTCATATTTGGCACACAAAAAACTGGCCTTGTAAAAATGGCCTACATGTAGGTCGAGTTCTTGTAGCTCAGTTAGAGTGCCCAACTGGTATCCGAGAGGTTAATAACAATATTAAATATAATAATAACTTTGTTTGACAAGGGTAACACGTAACACTCTTGCAACTGACAAACCTGTGGCCCTTGAATCCCATATCGAATTGCAATTTGGAAGTGTTGGTTTTTGTGCTAATCTGCAGATTAGTGAATAATCTGTAGGTTGCGCCGTTTCCCAGAATTAACTGTAGGCTTTTAGCCAATGAGAAGACGGATGCTGACTACAATGTATAATAATTGAGTAAATATGTTAGAAACTGTGCAAAATTACCCATCAACATCCTTTTCTGGAGCAACAGCATTTGTGCAAATCGCAGGGTCAATTGGCTCCTCAGAATCAGGCGGGAGCTGCACAATAATGCCATGAATTGTTGAATCTTTGTTCAATTCATCCACAGCTTTGAGAACCTAATGGTATTAAAAGAGAAATGCAGAATTAAGTCATTGTTATTGGAAAAGGAAAGGACGGCCACATGTGAAATCTCATTAAAGGAAAGTATTTGGTTAGATGGAATTTCTAGAGTGATCTTGTTGGAGACAGGGGACCTTCAAATCAAAAAACCTTCCTTGGAGGAAAATGATGGTTATTATTTTTATGGAACGTCAGTTCATTATTATTAATATTGTTATTGACAGTAAATACCAAACAAGTGTAATGATCACTGCTCTATTTTGAATTCTGTACCAGGGTTCAAAATTAAAAAATCCTTTTAACTAGTCACCATTTGGTGATTAAGTAATAAAAAATAGTTGCCAAATTCAAATTTGTAGTTGCCAGATTGCATTATGAGACACAATCCATAGCCATACATGATGTATTATAAGGTTTGGAAAGCATTATAGGGCGACTTAATTTCAAACTTCAAAGTTTTACGATGTGAGAGAAACTTTCGAAGCAAAGCAAAAGGATATGACTTCTTTTCTTATTTTGAACGCTAAAGAAGCAAATATCTTTCAATGCGATTTTCTGGAGGGACACAACGTCTGCTGAGAAAAGGACCATTATGCATCATCAATACAGAGAAATATCTAAACCTGAACTTTTAGTCACAACAGAGAAAATTTTAGTCGCATCAGCAACCATATATTGGTCGCATTACGGACCCTGGTTACGAAGGTCACTGAAAATGTCAATTCTTACATCTGCTTGAGTGGAGGTCCTTGGCAACTTTACATGTCTTGCAAACATACCAATCTACAAGTAAATAAATAAATAATAACTCTGTACATAAAACAGAAATTATAGGTTGCCAAGAATTATGTGTAACATAAAAATGCTGAATGTGCACCTATAGCTGGTAGACAACAACCAGGGATTTAATGCACACTTTGTGATAGTTGGTGTACACTCATTGGCTACTTTGAGGACACATGACATCTAGCAATAAAACTGTTTCCCACTAAGTCTCTGAATGGCCAACATTACAAAATCTGTGGCATCAGAGGGCATCAGTGCAGTGTTAATTGCTTGCGAATGTTGACAAGCAACTGCTGTTGCATGACTTGTTGCACATACATGATTGGTCCCTTTGGAACCAGTTAAGTTTAGTTACAGGGTAACTAGTTAGATTTTTTTCAAGAATATTTTTTTAATAATAGTTAATTTTTTAACAATGGGCTTTTTATAAAACCAGCCAATTTCTTGTCAACGCAGGTGATTGAGGAACATATAAAATATATAAATGTACATTTGTTTGAGAAGGGTATACATATGTTTGAGTAGGGTTAAGATCAATAGGATCAATATTTAGGTGCGGTCGATTTTAATTTATGAATTCTTATTCACTAATTACAACTAAATAAATTGCTTTTACATAGAGTGTATTGTACAATACCTCGGGAAAATGGTTATGTTGTATTTCACTCAAACATAAACATTATATTTATTTGTTGGCATTACTGTAAAATTATAACCTCTTCAGCAGCTTTGACTTTTGATTTGATGTAAACAGTTGAATCACTTCTGTCACCAATCTAAAGCAAGAAATAAATAAATAAAGGGGCTATGTCAAAATTACATGTACTTTTAAATTAAAGAAACCTTGAAATAATGTCAGTAATAGTGGTGACAGCTACTCAGAGAGGACTGACACAGTACAAACAACAAACTGCAAACTTCGTTAAGAGGAAAGTAATTTGGACCCAGTCAAACATTTTTTCACTTTTAATCTGAAATGTAGACGTTGACTTTCAGTTTTAACTTTAACTACAGAGAAAATGTGTCACTCTGTGGGAGGAAAATATGTTAACAACAACTCTTTCCTCATTGCTGTCCTCTGCCATTGGACTCTTGCAACTATTCCTTAAATTGTTCGGCCTTTTTTTTTTCTTTTCTAACCGACTGACCCAAAATCAGAAAACGCATTAGACCATAAATGAAAAAAGAGATGGCCTAATGGAGGGGGGTGAATAGGGGTACACGAATCCGCCAATCCGTGCCATTTTTTGGACAAATCCGTCAATCCGCCACTATTTTCGTTCAAATCCGCATCCACATTCCTTGAAAACTTTCTGTGTAACAGTTTCACCGAAAGGATGGTAGATGTTGTTTTTGACGGCAATTTTTCAAGAGGCTTCGTCTCTTTGCTTCTTTTAGCGGCAGTTCTAATGTAAAGCGGTGGTTTGGGTCTCGTCCAAACAGAAAATGGACAAAACGATAACACTGAGACAAACGGAAGATACGCCAAGGCCACGATCCGAACTTCATGGCATGCAGAGTCCGGAATCCGAGCTAAAATTATCAGCTAATCCGTGATCCACTGCATTTTCGAAATCCGCGAATCCGCTTAATTGTTCGATGAAATCCGCAATCCGCGTGCTTTTTAAGGCTAAATCTGTTGATCCGCGAACCTATTCACCCCCCTCCTAATGGCCAATGTCGAATGTAAACAAAACCTCACTAAAACTTAATTATCATATGCCACCAGGGTCTTAGCGACTAAAGCTATAATTGTTACCTGCACAATGGCAAGTCCTGGTTTAAATCCTTCATTTTCCGCTTGGATTGCTGCAACATCCTCCTTCAACTTCTGACGAATCTCACTGCAAAAACATTGGGTAAAATGTTAAAGTATGAGTGCGAGCCTAGTGGCCCATAAGGCTGAAGCTCATACCAGTTGCCTTGACATGAAGGAACTACTATAGAAGTTTTTTCGACTCCCCTCTTAAAGTGCACCTAACCCCAAAATATTTTATTCGTTAAAATAAACCTTTGCACCAGTTCAAAACGCATTGCACCTTTCGTTTCTCCTTTTCACTAAATGCGGACTATTTATAGCACTGAAATGTTACAAAAAATTGTACGTTATTGGTTCACAACCGAGTCAGAAGGGGCGTGGGTCTATTCCTGGGTAGAGGTCACAAACTTATTTGCATGCATATTTACAAAGATTTGATGAGATGCAAATCAGTTTGTGACATCAACTCAGGAATAGAACCACGCCCCTTCTGACTCGGTCGTGAAACAACTGATGCTCGGTTTTTCTTAACTTTTAAATGCTATAAATAGACTGGAAGTCTAAATTTGGTCTCATTGGGAGAGTCAGTCAAGAAAATAAACTATAGTCAGAGGGAATTCAATTGTAAGCTTCTACATAGAACACCTGTAAAAAAGAGCTGCATGTGTACCTGGTCAATAAAAACTTGAGTCATGCCCCATTTGGTCTCCTTTGGGAGTCCAATTCAAAATTCACAACGAGTAGAGCACTCCCATATGAAACAGACAGGGATCCCCAGGCCTTACTCAAACTACAATGCCTAAATATCATGTTTTGAAGAAGCTCAGGACCATTCCATTTTACAATGTATACCCCCCCTGATGACTATAGGTAAAGTAAGTCCAAATTTATCCCCTAAGAAATAATTCTGGCATGATCCACCTAAGAAAAAAACAACATTTTCTTAACTCCTTAAGAAAAAAAACAACCCTCGTTGTCCTTATCCCATCAGAAGTATTTGAAAGATCAAAGAATGCTGACAGAGCTATGAGCCCCTTCAGCAAATCCTGTCTACATGGGAGTGGGGGGGGGGTGAATAGAAAATGGAATGGCCATTCTGTAGATTAGGTACACGTGAATAACATACAAGCCTATATATATATATGGTCATTTTATTTGGACAAATATTTTGGTAAGAAATTACAAAATAAGAGTTACCCGAGCAGCGGGTGGCGGAGATGGAGGCGTATCCCTCTAGAGGGATTTATTTAATTATCACAATGTAATTTGATCGCCAGTATGTTAAAATATCAGCTTATTATGTCTCTGCTTCCAAATTACCTGAATATAATGCACCAGTCATGTGAAACCCCCACCACCCCCAATAAGGGGATACCCGGGACATTCCCTTTTATTGTCAGTGAAATGCAGTGAAAGCCCCACCTTGCGGGAAAAAATTCAGAGTGAACTCCCCCGCCCTCTAAACATCAAGACAAATTCATTTAAAAGATTTGTTAACAACTAGAGCTTTCACAGGATATTTTTTCATACCACTGAAGTCAAGGTTACTTATTTTCCCCCTTCCTCTTCATTTTCACCGTTTAGGCAAACATACCTTCTTCATCAATTGTTCAGCCTCTATGTTTTGAACCCAGTCTTCTAAAAGAGGTTGCAAACCACAAGTGAAATCCCCTCCAAACCCCTGCCCAGCCCCCATATTGCACAGCGAAGCCATGAAAAATGGTGCATTCCCTGACTACCGGGGAACCTAAAACAAGTGAAAACGAGGTGAAAACTCCCGGTTCACCCCGGGTATCCCCCAATGAGGAGGGGGAGGGGGGGAGGGTGCGGGAGTTCCGAATGACTGGTGCATAATTACCAAGCAAATGTTGAACAAAAATATGTTTTCGAACTATGCGTTCTCTCATATCTACTATATTATTTGTAAGTTTGAGTAGACAAAGTTTCGATTTTACAGACGTCATAGGAGTGCATCTCCTCAAATATCTTATCTAAACTCCACGTGCAAGCGACACCTCTAAATGCAACAAAGCGCACATTTAAACACAATAATACAGCAACCGAAAGTTTCTTGGATGGAATACGGTTACTAGGCTTTCCGGGATTAATTATATATATTATAACTACTGCTAAACTCGAGTAAAATATAGTTTACCTTGCCACTTCTTTTCCGAGAAGCAACTTAGCTTCCGCCATGTTGATTCAGATACCGCCAACGTCCCAGAATACTAATCAGCCCGCGGACCAGAAACTGGAAAATCAGGATTCGTGGACAATAGAACCAGTTCCGGAACTGCATTACAACATGAACACCACCTTTTTCTTCGTTTCACTCCTTTTTTAACAAAATAAAACTAATTTAACGCCTGCCAGAGTATTTTCGCTCCTACTTGTCTGTGCCTAGCAGGCCTCTTATTTCGAAGCCATTTTAGGCAGAAACAAGACCCCGGCCTGCAGTGTTACGGGAGTTCGGCAATTTGGGGACTGAGCGCAAAGAACGGCAAATGAAAAGAAGGAGGGCGAGGGTTAGTCAGAGAGACAAGAGGAACGCCTTTTTTTTAAGTCAGCTACTAAAAGAACGCCAGAAATAATTTTTTGATCGGTAAGGACCTATATAGTTGTACATGTCCGACCACCCATCAAAACCGTTTGATCCTTAAGGCTGGTTCTCACTAGCGCATAAGCATAAGCACAAGCATAAGCATAAGCAAGTGAGAACACCCGCGACATAAGCATAAGGACATACGCACGCGCAGAATACATTTTTTGACGCAATACTCGATACCAGGTCTCCTCGATGTTTAAAAACAAGATGGCTGATGTCTACAGATGTCATAGCCTCCGCCATTTTGCTTGTGATACTTTCCGCAGAAGTCTGGGTCAAAGTGACATGTGATTGGTTAAAAAGCTTGAGCTTATGCTTATGCTTATGTCGGCCCCGTTCTCACTTGTGAAAACTGCGACATAAGCATAAGCATAAGCATAAGCCGACATAAGAAAAACAAACATGTTCGTTTTTCTTATGCTTATGCTTATGCTTATGTCGCGGGTGTTCTCACTTGCTTATGCTTATGTTATGCTTATGCTTGTGCTTATGCTTATGCGCTAGTGAGAACCGGCCTTAAGTCCTCGCAATTCATAGGTCAAACACGGTTTAATCCTCCTTGTGTTCTACCAGAAGTCCAGTCCAAAGAAGTTAATAAAGTGGTTAGAAGATCGCCAGTTTTAGGTACTGATCGGTACTCTCGTCTGTTATTAATAATTTGAACAACTACGATTCAGTTTCGGCCATTGCAGAAAAAACTCGGTGAATATTCTTCTCTGCATTTTCGGGTACACACTTCTCAGGCGGGAACGCTATGGGGAAAAGCTTTAATATTGATCAGAAACATATTCTCGGAGGAACAAACTAAAGTCAACGCGAAATAGTAAAGTCTCGTGAACCGTTTAAGCTGTAATCTCGATGCAGTCATAGAAAGAGAAGGGTGTTAATTGCTTCTGAATATCATGAATTTACGTAGCCTCCTACGCAGGCGTTATTAGGGAAACTGCAAACAGATTAAAAAGAAACTCTTTTTACTGATCATGAAGATTTTGTTTATTCAAAGTAAATTATTACTCAATTATTTCATTTCAAAAATGTTCATTACCATTCCTGACAGTTCTTTTTTACAAAACGTCATTGTTATATACTAAAATAAAACGGCCGGCTGAATTATACTTGTAATAAACTATCAAAATAAAAAATATATATTTTCACGTCTAACAATTATTGCGATAAAATGACTGTGACATGTTTACATTATACAATAAACTTTCATTTCAAGTCTGTTTGCCACCCACCCCAAAAATCATTCGGTCCATTCGACACGATTCGCAAGCCACTAACTTAATATACAATTCTAGAATGCTTGAAGTAATTTATAAAGGCGGGTTATATAGATTTCCAGTGTTTTTTTTTTCCTTAGGCCGGACAGAAAAATTATCACTCAAAAATTTGCAGGCGATTGTAGTTGTAGTCAGATACAACAATTTTTAAAGGCGGGTTATATAGATTTCCAGTGTTTTTTTCCTTAGGCCGGACAGAAAAATTATCACTCAAAAATTTGCAGGCGATTGTAGTTGTAGTCAGATACAACAATTCGGCCATTTCTTAGAACTGCTACAGACAGCGGGGAGTTAAACTCTCCTAATTTACTGCCATTTGTACCAAACGTACTAACAAACTTTCCATTCAGTTCAAACACTTGCATTCTATCATTACGCGCATCACAAACCATCAGGTGTCCTGATTTATTCACTGCCAAACAATGGGGGTATTTAAAATCTCCTCTGCCTTTACCCCGCTTTCCAAACTTGTACACAAAGTTTCCATTCCTGTCGAAAACTTTAATACAGTGTTCATCTCTGTCTGATACTATCAGATATCTAAAGCCGCACTGAACACATTGAATAGGAAAAGTAAGAGAACCTTTGCCACCTATCTTCATTAAAAACTTCCCATTAGGAGAAAATGTTTTAATGAATTTGTCACCTGTATCAACAACAATAATATTCCCGTCACTATCTACAGATAAACCCCAGGGGTTATAAAGCCGACTATCGATGTTCCCTTTCCCATCAAACATACCTACGTATTCACCCTCCCAACTGAAAATCTGGATTCTATGGTTACCTTCGTCCGCTACGAAAATATCACCATCTTTATGAAATGCTATTCCTCTAGGATAATTTAATTCTCCCGCTTTATTACCTTGGCGACCAAAGGATCTTATGTGATTTCCCTTGCTGTTAAAGATTTGAACTCTGTGATTAAGACTATCAATTACAGCTATCTCGTCCCTGTCATTCACTGCCAAGCCCCAAGGACCCTGTAACATTCCAGTAGCGGAACCTGATTTACCAAAAGATAAAACAGGTTTGTAAACGTATTGAAATGCCTTCAACAGTGATTCACCTCCAGCAGTTTCTTCTTGGACTCCTTTACCTTCAGAAACAGACTGACTTGGTCTTGACTGGTGTAGCATTTTTAAATTTTCGAATTCTTCAGTGTTCGCAGTCTCAAACATCATTTTAAAATTTTCCCACGGTCGCTTAACGATCTTCTAGTTGGCTCGGCCTTTAGGAGACAGCTAGCTCGGTTTTATCAACTCTGTCCTCCAAGATTGTTTTTAATTAGTTTCCTTCTTTCGTGGAGATGAACGACTTTTGAGTCCTTTAGCACTGGTTCTTCAAAAGTTACGAGTTTCATCCAACGTTCGATGATTTGATCGGCTCTATTTTACGCTTGATTTCCATCTTTTCTTTTGTCAGACTTTCAAGTAAATAGCTTTTTTGTTTGCTTTTCCACCGTTGCAAAATATTTTGCTTCTTTGTTTCAACAGCAGCAATTAAACTGTGGGTCGTCTTATCATACCAGTCAGTATCGTTTTCTTCAACAGGTTGCGAACGGCAATCACACCTAATTGAATCACAACTTTATGTTCCCACAATTATTAATTTCATCGTAATCGTTTTTTCCACGCTCTCTAAACCGTGACCAAGATATATATAAACTTGACTTTGGTAAACTGCCGCGAAAATATATTCGGGTTTTTCT
This sequence comes from Blastomussa wellsi, assembly GCA_947652115.1. Classification (NCBI taxonomy): domain Eukaryota; kingdom Metazoa; phylum Cnidaria; class Anthozoa; order Scleractinia; family Plerogyridae; genus Blastomussa; species Blastomussa wellsi. Next base: position 3,577,026 of record OX393572.1, on the reverse strand, counting down.
CCTGAGTCCAATTTGCTAGCTCAGATGAAATTCGTTTTGGTCGCCATTTACAGTGGGTTATTTTCCAAAAAAAAAATTAAGGAGTCAAAAAGCTTGTATCGATAGCCTTTTCCTGGTGTATATGTATAATGCAAACAAACCAAGCGAGAAACAGGACCCCTGGTGGATGCCACTCAAACAGTAAAAACAACGTAGATAATCTGCAAAACAATTTTAAACACCTCAAAACAAATGCGTTTTTAATTGTTGATGAATTGTGGTGGTTGATGAATTGTGTTGATTAATTGAGGTGGGGGGGGGGGGGTGCTTAATAGAGAAGACTAATTAAAAATTGGATTGTGAGTAAAGGCGTATTAGAGAGTGTGGGGGAAGAGAAGCTACCCTTGGATAAGCTGACAGCAAATGTTGCCCTCTAAAAAGCCATCCTTTAGTATCAATCACCTGATAATTTTTATTCTCGCTTTGCGCTCGAGAAATAATGAATGCCAGTAGGGGACTTAGCCCGTTTAATTCGTCTTTGTCAAAATCAGCACAGTACAACCAAGCCTTAAACAATCCTGAGAATCAAATATACCACCTTTTCCGATCAGTGGCAGATCTAGGAGAGGGGCCAAGGGGGCCCGCTCCCCGCCCCTTATTAGCAAAAATTTTAAGGGCCGAAGCCGAAGGGCCGGAAATTTTTACGCCCCCTCCCCCCTCCCCTTAATTTAAGGCCCGAAGGGCCGGAAAATCCCCCCCACCCATTAGAGTCGCTCGTTTCGTCAAGCCTGCGCAGTAAGAAACGAAGACTCGAGGTACGAGATTGAAAGAAGTCTGGATCCGCAACTGCCAATGCACACGCCTCGTCCCCAGGTCGAGGGACGCATGATTTGATTGGCTCGAACCTAACAAAGTGAGTCCAATCAGCTGTTAGACCAATCAAATCAAGAGCCACTTCTTCCTTGTGCCCAGTGGCCTGCGTAAAGCCGCCTATTTCCTAAAGCGCTTTAGGAAATAGGAGACGGCTACACGCAGGCTACTCTGGGGACGAAAACACGAGACTACTTAGCTTTTTGCTCAGAAGAGAGAGGGTTCAAAGATCTGGTCGACTATAAATCATTGCCGAGAGTTATATCCGAGAGGAAGCTCGAAGTTTAAGTTATATAGAAGAGTACCTTGATTAACCGAAACATTGTACATTGTTGATGTGTTTGAAACTAGTGGACCAAGAGTTTTCAAGGAACTGGTCCAGTGCTTTCAGTGAAAGGGCTCTTAGCCTTGAATTAAAACGTAAGTGTCTTTGAACGCAGAAAACCATTGCACGGAAAACAATCAAAACAGGCATTAAAACTAATAATAATAATAATAATGAAAGTTCTTAAAAACGCATTTTATATATAAAAATGTGTCGATGCTTTTTACAAATAAAAAAGGAGCTCTCGCGAAACAGGTACGTTTTCAAAGCCCTTTTACAACTATCACCAGAGTTGCTTTGTCTAATGGCAAGCGGTAGCTGATTCCATAACTTCGGAGCAATTGCTGCAAAAGATCTATCTCCGTAGGTAACGGTAGTAGTCTTAGGGATAACTAGGAAGTTGGCGTCACTGGAACGAAGACAACGACAGGGAGTGTAATGATACAACAGTTCATTAATATACACCGGAGCATGGCCATTAAGAGATTTGTACGCGAGCAACAGTAACTTACAACTTATTCTGTCATAAACAGGAAGCCAGTGCAACTTTTTAAAAACAGGAGTAATGTGATCAGTCTTCTTCAAGCACACAGTTAATCTTGCCGCGGTATTCTGCAGTCTCTGAAAACTACTGCATATCTTAATTTTCTGTGGAGCGATAAAGATACTCCACGGCGATTGACCACACATAGGAGTGTGATGAACAAAGCATTGTACAGTTACTGAGTTTCATGCAAGTCAGAGTGATGAAGCTAACTACAATCTTTAGTTTCTTTATATTCAAACGCGAAACTAGAGGAGAGCTTAAGGGAAGGAACATAAAACAGTCAAGAATCTGAAAGCATCAAGCAAATTCACTTAAATCACACTTCGTTTATTCACATTATCAAAGTACAGATGAAGGTCAAGGCCTCCTCTTTCTGCAAAAAACAGTAAAATTAAAGTTCCATTAACTCAAGCTATAAATGTATACTAAAAAATTTTCACTGACAGCTACAGTCAAACTCCGTTTAAATGGAGACCGCGGGGATCAACGCAATGTCCATAATAGCGAGTAGCCCGAGTTAAAACGGGTAAATCTATCAGTGAGCTAGGACCAAAAGTCAGGTCAGGTCCGTTTTGATTGGGGGCCCGCAAAGGCGAAGTTTGACAGACTGTACTGTGTGGCTTGGAAATACTGTAATGAGTCTATTGATTTTCAAGCACCGGCTCATCTCTAAAAAAAACTGTTAAAAAATTGTTTATATTAAGCTTTATTTCAACAACAACAAAAAAATATTTGCTAAAAAATGTGTTGAAATTGGAAAGAATCCTCAAAAAGCGCCACAGCACCATTCTAGGAGGAAAACCCAGTCTACCTATAAACCCACTAACATATACAGAAAAATCAAAAATATATACAGTATACTGAAATTCAATGAGTTAAAAATGTTGAAACCTTCAACTTAAAATCTGGAAAAGAGGAAGCTTCTCCAATCTCCAATATCAAGAGGGAGCAGTTTCCATTCCCCAACTATTCTATTTCATATAACTAAACTAAATTATAGTTAACATTACTGAAGCTCATATTCAAGAACTAAGAAAAGCCTTGTAAAACTGAAAATGGGACACAAGTGCCATATATGGCACCAAATTGGCTAAGCTTCAAGTCATACTCTGGAAATTCGATTTAATGACCATCTTTACAAGGAAGTCATTGATATAATGACTATAGAGATTATGCCATGGAAAGTGTACACGACTAAATGATTTTTATTCACGAGTTGCTATGCTAGTTGCTATGAAAGTTGCTACCTTTCTGAAAGCCGCGCGCTTGTTGACCTCCACTGTGAAGTACTATCGTTTGTGTCTCTGATTGGACGAACGATGTATTTTCACAGTCGTTCGCTCAGTATGTATGAAATAAAAATATTCTTCGCCCCAGTGATAGTAACATAGTGAAATACATGGAAAAGAACCTGCTACAATGAAACCTCTTTATAGCTAGCACATTTATCCACAGCATTCCTATTATTTCTTTTTCATTCGTTCTTCCACATTCAATGTCCAATGGTAAAACAACATGTAGCTTCAGTTGACATTACTAGCTTCAGTTTCTATTACTAACAGGCACGTAGGGATGGGGAGTGCAATGGGTGCGTTTGGACACCCCCCTCCCCCACACACAGGCTGCTGAGGTCCCCTTTTTTGTTGACCAACGATAGTATTACTCTATTCAGATTTGCAATTTTTTTTCAATTTTTTTTTCTCTTTAAATGGTAACATTATCCTCTAATACCATAAAATACATGGGTAAAGTAGTCTCTGTGTCAAAAAAATCAACAAGTTCCATGTTTTTACGTTCGCTTTTGGGTTTTCGTATCATACTGCTTTCAAATTGTACTAAATGCAGTATCAGACAACCTTATTTTCAAAATTTTCCCGACAAACGGGGCGAGGGGGTGGGAGGTCCATCTCCTGGTTTGATCGCACCCTCCCAAAACAAACTGGCTACGGGCCTGACTTGTCTTTACAAATAGTTACACGAGTTCGAATATGTTCTCCACAGCCCCATACCAACAACTGCACAGTGTACACACACCAAGTTAAAACAGACTTACTACTTTCGAGATAGAGAACTAAAGGAATTGTACAAATTGAGACTGCAATAAATTTTAAACCTCTTTAAGATACAACCTAATAATTATTGTTCTCCTAGAAAGAACAATTTTTACTCAAACACCTGAATACGATGGTTATCCCACTCACACACAACAATTCGGCCATTACTAAGAACCGCTAAAGATCTGGGAGATGCCAATTCGCCTACATTGGTGCCACTTGTTCCAAACTTGCCAACAAACTTTCCATTCAGTTCAAATACTTGAATTCTATCATTACCTGTATCGCAGACCATAAGGTGTCCTGACTTGTTTACTAACAAACAATCAGGATCAATAAACTCCCCGTCCTCTCTACCCTCGCTTCCAAATTTGTACTGAAACTTTCCATTCCGGTCCAAAACTTTAATGCAATGTTCATTGCTGTCTGACACTATGAGATATCTATCATACTGAACACAGTGGATAGGTGAACCAAAAGAGCCCTGTTCACCTATCTTCATTAGAAACTTGCCATCAGGAGAAAAGATCTTAATCAGTTGGTGACATGAATCAGCAACAATAATATTCCCATCACTGTCTACAGATAAACCCCAGGGAAAGGAGAGCCGACTATCAAGGCTTCCTTTCTCACCAAACATACCTACGTAATCACCCTCCCCACTAAAAATTTGGACCCTACCGTTACTGCAGTCTGCTACGAAAATATTACCATTCTTGTGAAAAGCTATTCCTCTAGGAGAGTTAAATTCTCCCGCTTTGTTACCTTGCCGACCAAAGGATCTAATGTAATTTCCATCACTGTCAAAGATTTGAACTCTCTGGTTGAAACAATCAGTGACAGCTATCTCGTCCCTGGCATTCGCTGCCACCCCAAAGGGAAACTGGAACCTTCCAACAGACGAACCTTTCACCTCTCCAAAAGATAAAACAGGCTTTAACTGAGATGGTTTTACATGAACGGAAAAAGGGCTATCACGAACATGTTGTCCGTTTACCTTTACAGTCACTTTGTATCTGCCTTGATCTGTGGGAGAATAGCTGATCTTGTAGCTTCCATCCTTATTGTCATTTATTCGCACTTCAGTCGCGCATTCTCGTCCTTGTTCGTCCCTGATCTCCACCGTTACACGGTCATCTTTATTGTAACACTGTCTTCCTGTAGCGTTTCTTGTGCTCAAAACAAACTGTGCTTCACCTCCAACAATTCCTTCTTTGAGTCCTCTACCTTCAGCAAAACATTGACTTGCGTTAGTTTGTTGCAGAATTTCCTCTGTGTTGACAATCTCCAGCATATTTTGATTTTCTACGAAAACCAAAATCGGTTCGTTCTCATCAACTCCTTCCAAGATTGTTTCTAATGATTTCTTGACTTAAACGACTTCAGCCTTCTTAGTGTTAAAACTTTATCAGCTTATTCCACCGATGATTTTATATAATAATAATAATAATAATAATATAAGTTTAGTGAACCTCGTGAGAACCCAAGTGTTAGAACCTCGTGTCACGTGACTTTAATCACTAAAGTCACGTGACACAAGGAAATTCCTGGATGTCCTGTGTGTAACATAACTTGCGTTCCAAATGTAAGCTTCTTTTGTTCATTCTTTCCATGTCTAACATTACTGTTTAGGGCCGTTTCTGTAATTAATTTTGAAGTATTGCTCTTTCCTGTCTTTCCTATGGCCTAAAGGGCTAAAATCGTAATGCAATGAATTGCCAATTCAGTTGTTGCTAGGTGTGGGCTGTCTGTTTTTGTGAAGGGTCTCAAATATAAGCGAAGTATGAAAAAAAGATAGCTATAATCTTTGAATAGTCTAGTGATCACATTGAGTTGATTAAAACCTGTCATCTACTTCATGTGTGGGATTAGCCCTTAATCCTCTTACTTAGTAACCGCGCTCGACTTATATATCCTACGTGATTGTACAATAGTTCAGTTGACCTTAGGCCTTGCTCATGTAATCTCCTTTAACAACTAAATTGTATAACCTTGAATATATACTTGGCCTCCACTCTTCGTTTCGCCTCCGATAATCGCACAACATGTACGTAGTTTTTAGGACAGTTATGCTGAAAGTAAAATATCATCTGTTTGCATATGTGTAGTCGAGTGTAGTGTGTAATGCAAGTGTTTTGATAAGATGAGCTCATTTTTGGTTTAGTAGACTTTATTACAAGGTATTTGAAGCCGAGAGTCACTAAATACGGAGACACGATTGTGACGAGTTGTTTCTTGTTAAAACCACAGGAGCACCACCCGATGTTTGAGTTTGTTGCGTGACACTGATCAATGGCGGTTACAAAAGAAATATAGATTAACAAAATTAAGTTGGCCCTTTGTGCTATTTTTTGTCCATTCTGCGCCGTTTAAGGCGTCATTTCGCGAGATTATCTCGTGAAATGACACCTTAAACGGCGCAGAGCGGGCAAAAAAATAGCACGCAAGACTCATTTAACATTTCGTCTGAACGTTTAGTGAACATGTAGGAAAAACGTAATATTTAGAGCAAATCGCGGCCAACTTATTTATGTTCATCTATATCGTTTGCCATCGATCAGTGTCACGCAACAAACTCAACATCGGGTGGTGCGCCTGTGGTTAGAACTCGTGTAAAATTATGTACTGTGCTCTCTCACGCGAAGTGACCGCCCAACCTCGTTCCCAGGGTCTCTCTCTTCCCGCCCCCTTGAGCGAGAGAAAGACCCTGGCACAGGCTGGTCACGTGTCTCTTGGACAATTGAGAACTCTAGGGAGGGGTCCTCTAATTTCAGGAAATTTGTCACGTTGTCTTTTGTCGATTTCAAAGCGAGGGTATCGCACGCGAGACAATCGCGCGAGTGCCATCATTGTAAAGGCTGCCATTCTTCGAACTCCTCGGATGGTATTTATTCAAACGTCAATCTAATGGTTTAGCAAGTGATTGTCTTGAGTCAATTCATGTGGCTGGTAAGAAACAAGGAACAGACTTTTTCCAAACAATAATATACAAGTAAACGGAACATTTACGCAACGCGATAGATAACAACTGAATAAAAAATATCAGACGAGGTGTCATAATTTTGTAAACAACATTTCATGAAGAAAAAAATTGTATAATGATAAACCTATAAACCTTCGTTTTCTGACGAAGATTGGACGCCGAACGCGTTGTTCATCGGCAGCGGCGGCAAAATTCAGACAAGGAAGACTCTTTCTATTTCTGTCATCGTTCGCCACACTCTTCCGAGACGGTGAGATCTTTTCGACCTTTCGCTCCTTTCAAGCAACTTTGACTTCAGTGATCATGGCCCCCATTGCTTTGAAATTATTTAAATCGTCTTTCACGAGGTCGAAATGGTAGATGTGGCCATTGCGAGGCCAAGACCTTCCATACACAACCTCCACCTTGACCACGGTTAGAGATTTCTGATAAGCCTTCCTACTTCCTAAAGAAATTTTTAAAATGTGTATCGAAAACATACGACCTAAACACGGATATCTGCTATCGGACGATGTGTTGAATTTTTCGGCGTTTACAACAGATTGCCAACGGAAATAGTTTTTGCCGTACTTTGTTTCTTTTGGTGACAACACAGGGAGCCCATACAAGTACACACAGAAAAGGGGAGGGTTCTGGCACACCCCCTAAAAACAAATTTTTGGATTTCTGGCACATTCAGCGCACCTGTAAAAAACAAATTTTTAGTGGTTCTGGTGCACTTATTACAGCGGTACTGGTGTCAAAGCTGGAGCACCAACAGTGCAACAACAGTGCAACAACAGTGCACCAACAGTGAACAAACAGTGTGCCAACAGAGCACCAAAAGTGAACCAACAGAGAACAGCGGCGGAGAAACCAAGCGGCGGACAAACCAGCCAAGACAAGCGAAAGCAAGAGAAAAGAAACCAAACAAGTGAGCGGGAAACCAGAACAAAGACAACGACAGGGAGTGTAATGATACAACAGTTCATTAATATACACCGGAGCAAGGCCATCAAGAGATTTGTACGTGAGCAACAGTAACTTAAAACTTATACTGTCATAAACAGGAAGCCAGTGCAACTTTTTAAGAACAAGAGTAATGTGATCAGTCTTCTTCAAGCACACAGTTAATCTTGCCGCGGTATTCCGCAGTCTCTGAAAGCTGCTACATATCTTGACCACACATAGGAGTGTGATGAACAAAGCATTGTACAGTTACTGAGTTTCATGCAAATCAAAGTGATGAAGTAAACTACAATCTTTAGTTTCTTTATATTCAAACGCGAAACTAGAGGAGAACTACAACCAACTCAAGGGAAGGAACATTAAACACTCAAGAATCTGAAAGCATCAAACAAATTCACTTAAATCACACTTCGTTTATTCACATTATCAAAGTACAGATGAAGGTCAAAGCCTCCTCTTTCTGCAAAAAACAGTAAAATTAAAGTTCCATTAACTCAAGCTATAAATGTATACTTAAAATACTTTCACTGACAGCTACAGTCAAACTCCGTTTAAATGGAGACCGCAGGGATCAACGCAATGTCCATAATAGCGAGTAGCCCGTGTTAAAGCGGGTAAATCCAAGAAGAGTTATCTATCAGTGAGCTAGGACCAAAAGTCAGGTCAGGTCCGTTTTGATTGGGGGCCCGCAAAGGCGAAGTTTGACAGACTGTACTGTGTGGCTTGGAAATACTGTAATGAGTCTATTGATTGTCAAGCACCGGCTCATCTCTAAAATAAATCTGTTACAAAATTATTTATACTAAGCTTTATTTCAACAACAACAAAAAACTATTTGCCAAAAAATGTGTTGAAATTGGAAAGAATCCTCAAAAAGCGCCACAGCACCATTCTAGGAGGAAAACCCAGTCTACTTATAAACCCACTAACATATACAGAAAAATCAAAAATATATACAGTATACTGAAATTCAATGAGTTAAAAATGTTGAAACCTTCAACTTAAAATCTGGAAAAGAGGAAGCTTCTCCAATATCAAGAGGGAGCAGTTTCCATTCCCCAACTATTCTATTTCATATAACTAAACTAAATTATAGTTAACATTACTGAAGCTCATATTCAAGAACTAAGAAAAGCCTTGTAAAACTGAAAATGGGACACAAGTGCATATAAAGGAATTGTACAAATTGAGACTGCAATAAATTTTAAACCTCTTTAAGATACAACCTAATAATTATTGTTCTCCTAGAAAGAACAATTTTTACTCAAACACCTGAATACGATGGTTACCCTCCTCACACACAACAATTCGGCCATTACTAAGAACCGCTAAAGATATGGGAGATGCCAATTCGCCTACATTGGTGCCCTTTGTTCCAAACTTGCCAACAAACTTTCCATTCAGTTGAAATAATTGAATTCTATCATTACCTGTATCGCAGACCATAAGGTGTCCTGACTTGTTTACTAACAAACAACCAGGAATAATAAACTCCCCGTCCCCTCCACCCTCGCTTCCAAATTTGTACTGAAACTTTCCATTCCGGTCCAAAACTTTAATGCAATGTTCACTGGGGTCTGACACTATGAGATATCTATCATACTGAACACAGTGGATAGGTGAACCAAAAGAGCCCTGCTCACCTATCTTCATTAGAAACTCGCCACCAGGAGAAAAGATCTTAATCAGTTTGTTACCTGAATCAGCAACAATAATATTCCCATCACTGTCTACAGATAAACTCCAGGGATAGGAGAGCTGACTATCAAGGCTTCCTTTCCCACCAAACATACCTACGTAATCACCCTCCCCACTAAAAATCTGGACCCTACAGTTATAGCCGTCTGCTACGAAAATATTACCATTCTTGTGAAAAGCTATTCCTCTAGGAAAGTTAAATTCTCCCGCTTTGTTACCTTCCCGACCAAAGGATCTAATGTAATTTCCATCACTGTCAAAGATTTGAACTCTGTGGTTGTAATAATCAGTTACGGCGATCTCGTCCCTGGCATTCACTGCCACCCCCCAGGGGTACTGAAACATTCCAACAGACGAACCTTGTTTTCCAAAAGATAAAAAAGGTTTTAACTGAAACCGTTTTACATGAATAGAAAAAGGGCTATCACGAACATGTTGTCCGTTTACCTTAACTATCACTTTGTATCTGCCTTGATCTGTGGGAGAATAGCTGATTTTGTAGCTTCCATCCTTATTGTCCTTTATTCGTTCTTCAGTCGCGAATTCTCGTCCTTGTCCGTCCCTGATCTCCACCGTTACACGGTCATCTTTATTGTAACCCTGTCTTCCTGTAGCGTTTCTTGTGGTCAAAACAAACTGTGCTTCACCTCCAACAATTCCGTCTTCGAGTCCTCTACCTTCAGTAACACATTGACTTGCTTTAGTTTGGTGCAGAATTTCTAAAGTTCCAATTTCCTCTGTGTTGACAATCTCCAGCATCTTTTGATTTTCTACGAAAACCAAAATCGGAAGATCTTTCGGGTCACGATCAGTTTGTTCGTTCTTATCAACTCCTTCCAAGATTGTTTCTAATGATTTCTTGACTTGAACGACTTCAGCGTTTGTACTTCGTGTTAAAACTTTATCAGCTTTTTCCAGTGATGATTTAATCATCTCTATTTGATGCTCAAACTCAGTCTTTTGCGTTGTTACGCTTTCAAGGGATTTCTTTGTTTCCTTTTCCGCCGATGCAAAAATGTCTTGCTTCTTCGCTTCAACAGCAGCAGTTATGTAGTCGACAATGTTCTGAACGTCTCTCTTCAAGTCTTCGCCTTGTTGTATCAGCTTAGCGTAGTTTTCATCAAGCTGACTAACAGCCTTCATCTTCGCCTGCAAAATACTCCTCTGTTTTTCAATCATTGATTTCATCTCGACCTTTTTCTTTTCAGCTGTTTCTTCAATGTGCTCTAAAGCGTGACCAGGATGATCCATCAAAACACAAGTCTGGCAAACTGCCATTTCACAGTTCTTACAAAAGTATTTCAACTCCTCTTTCTCGTGCCTTTGTTTTGAACAAAACACGGGTCGCTTCAATACATCCTCGTAGTCCTTGTCTTGAAAGTCTTTGAGCGCCAGAACACGGTGATCTTTGTTTGTTCGCATGATGTTGTGTCCAGTTGCACACTCTTGACAATAAAATATGCAACACTGAAAACAATAACAAGTCTTGGAGCTTTTCTTTTTGCAATTTCCACATCTTACTTGGCTACTTTTGCATTCTTTGATTGCCAGCACATCAATCAAGCCGTTCAGATAAAAACTGGTTGGAAGATCTTTCAGATCGCCACTTTCAGGTATTCTGCTAACTGCCTGGCAATTCGGACATCTGATCGTGTCTTGGCCGTGGCTCGTTCTATGCAATTGCTTTAAGCAATGCAGACAGAAACTGTGCAAGCATGGCAGATGTTTTGGATCCGTAAATATCTCCGAACACACGGAACAAGACACTTCTTCACGAAGATTATGGAGTAACGTTTTGATATCCATGTTGTCTGCAGAAACAGGCGAGCAAATCTGAACGTTTTCGCTGAACTCAACACGAAACAATCAAGTCTTGTGACTTTCTTATTTTAGCTCTTCTTGGAATCTGCTGTTTGTTATGATAATATCTCCTGTTGTACGAACCAATGATGAAACGTTATCCCAGAAGTATGTTAGTCATTTTGTCTTGGATACTGATTCCCAGGAATTTGACGCTGACACACCCAGTTTAATGTCGATCAAATGATGTTTGAACAAAAGATTACTGTTTGCAGGTTTTATTTCAAATTTAAATTTAAAATTAAATTTAAATAAGCTTCACTCCGCTGAGCTCACGCATGGATTTGATATAGAACAGTAATGCCTTTATGGATGAGTAAAGATTCTTTCGCCTTTGTTGAACTGAGAAAAACACAGCATTAAAAAAAAATATAAACTAAACTATATACAATAAAAAATGCAACAGCGAACAAACCAATCGCTGTTTTGAAACAATGTTTCTTGGGTGTCACGACACACTGCTCGCACCGTGGCTTTGCGTGACATCGCAAATTATTTCTTCAATTGGTACTTGCCATTTTCTTTCATTTTCCAGCAAAGAAGGAATTTAAATTCTTATAAAAATCCACATCAAAGTTGTCCTTTTAAAAATGGAACAAAACCGCAACAATTACAAAACTGATTTCATTTCCGCACCGATGATGTCACTCGTCCAGTTGACAAAGCAGAGCGACCCCGCGAGTAATCCAGTAGTCCGCTGGTTGTAAAGACGGCAGATTCACAGACGTGACATAATTTGTGGTGTGACCAGTGGACGTGAGAGAGCTGGCGCGAAGCGAAGTTCTGTACAGCGGGCAGTCATACGGGTCTAGTTCGTCCTCTTTGTCTTCTTTTCCTGTTGCGTCAGGTGTTGTTGACGAGTTTTGCTGAAAATTGGGAAAGCATATTTCACGTTACATCTGAATGCACTGATTATCTCACTAGACTGTTTCGTCCTTGTTGGACATCATAAGCGTGACGCAGCCAGGTGTAAGGATATGATATCAAATCGAAGACCCTGCTATTTTACCTAAATTTTGTCGGCTATGCTAAGCGAGAAATATCATTTAACAGCAACAGCAGCCATTTTGGATTTCATGACGTGTTGTGGTTGCCCAATTGCTTTACACAAAAGATGCTGTGCTTCATAACAATAGAGGCAACCACAACACGTCGTCTTTGCCATTTTTTGTTGCTATTAAATCATATTTATCCTTTGTCCGGTAAAATTAAGGTCAATTTTTCAAAAGAGTGGAGGTTCCCTTTAAATGAAATTACTGCTGCAAAACCGTTTACCACCAAAACCTAAACCCTTCACCTGCAAAATCCAGATAAGGACAGTTCGCAAGTTACGCAGTTTGAGCTGTCTTTACATTACTGTTGGGGCCTGCCAAACGAGAGCACAGCGGTGCTAAAATACTGCTGTAGAAAAAATGTTTCCCACCAAAATCTAAATCCTTAACTTGCAAAATCCTGCCAAGAACAGATCGCAAGTGATATAAAATTTACGTGACTAAATAAATAAATGTTAATGTAATAAAATAAAGCAAACATTAACAAACAAATAATGCAAACATAATGCAAACGGGAGGTCGTTTAAAAGGAATGTACTAAAACAAGGAACAGTGGAAATCCGGAAAACCCCAAAACACGGAACACCGGAACACCAGTATTTTATTTTTCATATATATATTTTATTGAAATTTATTGGTATTTTATGGTGTTTCTGGTGTTCCATGTTTTGTGGTGTACTGGACCTAGCAGTATGCGGGACGCATGTCACATAAGAACTCAGTAAAAATGACCTAGCTCTCCAGGAGTTCTCGTAGCTCAGATAGATCATAGAGCGCCCGCCCGGTGTTCGGGAGGTCATGGGTTGGATTCCTGTCGGGGACTCAGAATTTGTCTTTGTCCCACGCTCGTGTCATGTTGATAAACTCGTCTTTCATGTATAATTTACCGAGCTGAAAATTTACCATCAACCTCATTTGTCAAGAATATTCTTGTTTCCAACGGGCACTTGTTTCCAGTGAAATGAACTCGTTTCTCACGCACCTAAAAGCGAAACCATCTGTTTTCCCACAAAAAATATACCTCGTTAAATCGTGTCCTTATTTTCGCCTTACTCGAACGACTTATCTACGAAAAACCTACCGGTAAGTGAAAATGAACCTCTGTAATTACGTGAATGCAAATTAATTTTACATTCTAGAAATGTGAACCGCGGCCATACCTGTACAGGCCATATAAGGGAGCCGGTTCCCCCGGACCATAGTGGTCTCGTGAACACCTTGTGCACCAATAGGCATTTCCGAGTTCTCTTTTGCCTCAGCGTCAAAACGAGTCTAAGTGCGAAACTATTCATATGGAAATGTGTTTTACCTGCATCTTCATTCTCATGCAAAACAAGCTCATTTCCATATGAATAGTTTCGCACTTAGACTCGTTTTGAAACTGAGAGAAAAGGGAACTCGGAAATGGCCTATTGCTGTGCTGAGAGATTTTTTCTGAGAGAGAAATTACAATTACCTGAGTGGGAGTGACAAGCAGTTCCGGCAGAGGGTAAAATCGCTGACCAGAGGGAGACTCTTGAAGGCAGCCCAGCGAAGTATCCCATGATGCACCATCCAGATAAAGACCAAAAATTACAGAACCTTCTTCCGGGGGAGTTCCCTGGAGATAAATGTAAAGTTTATTGACTGTTGTATGTTTAATAATATAAAAGAAGTTTTGAGGACCAAAAAGAAGCTTTATAAAAGCCTTCTCTTTAACAAATAAGGAAGCCTAAGCCATGTATTATACTGTCATAAAACACGACGGGCATTTGAGAACACGAGGGAAATGTAGAAAACACGAGCCGCCGGCGAGTGTTTTCTACATTTCTCGAGTTTACGAAAACCAATAAAACACGCTTTTTCTTTGTTTTATACTCTGATAAAACATGGGTTTTTGACCAATCAGAGCGTGCGCAGAATCCCATCTATATTATAAATAACGATAAAATAAGGCAGAGATGATAATCAACACTAGCCGTGATATTTTCAAGCCTGTATGGAATCAAATTAAAAGGGCCCCATTCCGCCTCCGCCATTTTCGATGCCATCGAAATTATGGAAATTTTATGGTGTCAAAGCGAAATTACCTTTATCAAGTTTCTCAGTCATCTGTTTCGTTTCGACCAGTTCCGTGTAAAATATAATACTGGAACTGTCGCATGTAAACAATATCAAAGGTGTGGCTGACTGGGGCCCTTTAAGCTGTCAAACAGAACTTTCATGTGGTACTATTATCTATCACGCTGTAGTGTTTTTAGTCTGTAGATGAAGTCCAAGTGGTTGCTCATTCAAATGACAGCTATTTTTCAGCATTTTCATGTGGTACTGTTTATTATGCTGTACAAGGTGGTTCTAACTTTTGAGTCTGTGTATGAAACCCTAGTGTGTGACCATTCAAATGAAAGCTATTGAACAGTACTTTCATGTGGTACTGTTTATTATGCTGTACAAGATGGTTCTAACCTTTGAGTCTGTGGATGAAACCCTAGTGTGTGACCATTTAAATGACAGCTATTTTTCAGCATTTTCATGTGGTACTGTTTATTATGCTGTACAAGGTGGTTCTAAGTTTTGAGTCTGTGGATGAAACCCTAGTGTGTGACCATTTAAATGTTAAAGGGCCTTAGTCAGCCTCTGTCATTTTCAATGCCATCGAAATTATGGAAATTATATTATATTGTGATTCATATTGTTTCTTTGCAAGCCCAAAATGTCTCAAGGTTCCAAGTCGCATTTAAGGAATTTTCTCACCTGAAAGGCGACTCTTTTAAAATCAACATTGCTTTCACTGTGAACCCGTTCATCGCTTGTCCACTTCTCCTTCAAAACTTGGTAACTAAAACTTAACGAGTCAATAGGCACACTGCGTTCACGAGCATGTGTCTGCAATATGGCTGTAAGGAAACCTGTCGAAGAAAGCAAAAATAGCAGTTACGGAAAGCAAAACAAAAACAAAATAGTCATCACGAACAAAGTTGAATGAAGATTTACACCTAATGGTAGGAATTACTCTTCATTTACAATTATTTCCTCTATTGCATTTGTTGGGTTGGGAGGGGAGGGAGGAAGAAGGAGGGGGAGGAGGCTGGGGTATTGTTGTAACCTATTTACAGTATAGCGCCTTCGCGATCGCAAGGAAATGTTTCAGGAAGTAGCCTCTCATTCATAAAAAAGGTAAAATAGAACTTTTAGCGCCAACAACAACAAGAATGGTTCTCCCAAGGAACCGTGTACAATGAAACTATTAAATATAATCCGTAAGATTCCTTAAAACGAACTTGCTCTTGAAATGCTCGAACTCCTTAAGAATGTCGAAAATTTGGGCGAACATAAAATTTAAAAACTTCAGGCTTATTCTTTTCAAGATGATACAACAAACATTTACTTTACCTTGTGGGAAAAAGAAAGCTGGTAACCAGAAAGCATTAGGGTGATCACGTGTTGAAGATACGCTAATTGATGATTGGCTGGAAACTGGTGTTGACGTCACGCCAGATTCATGTGACATCCGGGGCTTGGATATTGCTTCTTGCCTGATCAAGTCAAGCCAACCACTAAAAAAGTTCACTCTTTTGGCCAGATTGTCTACCCAGGCTCCTAACGGCTTGCAAGACTCATACGCTGCTTGCTGTAAAATAAAGAGACATTGTAAACATTTAGCAACTGCACGCGAAAGAATCAAAGAACTTTCCCATTAGCTCGTTTAACAATTAGTCTGCAAGCGCTAGTCTTCCCAGCGACTGATAGTTGGCGAGGTGCGTGCCCCAAGTCAAACACGATTGAGACTGAGTTGAGTTGTGTTTAGAGTGGTTTCAGAAAAACTCAAACAGAAAAGTAGTCATTTTTAGACAAATTGGTGCCAAGGCCTATGAATAAAGGTCGAGTTCTGAAATATTTATGAGGAGTACGATACTTCAGAACAAAAACAAGTTAAAAAGAGTTCTTTCAGAAGAATCGAACGGTAGCAAAAACTGTTTCCTGCAAACACTTCATAAGAAAAAAGTCAGTTGTGTAGTCACAAACCTTCCAAGCCTTAGGAACGCGATTGTTTATTAACGCATTGTACGCTTCTTCCAGCTGTTCAGACATGAGCACTTCTCCCTTAACTGCCAATAGCAATGATGAGAGCGATGTGTGAATGATTCCCAGCAACCGGTCAAACCGGTTAACTTCCTGCCTCAAGACTGTGACGTATGCTGACTGATCGGCATGATCAGCCAAACGATCCTGGGAAAGCTTCTTTTGTGTCATCTGTCTCAGGCGATCTGGAGAAATAGCTACGAGCCTTGGGTCCATCCGCCCAGCGGTAACCTTATCTGAGGTAGAGTCTACGCGTTGTGGGAGGTACTTCAAAGTGTCACTTACAAGATCCTGGACAATATCATCATTGGTTTTGTTTGAACTGTTACAGAAATGACAAATAGTAAAGTTTACACTTCATATATTAAAAAAGGGGCTACGTCACGATATTTTGAGTTATTGTTCGACAACCTAAATTACCCTTAAAATTTAGGAAACTTAAAACTAACAGTTTGCTAAGGAAGAAGAACACCAAAGGAGTGATACTAAACCAAAAAGGAACCAGGATGGCTGAGGATGGCGAAGATTGAAACGGATTGGAAATGTCGATTTTGAAGAGCACGAACGATGACGTAGCTCCTATAAAACCTAGAACAAAATTAAAGGTAATAAAATTACCTTGAACAATAGTAACATACTATTTCGGGTAATCTGTGATTTTTCCGCGGTTCCTCTACGCGAACGCCTGAAGTACCTGTCTGATGCTATAAGGGGTTTTAAAATGACGACGGTCTATAACACTTTCTAGAAAGTCGCTACAAAAGGTGCAAAAAAACCGTGTCGACGTTTTTCGTTAACTGATACGAAAGAAAATATATGCATAATTTTGTAAATCGAGAGTAAGAAAAACTGGAGTGATTGCACGCGTCCACAGCTGAGACAACTTTGAGAAATTTACCAATCGTAGACACGGTTTTTCAGTAATATGTTAATCTTCTCCCCCACAAAATTTGTCAAAGCTGAAACGTCCCAACCTGGGCTACTTCTACACTTCTTATTCCCGAACGCTTAGCACGAGCTTCCTACCCTCCAGCTGCCGAGAGTCTCGGCTGAGCCGCCAGCAGGTCAGCTATCAGTGCTCTGCCCTGGTTGGCAAGATAAGCTGTGTCAGCATTCTGATCCATTCCGAACAGTTCTGGGGTGTCGACGGAAGGAAGGCCTTCAATGTACTCACAGCATACTGACAATGAGATTTCAGGGGGTGGTGGACGGTACACCTGCAATAAAACGAACATGATATTCATTGTAAGAGGTAAATCGTACCCAAAGCTTTCCGTGTTAGAAAACCGCTGGTAAGATCAATGTTCTCCGATATGAATGTTCCTTAAAGGGAAATTCGTTTTTTTTTCGTTAAGTTGTCTAAAATAGTAACTAAATTATAAGGGAAACGCAACATTTCAGTGCGCCGCCATGTTGGATTTTATGACGTCAGTGCGTTGTGCAAATTGTTATTAATGAGAGGAAACGCACTGACGTCATAAAATCCAAAATGGCGTGGCGCGGGAAATGTAAAACCGATAATCTATTTCTCGCTTTACGAGTATGTCAACAAACGAAACACGTACATAGTCCGCCGTGTATCCGTAACTTTCTTGTAAGGCCAGGGGAGAGTAAAACTGTCCTAGAATGCTCTGCAGGCAGCGTTGGTCCCAGTAGTCTGTAACGCGGCCGCCATATACGATTTCACCAGTAAGATATCTAATGGCTTTCCAAGGTACTTCATGATGTTCTGTTAGCAGCATGTGAAGCATCAGTATCGATACCTACAGCATAAGAAATAAAGGTCAAGTCGGCCATTAATCCTACTGGGTTTCTGACATGTAAAGCGAATGGGAGTATGCAAGTCCTTTCGAGCGAAAGGATTTAAAGGGGCACTGTCACGGTATTTTGGCGTCATTTCAAAATGCTGAAATATGTTCCTGCATCAATGGAAACCCAAAAAATAATGGTGTAGTTCTGTTACCTAGGACTATATCACAACACTGAAACCATTTATTGCCGCATATCACATAGGGTGGCACGGATGGAAATGGATTGAAATTTGAAAAACCTAGTTAGTTTTTAGAGCAATTCTAGAGCAATTCCTTGAAAATATCGCCAGAAACTCATTATGGTTTGCATTCTGAGCCACCATTCGTTTGATATCTTCCTGTTAGTCCATTGGGAGCATTTTGAGCACGAGTAAAAGTACAAGGCAATGATTTCAGCAACGAATGAAGCTGAAAACACCACAACTCCTGTGACAGTGCTACTTTAAGGTAAAATGCTAGGCTCGCTGTTATCGTGTTATCGAGTAACAATATCAATATGGTAATAAAAAAGTGTTTGAAGTAAAGTGAAAATAATTGATGGTAAGCCAATTATTCGAAGGGACAGTCCATTTCACTTAAGGCAACCCCCCCCCCCCCTTTATTTTGCTTATTGTCGAATGCGTATCCTGATTTTGGGTCGGTCGGTTGAAAAGGAAGGAAAAAGTTCAAACAAGTTGCAAAAATAGACGAATTGCAGGGGGAAGCAACTAGTTAAGAGTTGGTGTTTACGGGAGAGTGACTGAAAGATAAAACTGAAAATCTGTATGGGCAAACCAATGTCTAAATTTCCGATTAAAAGTGAAAATTACCTTCCTCGTAACTTTTTTGGAAAACGCGAAAATTTGGGTCGGTCGGACGACGCTGAAAGGCGAAAAAAAGGGGATGGCCTAATGTGACAAATACCTTAAATACACTATTTGATGCTGTCTAACTAGCTCACTCCGGCTACCTTGGTTACTCTGACAGAATTGGATTAATACTAAATACCTCCAGATCCGAAGCCGTGAATTCATACGGGATATTCCATCCCAGGGCGCCAAACTTTTTTCGTTCATGCGCGACTGCGTTAAAGAAACACAAACCAAACAGAAGTCTTTTCCATGCGGGTCCAGGCCCCGAGTCTTCCCAGACAGACTCGGTAACCACCCCACCCACTCCCCCTAAGGAGCGAAGCAGGTTGGCTTTCATGCCTGGGGGAGGCTCGACGGTCATCTGCAAGGAATATATACCATTTGTGAGCAATTAGTAATTTCTCCTAACTAAATTTGTACCAAATGTATGGAGACAAGTGGAGAGAATTCAAGTGCCACAAAACATGGCTATAGAACAGTACATACCTTGAGTCCAGCCTGTAAGATGGAGACTGGAAAAGAAGGATCTGGTTTGGAACTCAGCCACATTCGAAAGTTTCGATCAACTTCTATTTCTGGACGCGATATTCTAAAAAGTACAGAAACAAAAACCGCTTACATTATAGTGTTTCGAGCAGTATAGTTGCTCTCGGTTGGTTTTGTTCTAAGATTTCTAAGATTTTGATCACACAACAAGAAGCAAAGACAATAAATTTTGTACGAAAGTTTTGAACTTTTCATTAAAGGAAGATCGTTCTGTGCAAACCGACCTGGAACGATGGAAGGTCTGCATTGATGACGCATTATGATAACAATTCTTACTCTCCCCTCCCCTCACCTTCTTACAATCATCTGAAGACGCGTTATAAATGACACATGATAACAATTCTTACTCTCCCCTCCCCTCACCTTCTTACAATCATCTGAAGACGCGTTATAAATGACGCATGATAACAATTCTTACTCTCCCCTCCCCTCACCTTCTTACAATCATCTGAAGACGCGTTATAAATGACGCATGATAACAATTCTTACTCTCCCCTGCCCTCACCTTCTTACAATCATCTGAAGATGCGTTATAAATGACGCATGATAACAATTCTTTCTCTCCCCTCCCCTCACCTTCTCACAATCATCTGAAGACGCGGCATAAATGACGCAGCGTGGTGGCAATTCTGTAAGAAGACCCACTTTCCCTTCTGTTGGTATGCCTTGGTGATAGCTTCCTCAGCTCTAGGCCCCTGACCCCTCCCTAGAGAAATCATATCCAAATGTAGCGTTGTTCCTCGAGTCTCTCTGGCAAACCGCATAAGTTGTGACGTAGGATCTGAGCCTGCAAAGAGGGCGGAATTTAGCTTGTCAGGTTGCCGATTGGTTGTAAGTTCAAAAACAAGAAACTGCCATTTAAACGTATAAGACAACTAGAGAGTAAGGAACTACTTTGGATTTTTCAGTCGAATCCCTATACTCAGACACTATCCTTCTTTACAGTTCACCACTTAATTTAGTTTAAATTAACATTTGGTTTAAATTAAAAATGGTTTAAATTTCTCACGTGACTATCAGCGCATAGTGCCCGTCCGAGGAAAATACCCGGATGGAAAATGCCCGTCCGTAAATTTTTTTGTAAACAAGCAGCTATTTAGAGCATTTATTGTCTGATTTTCATTTTGTTTTGTCTAGTTTAAATTCGTTTGCCTCGGGTGCGTGCGAAAGAAAATTTAGTGGTGAACAATAAAGACAATAGAGCATTTTTGCCTCTGAACTATCAGCCGATAGTTCCTCGACAGAAACACTCTATTGTTTAAATAAGATAGTCCCTTCCTGTCCACGAAGAGAGAATATTTGTTTCTACCTTTCCATGCAATACATCACTCAGTCCAGGGAAAAAGATAACGCCGAGAATCAGATGGTTTCTTTCTCAGAAATTTCCCATTCTGTTTATCCGGGCTGGAATGTTCAAAATACGATTAAACTAATCCAGCATTAGCGTTATTTTGCTTCCAGTTTTGAACTTTTCAGTTGTTCGACACTGCTACGGTTTCAAAGAAAATTGCCGATTTTATATACCCCTCTCCCCGAGCAAAACCAAATAACATTGTTAACGACTGGTGCCTGACTGATTACCGAGGAGTCGAGTTTCCTCTCAACTCCACTTCTCACCAATCCCCTCCCACGGCTTTGCCGCTTCGCCGCCAATACAAAAGTACTCCGCCGCAAATCCCGCCAGCCGCGCAGGCTAACAAAGCTCAAAATTTACATCTAGACAATTACCTGGACTCAGTATAAAGATGAGTGGTTTCCGATTATTAGACTCTTCGAAAATCTCCTGCAGATCGAAGCCAACGCTCGTGACGAATTTTGAACCCATTTGTTTTTCAACAAACAACCTAACAGATTCTACTAAGCATTCGGGCCGTAAAACCTTGACGACAAGAAGACGCTGAAAGCTGGTGAGAGCAGAGGCGACCCAGCCAAGGTGAGGAGAATGACGATCTTTACCTGTGAAACAATAAAAAAGTATACGAGATTTGATTTCCTGCAACAGAAAGAGATTTTCCCACGAGCATCGCTCCTTGGTCGTGCCTGGTCGTGCGTAGTACGATTTTCAGTTGGGACCTTTACGAAACCACGACGGCGACGTCAACGAGGACGTCGCCAAACAAAAGATTTAATGAGCAGAACAATAGTCCTGCACGTGCGTCATCCATCTTTGTTCATTTCTTTGTCGTCCTCTGCAAAACAACGACGTGAAATGACAAACTTCTGAGTTGTGTTGAGAACGTGAATCGCAACGGCGAGTTTTTCATGTTTCTCGTTTGAATTACATAAGCGCTGAAAAATCCAAGTAGAAATTAGCGCTGATACTGATAATCACACTAAACAAATTGTGATAGTTGCGAGATTCTTACGCAAACTTTCAATTCATTTTTTTGTGGACGTTGTCGTTGGCGTCGCCGTCGTGGTTTCGTAAAGTCCCTATCTTGGGATTGAGGACGCGGTTCGCTTGGCGTTGTGGGACTGATGATAACGGAAGAGCTCGCTCCCTCACCATCTATCACCCGCCCGCCTTGAGGCCTTAACCGTCACGCGCTTGGGAACGAGGCAGCCATTTTATCGGATTAGGTCTGAGCAAAAGAGAGACTAGAATTTAGTTTTAGTGACACAGATCTTGCCACTTTTCAAATGTAAAGTAACCTGTTTAGGGTAAGTTCAAGTACTATTCTACTGAATTCTGTGTCGTAACTGCGACTAGGTTTTATTTGAATTGCGTGACTGCTAAAGAGGCTCAGTAACGCTGTGAGAGTTTAATTGTTTGTTACAACAATTAATACCGTCTGTCGGCGTTGATCTATCATCTGTAAGCGCTGGTTCACTTGCGAGAAAAATGAAGGGATTCCCGCTTGCCGAGAACTTGCTCCAGAAGGCGCCATTGACAGCAATGTTACTACAGAGACCAGAAAACGCAGGAATGGACGCGGACAGCTGAAGACATTCCTTCCAGGTGGATTCGTTTATCCACTTGGCTGGGGACTTGTTCATTTTAGACATGTATTGCCCCATCGTCCCCGCTGCTTTCGTATAAGATGCTGCAATGCAAACCATAGAGAAACAACGGGTATCTAGTTAGTAACGTACTTCCTTCGACTCTCAGGGGGGGGGGGGAGGTTGGAAGAGTTTGGGTGGGGTGCTTCGCTGGAGTCTACGAACCCCTACCTAGTTTCGGCCCAAAAAGGGATATATTTTATTAAAAGTTCTGTACTCTATCTGAGGCTGTAGGAGTCGCCTAAACTCTTGCCTTGGTGGGCTACGGAGAGGTCTTACTAGAGTTCTGTTAAACGTAACCAGGCCTCTGTATAAAAGCGAGGTTTGGGGTGACCTTGGCATGATAAAGACCAGAAACTGGTTAGCATAAGAACACAAGGATTTACATATCAAAAGCAAGAAGGTCACGGCCTCCAGCCTCACTTCCATTCAAAGGCCTGGTAACTAAGCACAGAACTGTAAAATGGACTATTACCACCTAACGCGCAGAATGGACAGGTCAGGGTTTCTTTATACCGGAAGTTCGTTCCAAGGTCAGCTTGCAAATTCTCTCTTCTGTCGTTCATGCATTGCTCGTAATAGACCCTTTGCACGACCCAGTCACATGGTACAAAATAACACCCTGCTGGTGAGCAAGCTACGCGCTGGGACATCTAAAACAAAGCCACTTCATGTCCCAGAGCGTAGCTTGCTCACCAGCAGGGTTTTATTTTGTACCATGTGCAAAGGGCCTATTATATTTGGGAGAGCAAGATGATTTGGCTTACCTGTCCTAACATTAGCCAACGAGCCCCTTTCAAACTCCTCCTCATTCTCGAGCCTGTCAGTAATAGCAGCGACCGCTGATCCACGTAGAAACCAATTCCACTCAGCGTCGTGAACAGCTGCGTCACGCAACTTCACCTTAGCGTGACGCATGATACCGGTGCACAACATGAACGAAAACGTCAATTTGTGACGCGCGAACAGCGCGTACGAAACAACACGATACACTGTTTCCGTTAGAAGCTCTACTAAGGCCTGTAAATACTCAGGCAAAGCGTTTGCATCCTTTGGTCGACTGACGGTGTGCTTTCGTTTGAAGGAAGGACGGGCCACTGTTGACATCAAAGGCTTGTTCTTGCGGATTGGTCGAAGTGTTCCCGCGCTGCCGGGCGCGATAGGCGACCCGCTTCGTTGCCCCTGCGAAGGGTCTTGAGCCGATTCGATGCAGTTTTCAAAAACGTCTGTAAACCACGGGAGAGAGAACTGGTACATAATATCCACGTACGCTAGGTCCGTGAGTACAAAGTACAAAATGGCCCCGCGAGTGGCCACGGGAAGGTACTTCTCTCGGCTCAAGTTAATCTTCTCCTCTGTATCTTCTGATTGGATAACTCGCGAGTGAATGACATCTGCCATTTTCTTGCTGTCATCCAGGGTCGTAATCAAGTCTTCGTCGTCCAGAATGTTTCCGCGCGAGGAGTGAAGCAGGGAGAGTGATCGATCTTCCAGCTCCCTCAGCTTGTATCGATCCGTGACCAAGCCTGTAAGCAGCTCCTTTCTACTCTCCTCCAGCTGAGGCCTCTCCTGCTGCACCACGCGTGACAAAAGCTGATCCTGCAGACCATCGAGCGTGACTGTGAAGTTGATGACCGTGACTTTAATGCACACTTCCGGTAGGAAGTGCGGGTTGGCCAAGGGTGTGGTCATGTATAAGCGGAAGTTGCTGTTATATTCGATCTCGGTTTCACCAATCAACATGATAGCTTGATTGCCTCGCTGTATCGTGTTTTTTCCTAGGATCGGGTTGAGCGACGGGTCTAAGTTCTCACCCAAATCCTGCAAAAAGATAAAGAAATTTCAGGAAATAAATGGTGTACAGTGGATCCCAGGAAGCCGTGTCATTATGGACTGACTGCATAACTCGAAGGCTCTCTCCGTACATTTAGTAATTTGTGCGTGTCACATTAATCTATCACTTCCAATTGATCTATCACTTCCTTTTGCACACAAATGCTAGTTTCAGAATATTCTAGAAGAAAGTAAAAGAGCAAAAACTAGAAACGATGTTGTAATGCATGTTACTCTCTTTCTCCAGTGTTTTGAATGGTTATTCGGGATATAACATCTTCAGAAGAGGTATTTTCGCTTCAAGGACTTCTCTTCAAAGGAAACAGCACTCACGACATAAAACTCACCTCGACTAACACTGGTTGGCCCAAGGGTATTGCGCTCTCTAAAGTCCTCAAGTAGCCCGGATCCGAGGCCTTGACAATCTTGAGCCCGTTGTCTTTTTCGGTCTGCATGATCCACCTAGACGCTTGCTCCTGCGGGTCGATCAACAGCGGCCAGCGGCGACAGTGCTTAATGAGAGAGGCGTTCTCAATGGAGTGCTTATCGTGCGGTAGGCAATTGTTCAACCACTTCTGAATCTCAATCGGTTCCGAAAGAAATTCGGTCAGTTCAAAGTTGTCGGATACTGGGATATTCTCCGTTTTACACAGCTGCAACCACTTCGAGAGAAGACGATGGCGATATGACGACGTAAAGGCACCAAGGTAAGCCACAGCGGCTGACGATACAAGAGTGTCGCCGATCAGACCTTGAGCATGTTCCTCTTGAGAGTTCACTGAGTCACTCCAACGAACCTGCAAAGAAAATTCAATTGAGACGTGCGCGCAGGGAATCATGGTAGTTAAACTCAACTTCGCGCCAAGCCTCGAAGATGTCGGGCGCGTGATGAATAAGTACCATGATTTCCTGCGCGAAAGTCTCATAGAGCAATCGGGAATTAAGGGGACTGCGTCACGCATCTTAGCCAAATTGAGTGAAATATAACAATAGACGAACATTTCAGTAACACAGCAAACACAAAAGTAAGTATTAATTTACAAAAGTGACGAAGAATAAAAACAAGGAAACGAAATTAACAGCTTCCCTCGGGAGATAACAGAGATAACTGTTTAGCATCATGCACATCCCAGCCAGTTAGAGTTAATAAAGACTTGATTGCTTCAAGAAAAAGAAACTGGAGTATGTTTCAGCGCTATCGAGAAAAAAGGCGCGACATCAGGGAAACAAAACTGACTTGTATCACATCCCGAACATATAGAGTTAAAAATCCTAACTGCTTCAAGCAAAAGAAATCGGAATATGCCTCAGCACTGTCGAGCCACAAGGCACGGAAACAGTTTGCCATCTCCTTCCTCCGTCTTACCTGCTCTTCAGCCAAGGCTGCCGTCAATACTGAAGCCCTCTGCAGTCTAACAATAGTAAGCTCCTTCTTCTGTCTGAGTTCTTCCAGCTGCGCTACACTGTCATCATACTGCTGCTGCAGCAACTGGAGCTGTTCTTGGATCTTCAGCAGACTTGACTAAAAAGAGAAAATATCAGACTCAAAATTCCCTTTACTACTTTCAATACGCTTGCTTTAATTCATCTTGAGAGAATTTGTCATTGTATCAAAACACATTGCGTCCCTTATCCTTGTGACCTTCAAAGTGACTTGACCGCTCAAAACTGCATCTAAATACGAACTAAGCCAATTATAGTTCACAGATAGGCGCGGCAATCGACGCCAAGCCGGAACACAACAGGACAGTACTTTCATGTGATACTGTTTATTATGCTGTACAAGGTGGTTCTAACTTTTACGTCTGTGGTTGAAACCCTAGTGTGTGACCATTCAAATGAAAGCTATCGAGCAGCGCTTTCATGTGGTTCTGTTTATTATGCTGTACAAGGTGGTTCTAACTTTTAAGTCTGTGGTTGAAACCCTAGTGTGTGACCATTCAAATGAAAGCTATTGAGCAGTGCTTTCACCTTGCTGTACAAGGTGGTTCTAACTTTACGTCTATAGACTATCAATGATGACGCTGTTATTAATTTAATAATACCTGTTTTTGTTGCAGGTTTTCTTGGGCGATAGCAAGAGCAGACTGTGCCTCTTCGCATCGCCTCTGTTTAGGTTGAACGATCTTGTACACCTCTGCGTAATGCTCCAACGCTAGCACCCACTGACACATGGACTTACAAGCCACTGAAATCTTGCCAACTGCCTCGGGGTTGAACTCTGGATGTTGAGTGTACCGCTTCAGCCGTGTAAACACCTGGAATAACGAAGGAATTATGTTCAAGGAACAGGAAAGCATGGTCAGGTGGCTACTTGTTCGATGAATTGGTTTGGTACTGTGTAAGTAAATTTTTAATATACCACAGATATGTGCAAGATAAAGGTTTGAAGAAGTAAACTACAAATACTTTAAACGTCTGATTCATATTTGCTGAAAACGTCTGAATCCGAAATAATTTAAAACTGAGTGTTTTTGTGCCCATTGTGGCCACACTCACTTTTCCCAGGACACTTCACCAATCAGTAACATGAAGCACTAACCTTATCAGGGACACTGTTCTTGTCATAGCTGACAAGCTTTTTCAAGAATCCCTGATCCCCTAACAACAGCTTAGCCGAGTTCCAATCCGGTTTCTGCTGCAGCAGGACACAGACTGCAGACAGAACTGTCATCACCATGGTGGGAGGCTTGGTGTAGACGCGGATCTCGGATATGTCGGATTTGTCCAGCGCATCCAGCGCAGCGATGGCTTCTTCCAGCTGTGGCAAGGCTCCCTCCAGGTCCCTCTGAGCTTCATCCGCTATCACCTGGACCCTGGTGGCTTCTTCATTCATAATCTCCTCCTCTTTTTGTACCACACCATGCACTTGGTCCACGGCTTCCTGGTCGCTGGCGAGTTGCTCTAGGAGCTTTTCTGTGTCCTGTTTGTGACAAGAAGAAAGGTTGCCTCATAAAGCAAATGTCTCTCTAACTTCATGCGTTCAATTAGACTTACAAGTAGAGCTCTCAGAGCGCACCGCTACTGTCACACCGGAAACGAGAAGCGAACGACCTTGAGAAAGTCTAGCGTTCAATCACCAACCCCCTACCCCACCTTCTCGCTAACACTATTGTAGAGCTGTCGAAAACGTAAACCGAAAAATTTTATACCGTTAACGTAAACTTAACGAGATCCGTATTGTACCGAAAACTGGCTGTTGGCTGGTTATAAATTATCACGAGCAAGAAAATGAATGAACGAACGAAAATCAAATGAAAGCACACAGTAGAATATGGTATTTGCTTGAACGAAATTTGAATTTCAGGTTTTCTTTCGTCAATCTCCACTGCTTGAACCAGTTTTATTTTATTGTTACAATACACATTTAACCTTATTACTCTTAAAATAGCACTGGATTCATATTCTGAATTTCATGATTTCTGTGTAGGCGCTTACGCGAAGAAGCGTGCTTATTCAAGCGTTGCCTTTTAATCGAGAACGATTTTTTTCAGAAGAAAATGCGTCTGAATCAATATCAATTAAACGAAAGACAAACTTTTCCATATTGGACTGGGTCGAGGCATGCGGAGGGAGTAGACGTGCAGAAAGCTACTCCGCACTTTTCGTTTTGTAAACAGCTTTATAATAACTAAATATTGGCCAGAACAACTTATGTCCGGCAAAAGAAAAAACCGCAAAGACGAGTCAAGCGTTTCAAGCGTATCAGACGGTGAGTTACGCTCTCCGGACGAGAAAAAGGTCAGAGAAGTTTCTGCGAGTGAGAGTCTACTTGATTCCTCGTCTGACGAAATTTTAGACGCCTTAGGAATGACAGAAAACCTTGCGTCAAAAATTGACTGCGTCCTCACACAGATGGCGAAAATGGACAAAAAATTAGAACAGATTACCTCCTCTGTCTTCAATCTAGGGAAGAAATTTGACAAGCTGGACGCTCGAGTCTATCAACTAGAAGCGAATCAGTCTGAAACAAGGGTGAAAGTGAATGAGATGGAAGATGGCCTGAAAGAACTCAACAAGCAAGTGAATGAGCTTAACTCTGCCAACGAAAAAGTGAAAGAGAATTGTGAGAAGGCATGTAAAACGCGGTATCAAGCTCTCGAAGATAAATTATTATACGCCGAAGTTTATTCAAGGCGTGAAAATTTGCGTTTCTACGGAATTCACGAAGCAGAGGAACAGGAAGATTCACTTAGCGTCCTAAAATCTTTCTTGGAGAGTAAACTAGAAATCGACTCAGGGGACATCGAATTCCAGCGAGTCCATAGAGTAGGCAAAATAAATGATGATGGACGTCCAAGACCAATAATTGCTCGTTTTCTTCGCTACAGTGATAGAGAGTGTATTTTTTCAAAAGCCAGGGATTTAAAGGAAACTGGATATGGAATTTCTGCAGACTTTCCGAGAGAAATTGTAAGAAGAAGAAAAGAGCTTGGGAAGAAACTTTCCGACGCAAGAAAAGATGGTAAGCGAGCCTATTTTAGTCGGGCCGAGCCGGACAAATTGTATGTTGACGGAGTACTGATTGCTTTGTAAAAGATTATCTAAGTTACTATTATTACCAGTCTGTCATCTCACGGCCTAGGTAGTATCTATATTTGGCAAATTAAATAGGATAATGTGCATGGAGTAAGCTTAATTCCTAAATTTCAGAAGAAATAATATTTTTCTTCGCTCTACATTAGTTATGTTTTCTCGGTATGTACGGGTCTTTATTGTTTGTTTAGCTGTAATTTTGCCACCTCGATTCGTTCAATGGCAGCAATACAGTTTTCTCTGGCTGCCCCTTTGTATGTGTTGTTACCGTGTGTGTTTTGTTTCTTTATTTTTTGGTAAGCTTACTTGTAGGACAGGCCAGTTTCGGGACAAAATTTTTGGTTATTTAATGTTTTTCAAATTAAGAAAGGCTACAAAAAGTGTTTATGATGTTAAGTGGCAAGACTGGGTGATTACAATTAATTCGAAAACGTATGGGCATAAATTTTAAACTTTTGTCTTTAAATGCTCGGGGGATTCGGTCATTTGAAAAACGTAAAGCCGTTTTTGCATGGCTTATGAATCAACAAGCAGATATTTGTTTCTTGCAAGAAACGTATAGTACAAAGGAGATAGAAAACAGTTGGAAAATGCAATGGAAAGGTGATATGTTTTTTTCCCATGGTTCTGAGCATAGCAGGGGTGTTCTTATATTAGTTAAAAATTCCTTAGAATTTGAATTAAAATCCGTGCGTCAAGATAGTCAGGGGCGGTTCCTTCTTTTGGAAGCGATAGTGCAAGACCAGAAATTTGTTTTTTTAAACGTTTATGCTCCAAACAAAACGAGCGAACAAATTTTATTCTTTGACCAGATCAAAGATGAACTGGATAGAATGGATATTGATGATGAATGTAGGATTGCAGCTGGTGGAGATTTCAATGTTATCCTCGATTCGAAGCTTGACGGCCAGGGCGGTAATCCAAAACTAAAGGAAACGGTAAATTTAATCGAGAATATTTGCCTGACACATGACTTAGTTGACATTTGGAGAGTTAGAAACCCGACACTGAAACGTTTTACGTGGAGTCAGAAAAAACCGTTAGTGCAAAGAAGGCTTGATTTTTGGTTAGTTGATGATGCTCTTCAAGAGGATGTTGATCAGACTGTTATTATACCCTCAATCAAATCCGATCATTCGGCAATTGTACTGGTTATTAAAAGTATTGAGAACCAAACACATGGTCCTTCCTTTTGGAAGTTTAACGCAAGTTTATTGAACAATGGCGATTATGTGGCTCTGATAAAAAACAATTATCCCGTATGGCTAGAAGAATTCAAAGAGGTTGTGGACCCCAGATTATTTTGGGATCTTATTAAGTATAAAATAAGGCAGGTCACCATTGCTTATAGTAAAGAAAAGGCAAGAGAAAGGAAAGCGAAATTGTCAGAGACCGAGAAAAAGCTACAACATTGTCAAGAACTATATGATGAGGATCCGTCAACTGAAAATATGAAGGAATTGGAGATTTTGAAAACTGAATATGACCTTCTCTATGATTACATTGCTCAAGGAGCAATAGTTCGATCAAGAGCAAGGTGGTATGAACAGGGAGAAAAAAGTAACAAGTACTTTTTAAATTTAGAAAGTTCAAGAGGGAAAAAAAGTTCCTTGCGAAAATGTTTTGTTAATGATCAAACTCAAACAACAAATCCCGAATCCATTTTAAATGAACTTTGTAGATTTTATTCAAATTTATACCAGGAAAATCCTGACTCGTGGAGTGAAACACAAACAGATTCTTTTTTGAGAGGAATTTCCATGCCCAAGCTCTCTGATGCGCAAAAGTTTGAATGTGAAGAAAAACTTGCTATAAGTGAATGTTATAACTCATTAAAAACTTTTCAAAAGAACAAAACGCCCGGCAATGATGGTCTTACAGCAGAGTTCTATTTAGCATTTTGGCCAATCCTTGGGAAGCATTTAGTTGCCTCTTTTAACTATTCACACGATCATGGAGAACTCTCGAATTCCCAAAAACAAGCAGTCATTACTTTATTGGAAAAAAAGGGTAAGGACAAAAGATTTATCAAAAATTGGAGACCAATATCACTAATCAATGTCGACACAAAAATTGCCTCCAAAGCCCTGGCCAAACGTTTGGAATCAATTCTACCGGAATTGATTCACTGTAATCAAAATGCCTATGTACAAGGAAGATCGATTTTTGATGCTGTAAGAACAATAGAGGATGTAATTGAATATACTAAACATACGAATAACGCAGGAATACTGATTACAATAGACTTTGAAAAAGCCTTTGATTCAGTAAATCATAAGTTTCTATTTAAAGTTCTCCAAAAATTCAATTTCGGTTCATCTTTTATTCAATGGATTCGCACTCTTTATTCAAGAGTGTCTAGTTGTGTAATTAACAATGGCTTCGCTTCAAATTATTTTATGATTAAAAGAGGGGTGAGACAAGGTGACCCTTTATCACCATTGCTATTCATCTTAAGTTTAGAAGTTCTTGCATGTAGCATTAGACAAAATGAGAAGATTGAAGGGATTAAAATTGGAAAGGAGGAGGTCAAATTGGCATTATTCGCCGATGATATGTCTTGCTTTGTGAAAAATAGATCGTCTTATGAGCAATTAAATACCAGCTTAGGAAACTTCACTGCCATTTCTGGTCTTAAGGTCAACTCAGAAAAGACTGAATTTTTCTGTCTAGGTCCAAAGAAACTAGAATCTTTTCCCTATGAATTCAGGACATCATTAAAAATCTTAGGTGTGTATTTCAGTTATAACCAGTTATTGAGGAAAAAAGACAATTTTGAGGGAATTTTAAATTCTGTCAAGAAAACACTTAACATGTGGAAGTGGCGAGGACTAACACTCGTGGGAAAAATTCAAATAGTCAAAACTTTTGCCATTCCAAAATTTATGTCAAAAGCAGCTCTAGTTTATGTTTCAAAGGATCTTATTCAAGCTGTGAACAAAGAATTGTACGGTTTTATTTGGAATGGCAAAGACAAAGTTAAGCGTTCTGCGTTGATCAATGATATTGAACATGGTGGTCTTAAGATGCTCGATATTGAATGTATGATCAAAGCCCAAAGAATAATGTGTTTAAAGAAGTACATTGAAGACTATGTTAGTCCCTGGAAAATCTTGTTGGATCACTATTTAAGGAATTTGGGTGGTAAATTTGTTCTGAAGTGCCAGTTTGATACTTGTAAATTGCCTGTATCCCTTCCGGCGTTTTACAAAGACTGTTTAGACGTATGGTCTTCTCTTACTAAGACAGATGTTGAATCATATGGTGATATAATGAATCAAGTGATTTGGAATAATAAGAATATACTTAGAGATGGTAAATCAATATATCAACCCGTGTTTCACAAATGTGGAATACTTAAAGTAGGTGACTTAATCTCGAATGACCGCGTATTCCTTAAAAGTGAGAAAGTTGTACAAGCCCAATTATCTCAAAGTCAGCTTTTCGTCTTGATGGGTATAGTTAATACATTACCTAGTGAGTGGCGCTCTATTATGAAAGGAAATGTGTTTACTCCACCATTACCGTTGAAAGAAAGCTTTCATTTTTTGTCAGTAAAGGGTGAGATAATAGACATTCTTAATATCCGTTCAAAAGATGTGTACAGGGAATTTTGTTCCTATAAGTCAACCCCGCCTACTGCTCAAGCCAAATGGGAAGGCGAATATCCAAGCCTTCTGGGTGAGTGGACAAAAATATACTCTTTGCCTTTTAAGGTTTCTCTAGATACAAAATTGAGAGCTTTTCAATACAAGTTTTTAAATCGTATTATATATATGAATGATAAACTGTTTGCCTTCAAAATTATAGACTCCCCGTACTGCACGTTTTGTAAAAATGAAGTGGAATCCCCAGAGCATTTATTTTTCTCTTGTAAAGTTGTAGATATGTTTTGGAAAGAGGTTTTATCGTGGATAGCCCTTCTTAGTAATGAAGTAAAGGACATTTCTTTTCATGACGTCTTTTTTGGTAAATTTAATGTTCATAAAGACTTTATGATAATAAATCACATACTTTTATTAGGAAAATTTTTTATTTATAGGTGCAAAGTAGATAAAAAAGAACCATCACTTGAAGTTTTTAAAGTTAAATTGAAAGCTACCTACAAATTAGAACTTTATGTTGCTAGGAAAAACGATGTTCTCTCAAAGCATTATGCAAAATGGGAGGCATTTATTTCGACTCTTTCTTAATCCCTCTTTCCATTACATACTTGATCAACGCGTCTTTCATTTTTGCCGCTCACTACATTATATTATACTATATTACCGACATAATACACAAGATACTTAAACATACCCAGCGTGCGTTGTTAATTTATCCTTATTGGCCTGGCTCTTTGTTTTTATAAACACTTTACAGCTTATTTTTTGTTTGTATTTTCGTATTGTAAGTGCTTGTACCATAATATTTTTGATAGTGTTACGTATTGTAAGTAAAAAGAGAAATAAAAAAAAATTATAAAAAAAAAAAAAAAAAAAAAAAAAAAAAAAAAAAAACTTTTCCATATTGATCAGTCACTGACCAAATCGGTGCGTGAAGCAAAAACTAATAGCAACTTCCTGACGGCATACCTTAGCTTTTTGTTCAAGCTGAGGTCCAAGTTGTAGTAACTCTGTCTTCATTGTGCTGACCAAAGCATTCGAGTCTGACAGCTTCTGAAGCCCGGTACACAGTCTCTCGCGGTTGAAACTAATCTCAGCTCGCTTTTCGTTCAGCTTGGATATAAATAGACGTACGAATTCCATGTAGCTTGTAGGGGTTGTGTAATACCTACGTCGCAACTCCTCGTAAAACTTCTGTGTTTCCTCTTCTACGCTCTTGAAAGCTTCAACGAACACTTTGGACAGGCTAGCTATTAAGGCGCTGTTCGATTCAGGATCTTTGCCTAATTCAGAAGTCACCAGAAAGGACACCGCGACCGACTGAAGCGCGTCGAGAGGCCATTTGTCAAACCAGTCAATAGTACAACAGTTTATCAGGGGTGGGTACAGGCGACAACGTCGGCGGAATCTTGATCCCGCGGGGGTGGTAGAGAGGACTAAGTGTAGATTTTCTCTGACGCGCTGGAGGAAGAATTGGAAGATGCCTTCTTTGGTGTCTTGGACGCCTTGGCTGATGGCCTCTCTCTTAAGCTCAAGGGAGATACGCTCAAGGTCTTCGTGATCAAAAAGAAAGGATAGTTCTCCTCCGCTTATAAAGCTTGTGACATCTTCAAGGAATTCGTCCTACAAGAAGAATAATACCAAATTTTTTACATGCAACACAACCAACCAGAGAGAATCAAATAGAACAGAATCTTGTTACAAATCTTAACTTGCAGGAAGAGAGACTGGTTAGCTATTTATAAGGCGGGAAGAATTTGAACATTGGGGACAACCGAGCACAAATCCATCTCATTGGCAGGAACCGATTAAAACAGAACAGCCCTCCGCAAACTCAGCGCTGAAGCCATTAGGCCACGCCGCATCCTATGACGTCACGATATATTTAGTCAATTTTAGCTACGCCGCGGTTTGAACAGTTTGAAAAATAAGCCTAAATTTTTAAAATTCGTCATTTGCAATCCTTCTCAATCTTTCCAATCTTTAATCATCCTTGGTCCTTTTCGCTTTAGTATTACGTATACACCTTATTCCAAAATGGCTACCATCTTAATATTCTTTTGTTGGTATTCAAATTAACCCTTCTTGCCTCGTTTTTAAGCTCAAAAATCAAAAGAATATTTTATCTTGAACGAGGAAACAAGGGCAAATTTGTGTGTGCATAAATCAGCGGCCATTTTGGAATAAGGTGTATTTCTTCCTAAGTAAACTGTTAGTTAGAGGTTTCCTTTATTTAAGGGGAATGATTCGTCACAAAAATTACTCAAATTTCGTAACGGAGCTCTTTTACAGCGCGACGCGCCTAACTGTGGCCACCGAACAAACTGTTTTGATAAGTTATAATTAGCCAATCAGAGAGCACGAATTTCTTTGAGCTGTCCCGCCTCCTAGGAATTTTCAAAGCTGTTCTCACCAAACCTGTCACGCTTTTAACAAGGAGGCGGGACAACTCAAAAAAATTCGCGATCTCTGATTGGCTAACTTGTCAAAAAAGTTTGTTCGGTGGCCACAGTTAGGCGCGTCACGCTGTAAATGCAGGGAACTTTGAAACAATAGTTTACTAAGGCGATAAAAACACTTATTTTACACCAAACCAGAAAGGAACAAGGTTGGTTAAAGATGGAGAAGATAGAGACGGATTGCAAATGACAAATTTGAAAGTTTAATTTATATTTCACAAGATCTACAAGCCATGACGTAGTTCCTATAAGGCCACGTGATGAAGTAGTATCAGTACTAACCTTAACTAAATTGTCTGTCAGAAACAGCACGGTGTGGTCACCCTTCACTCCAGCCCGTGTAAAACCCTTCTTAAGATCCTCTCTGAACTCAAGCAAGTTGTATGTGCGCGACACATAAGGCCTCAAGAACACGCAGTCTTCAATAAACGCGGCTAGCTTAGCGACCGTGGCCTTGCCTGTACCCCCCACCCCTACCATCTGCATGTGCTTCCCGGGCTGACGGAAAACACGCGCGGCTCGCGTCACGTGCTGGACTGCCATGTCGAAGAAAACAAATCGGTGCTCCACACTACCCCCTGACAGGTTGGCTTTGTCGTAGTATTCCTGTTAAGATGGAGAAGAGGAAAGGCGATTAATCAACTTGAATTTTTCTGACGAGGTTTATAAAAACTCGAAAAGCAGAACTCAATAGAAAAGAAAACGATATTGCATCCCTAATCCAAGCTCGAGTTCAGGCTACGGGGGGGAGGAGATAGTGTCGAGGGTTGTGGTGTAAGTAGAGCCGAATCCCTATTAAAGGAACACTGCCATGTGCCTAGATCATTAACATGACGATATTGAGTAAATTGCTCGAGGAAGGAAGTATCGCATTTAAAGGAGCTACGTCAAGATATTTTGAGTTATTGTTTGCGACGAACCAAATTGCCCTTCAAATGAAGGAAACCTAAAACTAATAGTTTGCTAAGTAAGAAAAACAACAAAGAGGTGATACTAAACCAAAAAGGAACAAGGATGGTTAACGGTGGAGAAGATTGAAACGGATTGCAAATGTCGAATTTGAAAGATTATCAGCTATTTTTCGAAGCCACGAAGGGTCAAACTGAAAAGTTACCCTGACTTTTTAAAGTTGAGATCCAAAGCACCTGGTGGTATCACAATGATACCACTCCTCTTATAACTTTAGTACACTCAGACTGTACCTACACAGATACTGGCATAGCAGGTTTTACCAAAACTGGACACAACTTGGAAGGTTGTTATTATTACATAAATACATCTTTGGGCCCTTAAGTTTTTGAAGTGATTGACCAATTCGGCTAACGTGTTTACATCCTTGTTGTCACCCATTTCAGGTCATGTGATGATTCATTTGGGAGGTTACAATTGTGCAATTTGTCATACACAACTGATTAGATGGAAGTATGTGCGAACAAAACAATTGTAGCCTCCCAAATGAATCACCACATGATCTGAATTGGGTAGCAACAAGGAGGTAAACACGTTAGCCGAAAGGTCCATTCTCTTGACAATACGACTTCCTATTCTATAACCAGTATGTTGTCAAACTCCCGAAAGAATTGTAAGTACAACACTGTAAAATTAAATCCTTATTTAGCGGCCAACTCTATAAAGACAGCATTCGTATATCGTTTTTGTCTAAGGCTTTTATACTTGTCGTTTGGCCTTGTTTACAATGACAGCTAAGAGTCCGAACTAGGAAGGGGTTTTTGATTAACAAATTAAACCATACGCTTATTATCATCTCGACGTGATTCCGTTGTCGCTAAGTGATAATCACGCCTTATGCTGATTTCTGATTTCTATAAAGCGGACAACCTCTATTAACGCACACTCTATTAACCGGCCGCTTAATCGGGGTTCAGTTGAGAAGTATCAGACAAAGAGACAACAAAGCAAACTAGACGAGGTTAGATTTTTGAAAGGAAAGGGAAAAGAGTAACGAAAACTAACCTCTAGAATCTGAGGTAATCGATCATATTGCCTTACAGAGCGATAAGCTCGAGCAGCTTGAGTTGAGCCACCATCCAAGAAGTCTCCAAAGATCACTGGAGATTTCTCCTGCTCCTCCGGGATCCAGCGTGTTTTAAACCCACTTTGTAGCTGTTCCGACAACACTTGATAGAAGTATCGGCGGTCGGCATCGTTCGTCAGTCGATCGTGCAACACTCGGGAGGCTTCGTGACCGAGAAGCTGGGCGCAATGTTCGCGTGATGTGATGACGGATGGATGTGCTTGAAGTAAGCCCTCTATTACCTGAAAATGACAATTAGTATAAGAGTATGCTATCAAGACAAGTTAAAAAATAAATGGAGAGGTTAAGCATGACGTTAAGCATGAAGCGAACGGCAAAAAATTACACATCTGCCGTCTGTACGTGTTTCTAAGCAGAAATGAGTAGGTTTGCGTTTTTCGTGAATGTGCGATTTTCCCCTATTTTTTGAGGGATTTATTTGCGAATTCGATGAAATGGAAAGCAAATGCGCGTGTTCCACGTGCCGCATAACGTCAGGTATAATCTCTCTGATAGGTCGATTCGGCTAACGTGGTTACATCCTTGGTGCCTGCCAATTCAGATCTTGTGATAATTCATTTTTGGAGCTAACAATAGGCCCTTTCCGCTAACCATCACACGGTGCAAAATAACTCTATGGTCGCCAAGTCAAGCTTGACTTTGCTTTGTTTTGGATTTCCCAGTGCTTAGCTTTACCCTCCAGTATGATGTGGCCGTTAGCTGCAAAAAGGCCCATTGTTCTGTTCGCACATACTCGCATGCATTAAAAAACTGCGCAGTTGAGAGTGATTTTATTAAAAGGGACACTGTCACGCCTGATAATAGAAATTTTTATGTTCTAACTTTCCATATTATTGAGCCAAATGCAACAACATACACGAATATATTTGATAAAAAGATTCCACAGAACAAGATAGAACACTGAGGTATTTTGGGGAAGTTGTACAGGATTACAAGGATGGAAGTGGATTGCAATTCATCAAAATTGATTTCTGGATAGCATGTCCAGAAAGCAAAGCTAAAATTCGGACGAAATTTTGGGCCTTTTAATAGCTATTTTTCTTCTTAGTTGATATTTCTTCGCTTTCACCACTTTTGGCATTTTTCTCCTTCTACTGCAAGACAATAAAACACGATTACAGCAAGCTACAGGCCATACTTATTAAAATGTGATATATAGGGCGTGAGAGTGTCCATGAAAAAACTTCTGACTGCGTGCGCTAATATGGCGTCCAAGATACTGCAAATTCGTCGCACAGTTTTCTTGTCATGTTGCATTCGCTTACCTTGCTAAGATCCCGCAAATTAAAGGTATAATGGGATTTAGCGGGGGTGGGAAGGAGGTTCGCATGCAGTTCGAAGTACAGTCCCATAGCAGTGGAGACCAGATCTTCACAAGCCGCCCGCACCTCGGGTGTGAAGTCCACTTTCTCCAAGAAGCGTCCCAGCTGTGTGGCGTAGATGTGATGCAGCCAATTGGAGGAAGGGTGCGGAAGGTAGAACACGCTGAAAAAGGAAGGGAACAGTTACTAGCCCTGGGAAACAGTTATTACCCGAGGGAAACAGACACTGCCCGCGGGAAACAGGCATTACAGACACTGTCCGTGGGAAACAGGCATTACCCGTGGGAAACAGGCACTACCCGTGAGAAACAGGTATTACCCCTGGGAAACAGTCACTACCCGAGGGAAACAGGCATTACTCGTGGGAAATGTGTACGGTGCCCGCAAGAAATAATAAGAATTCAGCGAAACTTCCAGAAGTTTTGTCCAACAATCCGTAGGGTGTGCTAGCGACCTAATGAGGGATTAGATTAGAGGAAGGGGGAAGAAAAAAGAGCCCTTGCTACTTATTTTTCTCCCTCTACCTGAGTGATCCCCGACAGGGTAAGTTCCTACAAGATAAAAGTGAAATCGTGGTTTCCTTACACGTACCGGCAAGTTATTTAATTGTATGAACTTAATTTAATATATCATTTTTCTTCGTGGAAGGCGCCCGCGCTCATTGAGGAGAGTTATGACTATAGTAATTAGTGGTTCAATTTCTGGGACCCTGAGGGTAACTTCTTAATACACCTCAATACCAGCATGAAAATAACTGTTTAACTAAGATGGGTGTTGCGTTGAAGGGCCCACAGCAATTTTGTGATGACTTCCTTACCTGAAATGTCTTAGAAGCCGATCATTGATAGTACTTCTCCCACCCCCCGGGGGAGCACAAGCAGCTAAAAGTGTGACGTCATGCACTTCCTTCCACTGGAGCTTCTTCGAGTCGTAGAATCCTCTGGAGTCCAGGAACTGCCGGAGCAACTCGAGAGGAGGCTGGGAATGATATGGATCAGGCTGAGGCATATTGAGGTCGTCAACGAAGATAAGTACCTGAATGAACAACAAATCGATCGAATCATGTTTTTAATGCAAAGGCAACAATTCAAACTTTAAAAAAGGAAAATATTTTCAAGATGCGCCTTCCTCAAGACAGACAAAACCATTCTCGTCCCCGTAGCCCTTTTCGTTTCTCTTAGCAGGCAGGGCCTTGGCACGAAAAACGAAGGGCTCGGGGGACAAACGATTTTCAAAACAATTCAAATTCTTTTTATTGGCTGTTGAGAACAAAGAAATATTAAACGGAAGTCAAAATGTTCGCCGGCCGCCATATTACAACACACAACATGTAGAAACATCAATGCTAAATACATGAAGTCCGGAAGTCCTAGAATCTCGGACGAGAAATCGTATATCTCCAGAGCCCTTCGTTTCTCGTGCTAAGGCCCCGCCGGCTAAGAGAAACGAAAAGGGCTATGGGGACGAGAATGAGACAAACCTTTTTGCCAGGGCTAGGACCCAGTACATCTCTTCCTCTTTTTACCAGCTTCGACTCAATGAACCTCCGAGCCTTGGCAGAACTTGTATAAGCTGAGAAATGC
This sequence comes from Blastomussa wellsi, assembly GCA_947652115.1. Classification (NCBI taxonomy): domain Eukaryota; kingdom Metazoa; phylum Cnidaria; class Anthozoa; order Scleractinia; family Plerogyridae; genus Blastomussa; species Blastomussa wellsi. The sequence goes on along the minus strand of OX393572.1, from coordinate 3,537,046 downwards.
ATTGAGTGAAAAACAAGCTCAGAAGAACGTGCTTCTTCCCTCGCTCCTTCATGTGATGTGATATCGATAATGCTGTCAACCAGGTTTTTCTTGCCAGTTCGAAAAACCGCTCCAAGGATTGTGCCAGTACTCGTGCCAGTTCCTCCCGGTTGGGACAGCCGGACCAACGTGTCCTGTATTAAGGCACTCTTGCCTACACCGGTTTCTCCGGTTAGTAAAACCGGTTGTCCGTTCAGCGTCATCAACGCGATCAGAAAAGCGAAACGAACTGTGTCAACAGTTGGAACAAGGGAACGATCTATTTCCAGTTGGTTCTTTAGTGGCGGTGGGTCATCCAGTGTGTTGAGAGCATCTGAGATAGCAAACTGATTGGATACAGCTTTTGCTATCAGTGCTCGCATGGGTGGAACTAGATTGCTCCACAGGGCGAACTGGCCACTTTCCATATCGATGTAGTAGTTGGCTATACCGTCATTCCCCGGGGGAAATCGAACTCCTAATGGTGTGTCAACGTCAAACAGATCACGGACCAAATTGTCAAAGAGTTGTCTCACTGATGAATTCTCCGCCGCAAAACTATCTCCACCTTCATCATCTTCTGCGACAGTTTGAGAATGAAGATTGCCGCCAAATGCCCATGTGTACGCGAATACAAACACCTTCCTTAAAAAACTCAAAAGCTGCGAAGGATTGCGCTGGATGAATGACATTTTTTTGGTTTGGACCTCCTGTTCAGAATCGTCGGCAAAAGTCACGGTTTTAGCCGAAGTTGTTTCCGATATTTCTCCGCCATCTTCGGCAGGGTTCGGAGCTCCGCCAACATTGAATCCACCCTGACTGTTGATGATTTCTACAAAGCCACTTATGATGTTACACAGAGTAGAAACGATGCTAAGATTCGGTGCTGTGATATATTGGAGCTTGTTGTAAGTCGACAGAAAGCGTAGCCCCAAATCGATACTGTGTTCAAACAACTGGAGAAGATGGTCAAACGCTTCTGGAGGGAACTATAAAAAAAACAACAACATTGTATTCAGTGATGCAATGTTTATCGACAACGGTGATAGAGCCAGTTTGAATTGAGTGTCGGTAAACCAAAACCATAATTACTTTGGCCAATCACAAAGGACGGAGACAATCCAGTGAACCAATCAAAAATAAATAAATAGTTTTGCGCCATCGTTAAATATCACATGAGTTATTAATAAAGAGTTTTAGTTTTATCAAAATTCGAAGTCGACACAAAGCGCGGCAAAACCTGCACGCGCGAGTCAAGATTGGTTTTTGATTTTACTCATGATTGGTTTAAAAAGTGGCGCAATATTTTTCAACCAATCATTGAGCATTGCAACGCAAAACCAAAGTAAGTCTTTTTTTCGATAATGGGCCTTAATCACACGACCGGCCATGTTGAGCCCCGAGGGATTCCACGCGGAAACTCGTTCCCAAACATTTCAACTCGAGGCCCGGGAAACGAAATCTCTGGTCTATTATTTCACAGAATTGAAAACCGCTCTAAATCAATGTAGTAATCAACGTAAAAATCTTTTCCCCTGTTTGAATTATGAGTGTACTAAAGCCAGGAACACCGGAACACCACAAAACCCCGGAACACGGAACAGCGGAACACCAGAAATACCATAAAATGCCAATAAATTTCTGGTGTTCCGGGGTGTTCCGGTGTTTCGGGATTTGTGGTGCTCCGGTGTTCCGGTGATCCTGGATACATGCCTTGCCGTTTTATGCTACAGATGCCGGAGTTAAGCACCGACAGCCATGAGCCAGAAAGAGGTGCCGAAGGTTCGACCCGAACAAATTCCATATTGGTGACGCATGACGTTGCTCAACCAACCAGCCAGCCAGCCAGCCAAAGCAAAGTTTTGTATTAAAGTTTTGTATTTATAATATAAATATTGTACAAAAGCTTTGGAAAATAACAATTGCATCCTGCACTCTGCATCTGGCTGGCTGGCTGGCTGGGATTCAGGATTCGGGATTCAGGATTCAGGAGTCAAAGTCAGCCAGCCAACCAGTCAATCCTTTATTTAACGTGGGCAGTCAAAGGTCTGAGATTTTGGTCGGTTTTTCATTTTTTCTGGGTCCAAACTCGTACACCTCACAGAAGAGGAAAGAATTGACCACAAAAGGGCACCTCAGCCCAAATTTGATAACGATAGAAATTGAATGGAGTTTTTGTGTCTGTGTGTTTTAGGTCTTCAGTACCTTCGTGTGCTCTTTTAATCTTTGAACCCACGTTTTAACATATGGCCTCCAGCCAAGATCTTTAGGCTCCTATAAAAAGAGGAAAACAAGAATTGACGGATTATTTAACAAACCTGCATTGAAATACTGGGAACTTAAAGCGGCACTGCTCTACAGGTCAAAGCCACATCTTACGACAAATTCTTTTTTTGCGTTTGGCTGTACCACGTGATCAACGTTTCTACTGAATGTGATCAGGAAGAATGGAACTCTCCTGACCAAGATCGGTCAAGCATTCCTTCCTACATTACACAGATTTTGCATTGTTTTCTCATCGTCTAAGTGTATGATCTGCAGTAATTTGCAGTAACCTGCCATCAATGCTATCAAAGAAAGAGTTGTCACCACTCAAATTTTCTAGTAGCTGCGTCACGTTATTTTGAGTTATTTTTTGTGACGAGCCAAATTCCCGTTAAGATGTAGGAAACCTAAAAATAATAGTTAGTTAAGGAAGAAAAACAACAAAGAAGTGATAATAAACCAAAGTTAAGGATGAAGAAGATTGAGACGGATTGCGAATGACGATTTTGAAAAATTTAGGCTAAATTTTTCAAAAGGCACAAACCGTGACATGCGTAGCCCCTTTAAGCATGTTTTCATGAATTTTGATTTGTGGCAGTACCTGTAAAGTGGCAATATTTGCAATTTTGACCCTAATGAGCTTAGTGTACACGTTAATAAAGATTACTTCCTTATTCACTTTCACTTTAACTCTCAGTCCAAGGAAGGGACCACGGAGAGGGGGTATTGTTGTGATGCACGTATCAATGTTAAGCCCGAGGGAGGGGAATCAGGCTACCCACGGAATTTTGACTGCGAGGTTTGTCCTCAGGGTGGGGAATATTGACATGGCCGCCATCTTGGATAGTGGAGAGGTGGGCGATTTTGATACTTTTGATCACATGATTATGTTGTCCGGGGGGCGGGGGTGGGGGAATTTGCCTATTTCTCTTTTCAAAAAATGTCAACATCGAAACCCCATATCCGACTTCCCCCCTCCCCTTCCTCGGGCTTAACATTGATAGGTACATAACATTTACTGCAAACTAGCTTACCATGTACACCATTCCACAGCGACTGACAGTAGCTGGAGATGCCATGGCCAGGTTATCGACTTCGAACAAGATCCGCATTCCGTGACTCATTCCAATCCGCTCTCCATTAGCAAGGCACAACAACTGTCACGCAACAAGGATCATTCAGTTAATAGTAACACAATTCAACGTCACGCATGTTTTATAGATGTCATACGTGCCACACATCCGTTTGTTCTACTTGTTTTAAAGGAATGCTGAAAACAAACTCCAAGGAGTTCTTTCATGGTAAAGTCATTAATTGATAAATTCAATAATTTTTTGAGCACTTAAAATTTAAAACCTCAAATTATACTGAGTTGGAAGAGTAATGTAGCAAGGGGAACGATTTAGATGGAGTCAATGGATTTCTAACTTGGACTGTGAACGACGTAACTGAACATTCCTAAGACGCCAAGTAGATAGATATTTGCGTAAATATGAAGTAAAATGACACTTGCCTAAATATCTAGCTACTTTGCGCGCGCCTTAGGAATGTTCAGTTACGTCGTTCACAGTCCAAGTTAGAAATCCATTGTCTCCATCTAAATCGTTCCCCATGCTATAAAACCTCTTCCAACTCAGAATATTTTGACGGTTTTTAATTTTAAGAGCTGAATATCTGAATATCTCAAAACAAGTTTCCGTCCATACCTTGGTATCGTCCAAAACAGTATTAAGATTCTCAATCCAGAGTGTGTCCACGGGTCCATCCAAAACAATCCAGTTCCAAAACGATGGCGTTTCTTCTCTGTTGAAAGGGCTGATTTCTTCCATCACAGTAGCTGTTTCAACTGCAATGTAGACGTTTTTGTTAGCATGAAATTGAGCAGTTTTATTGCGATTTTCAAGACTTTCTATGCAGTTCCCCAAAATTTCAACAACCTTTGTTCCTTTCACCGGCAAACTAGAACCACATTGTACACACCACACACTAGGGTTTCGTCCACAGACTTAAAAGTTAGATCCACCTTGTACAGCATAATAAACAGTACCACATGAAAGTACTGCTCAATATCTTTCATTTGAATGGTCACACACTAGGGGTTAATGCACAGACATAAAAGTTAGAACCACCTTGTACAGCATAATAAACAGTACCACATGAAAGTACTGCTCAATAGCTTTCATTTGAATGGCCACACACTAGGGTTTCATCCACAGACATAAAAGTTAGAACCACCTTGTGTAGCATAATAAACAGTACCACATGAAAGTACTATTCAATAACTTTCAATGTATGGTCGCACACAAGCAAAATAAATAAGTAAATTTGAAACATCCTGATCATGCAATCATCAGCACACTGCATTATTGTGGCCATGAGGGTCTGTGCTTGAATATTTTAAGTGAACACAATTTCTTTCGAGCCTAAAAATGATAGCTTTGTAATGGTAGAAAAACCCTGTCGACATAATAATAAATCAAACTTAGCAGGAAGAAGGAAGATGAAGACGTATTACTAACAACAAACGTCAAAAAATCGCCATTTTTGTTTCAAGTTACAACACTCGTGAGGTAGTTCCTTCACGTGCTTCGTGGTTAATGGTTAATCTGTATCCATGAACGACAAAGTTTCCCAATACATTCATCACAAAAAAGATATTCCTTGTCAGCTCTTACCTTCACTGTTCTCATCCCCGCTGAAAGGCGACGCAGTAGTGACAAGAGACTTCCCTGACAGAGCTGACGAGGCCCTTGACATCCTGGGGGTAGTAGGGACGGGGCTGTTTGACTGTTTCCGTCTTGCACCTGGAATAACGCCTCTGGTACTCTTAGCAAATTTACGGTATATGTGAGACAACAGACCATCTGTCCACTCCATAGTGGTCGGGTTAACTTCGCCATACAGTTCCCCCACTGTCACACATTTGGGGTTCAAGGTGGACACGTGGACAGAGCCACGCCTAGCTTTGGTTGCTCGCTGTGTTAAGTGAAAACAAGGATTGTTTAGATTAAATTCAAACAAATCCACACGGAAATGAATTACTGATATTTAGATAGAAAGGACAACAACTCCCTATAGAACAACACGTGAAGCTAAAGCGATCTTCTACGTTTATCTGTTATACCAGGTTGTTGATAGTTACAGGGCAGAGCTCTATTTCTTGCAGTTATGCACAAGAAAACGCAAGTTTTCCTTTGCAAATTGGTCATCAGTCCACACGTATCCCGTGAAAAAACTGATCAAAACACGCAATCTTTCGGTCTCTAGAGTGGAAATGTGCACCGTGAATGTCTACTGTTTGTTTACAACGACAAAGAAAGATGATGAACGGCCGGGAACTGACAAATGATATCAAGACAGAAAGAAATATCATAGCACCTTATAAAAGGCAGAAATTATAAAGAGAAAACGAAATATTGGAAGTAAAAGTTCTTCATACCATGTGCGACAGCGCAGTCTTTGATGAACCAGTCTCTTCAGGATAATCCCCAGTCCCTAACGGCTGCTGTTGTTCCCGCGCTTGAATGGTCGGCAGCACGACAAGCGCGCGTTTTAGGATCTGACGCGTGGTGGTTTTCCCGCCACCAGCAGGGCCCACGAGCATGACACCATGGCGGACTTGTAACGTGCTGTTTAGTTGAATGACCTTGTCAATCTGAGTTGGCCAGTATTGAATAGACAACTCGCCTAACGCAGTCTTGGCAGCTTTCTGCAATAGGAAAAGGAGAATTCATCAAGGTGAAACAAAGGCAATCACACGGGTTAGAGTAGACTTGCCCCAAGTAGCTCGTTTTTTCTTTGCATCGATAGACACGGTAGAGTTATTTGAAAAAGTTCGTTTTGAAATGGCGCGCGAAAAGACAAAATCACTTGGAAATCAAGCGCGAGAAAATCGCGGAACGAGCGACTTGTGTCACTTGCAGGAAATCGCTTCTGGCTGACGAGTTTTGTCGCGAAATTGGGACCGAATTGGTTTCTTTTTTCTTATTGGCGTCATTGTCATGTGCCGTGTGTGCAGTTTGGCGCGCGCCATGGCGTGTTTCGAGATTGCGATTGTTTTGTTCAAAGCTTTGATGAAACCAATCCTTTCGACCCCATAACTAACTAACTTATCTAATAAGACTAATAATTAATTGTGGACAATCTCGTTTGCTTTTTATCTGGACAAATCTGCTAAAAAGACTAGCAAACAAACAGAAAAGTACCAGCGTCACGCTAGCAGAGCGCGCTAACCTCGCAAGTTTTGCCAACAGAGCGCGCGCTTCCGTTCGCGCGCACGATTTTGATTGACAACCAAATGTGGCGTCACCGGTGGAAAAATCCACCGGTGGCGTCACATTTTTAGAAGAGGCAGGTGAGACAAGTCGCTTGTTCCGCGCCGCCATTTTGATTTTCAAGCCAGCGCGCGCCCTCCATATCCAGCGGTCTCCCTCACCATTTTAATTCGGACTCCAGCGTGCTCTCCCTCCTACGCCATCCGCGTAGCGAATCAAATGAGCGACTTGGAGCAAGTCTAGGGTTAGACATGCTTTCTTCAGCGAGCAACACACTAGACGATTTTACAAGCCCATTGCAAATCACCTCCGAATTTTATTCGCCAATCCTTGAGATGCCAGATATCTGAAATTTTGATGGCAAGTCGCTGCGATTAAAATCTCCGTAGCGGGTAGACCCGTCGATTTTCACAAATCGCAACCATCGCAGCTTTGACAAGCTACGTTTCTAAGTTAAGTTCCAAGCAAGCAAGTTCCAAACACCTCGAATTTCATTGAAAAATATTAAACTGTCAGTCGTGGCTTCAACTCTTTTCTCGCTGTTTCGAAATTTCATAAACTAGCACGAGAGCTCGCGAATTATATACCGAAAGTAATGTTACTTAGCAACTTCAGAGACAAACACAGTGGGCTCAATCCCGCCTTGGACGCGAGATCTCGTCATCAAATGGCACTCGTTCCCCGACTGATATCAGATGATCACCTTGAGCAATTTGTTATCTGGTGCTGGTGGATCCAGACCAGGAAACAAGTCAGCTAGGATACTCTTAAAAAGCGGCAGGTCCTCGGCTACAAACTTTGGAATGTTAGCATCCTTCACTGCATTTATTATGAGGTGGGCTTCCTCTTCTTCTAGCGACTCAGATTCCATGTTAAGACTAGAGAAACAAACACAGAGTGGTTACAACCCAATAGGGCGACATTCTATTGTGTTTCGTAAAACAGAAGACAAAGTTATAACTCTGACCAGTCACAAAGGATGTGGATAATCCATTGACCAGTCACAAAGGCAAGCCAAAGTTAACTCTGGCCAATCACAAAGCATGTGAATAATCCATTGAACCAGTCAAAACTCCAAGCAAATAAAGTGCAGGAAAACATGATTGCTATGGGTTTCCAACTAACCCTAATCCGCTTAGTTCCTACATATATATGATAGAAATTACACGACTGACTTCTGCGAAGTAAAAAGTAAGTCTAAAGCGTTTCCTCTTCAACATGTGCAGCACAATGACTTTGCGATGTAAATTTGTTTTCCACGATCCGTCAAGTCAAGTGGTTTTGAGCGCTTGACGATGGATCAAGATGATTTTTGGGCAAGGCACTCACACGCACAGTGCCTCTCTCCACCTTCAAGCGAACTGTTAAGTACCATTTTCGTTTTTATTCGAGCACGAGGCTTATGCTAATCACCTTGCAGCCCTTCTCCGCTGTCCAGCCATAAGAAGAACGGATTTAATAGCTCGCAGTCCAAAGTCGTAGTGATCCTGGATACGAAGAGAAAAAAAAATTTAAGCAGGGATACCGTTTCCCTTTCCTTCCTACAGAGTAATGTTTATTACACAATGTGGCTCTTTCTCATTGACCGAGCTACCCGAGACAAGGTTCAGAAACGGGGCCCCCCTAAGTTTTCTCGCACGAGACTGAATGAAATTCAAAAGTTTATTTTGTTATACTGACTGTACAAGGTGGTTGTAACTTTTGAGTCTGCGGATGAAACGGAACGTAACGATCCTAATAGTAACGACTCCCCCCAAAAAAGAGAACTCCAACCAAACTTCACTTGAGACACAACAATCGATATTTGATGGGTCGTTAGATTGTTTACAGTATCGGGGATTTCAATACATTTTGAAGTACGCAGCTAATTTGAGCGGAGTAACCGACTCTTTGAAAAAATCTTTCTCTGGTTTCTTCCAATTTGGGGTAAAAAGTAGCCGACGTCTCTAAGCGAAGTAGAGCGAAGCAGCCAATGTTTTCCATCTGTTTTTCATCAGTGCTTGTTGGAAGCACTGTGGTAACTAACGTTAGCTTGCATCCTACAAGTGTACCTGCTGAGAGAGCTGCTTGCTTGCTAGTTGATAAAGATTGACAACTTTCCTTGATAACAACGCAGCAGCGGTGAATCCCTCAGAGAACAAGATGATTTCGGCAATTAAAGCGTAATCAGGGACCATCATGGCCACAGGACGGAACAATGATTTCAAATTGTCTGGGAGTTCAACTCGACCTGCATATCTGTCAAGGTAAAGAAAAATCACAAGGTAAAATATAAATCCACGACTTTGAAAATTGTTCGAGCTTTCTGGTGTTTTATGGTTGGAGGGATTACAGCTCATGCCGAAACAAAGTAAATAAAGGGAAAGTAAGCGGAACGAAAGGGGAGGGGTGGGAAGGGAAATGAGAATAGAGAAGGAGAGGGATGCAAAGTGGGAAGGGAATAAGGATAGAGAAGTAAGTGGATGGGAAGGGAATGAGGAAAGAGATGGGGAGAGGTGGGAAGGGAATGACGAAACAGAAGGGGAGTGGTGGGAAAGGAATGAGGAAAGAGAATGGGAGGGGTGGGAAGGGAGGGGAATGAGGAAAGAGAGGGGAGAGGTGGGAAGGGAATGAGGAAAGAGAAGGGGAGGGGTGCGAAGGGAATGAGGAAAGAGAGGGGAGGGGTGGGAAGGGAATGAGGAAAGAGAGGGGAGGGGTGGGAAGGGAATGAGGAAAGAGAGGGGAGGGGTGGGAAGGGAATGAGGAAAGGGAGGGGAGGAGAGGGGAGGGAACGAGGAAAGAGAAGGGGAGGGTGGGGAGGGGTGGGAAGGGTGGCATGGGGGGACTCGAAGTATTACAACTTTCCCTAAATGGGAGCCTATTGATGAAATCATCGCGTGCTAGGTGCAGACAGGTACTGCGTTTCATCACACTTTCTTGGGGATAGTTATTAAACATCAGTTCCATTTTTCAACGTCTAGATATGAGATACTAACTTAATCAAAGTTCAAAACAATAACAATTACCCTGGGTTCATTGTTATGAACGTTCCACAGTTGGGATTAAGTTTGATGTCTCGTCCCTCGAACAAAAACCTGAAAAAAAGCATTTTATTACAAAGTTTGACAATAGCAGATACGGACATGCCAGAAGACCATTTTGTTAAAGGGGCACAGTCACGATGAATAAAGTCA
>OX393572.1:3419816-3522316 GCA_947652115.1 Blastomussa wellsi | reverse complement strand
TGTTTAATACAGTCTGGATCAACTTTCTCTGACTGAAAAGCTGCGTTTTTCAGGGTATCATCATCATCGTCATCGACATCATCATCATCTTCGTCATCATCGTCATCATAATCATCAAATCTCGTCATGCCAGTAGGCACTTAAGGTCACGGCATAGAAAGCGTTTTATTGTTTCACCTGATTTAAATAACGTCAGTCCTGCATTTCGACACTGAATTTGGAGCAATTTCAAATGTGGTTCATGGTGCCTCTCATGCTTTAAAATTGCATTATGACATAAATTCAAGAGAGTGGAAGCCCTTTTACTCAGGAAAACAATCATATCAAAAAGGGGCTAACTGAAGAGTAAATTATATGAGCCATCAGCAGTTACAAGGGAGTATACTGCAAATTTCAATTGAGACTTATTGTCCGTTACTTACATTTTGACAGTCTCGTACATGGCTAGCTCCACACTGTGCAGCCAAGACTCTACATTTCCCCGCGCTCTCAAAGTCCTGTTACAAGTAAACAGAAGATTATTTTGTTAAGTAAGTATTCTGCTGTATCAAAAATAACCTCCACTTCAAATATGCACAGGAGGCTAAGAAACTGGCTACTGAAAATGCGTAGAAGAGTATAGTTTGAGACGTTCGAACACAAGTGAAGCACGGAGGATTGGTGGATTTGAGTCCAGTTCAGTGCGACACAAATGCTTCACCTGCTGCCTTCAGTTACTATTTTTCTGTCCACTGAGACCAATCACAGTTGATAAATGAGAGCAGATAACAGAAAATTGCATTAGAAGAAAATCACATCAACTTGCTAGTTAACGTGTCATTACAATGAAAGGCAGGCTGCGCCACAAATGATAAACATAAAACAAAAAACAATAAAAATAATGTGAAAGATTAATTAATCAACATGGCACGAGCGTGGGACAAAGAAAAATTCTGAGTCCCCGACAGGAAACGAACCCATGAGCTCCCGAACACCGGGCGGGCGCTCTATCCACTGAGCTACGAGAACTCATGGAGAGCTAGGTCAATGGTCACAGGAAATTGACATCCTTTCATTAAGCACAACCAGCCTGACGAAGGGCTAACGCTCGAACCGTCAGGTCTTGAATCTCTTTAAGGTGGCCAATTCACATTATCAACCCAGCTGATAAAACCAAATTATATTGTAAAATGTCTATTGCCTGTTGACACAAGGAACTCAAACCAATCACATGGAAAATTCGTTTTCTTACTTGGGTAGCTGTACACTTTCTCCTTCCTCTGACATCATGTGCTGGATCTGTGCTGGAGAGTGCGCTTGACGATATATGCCAAGTTGATAAATGTTGCCAAAACACTTTCTTAAATGGGGCTGAAACAAAGGATACAGAAAACATGGATGACTACAAAAAAATGGAAACAGTATGTTGCATTTTGATTATTTGATTTTGACTCTTCATTACTGCCTAGCAAATTAGGTAAGAAATGGATTATTCATGGAAAAAGAGTACGGAAATTGGGCTTAGACTGTCATGAGGCAGGTTGTGTTTTACCACAAATGCCGCAAAAGGTACATATGACGGAAGGTTCTTAAGAGAGAGCAAAGAGGGTTAATGTGTGTACAAACCTGAACAGCATCAGGATCCTTGCTGTTTGCCAGGATATCAAGCAAGTCTTCGTTGCTCAGAAAGTAAAATCGTGCAAATACCAGTCTTTTTGTTTCAAGGTAGTCCTATTCGAACAATGCACGCATCAGCGAAGAATACATTATTTAACAATGGCAGATCTAGGGGAGTGCCCCATGGAGCCCCCCTTATTTTTGTTAACCCCCCCCCCCCCTCCTCCCACCACAAGTGGCTAGTATCGAACATGCACAGCAATGGTTGGGGACAATGTTTAAATAAAATAAAGGTTATACTTTCACGGCAGTGGGTTTTCTGTACCCCTTCTCTCAGTTTTGTTCTTTTTGTTGTTATGGACCTTTTGTGCTGGGTTTGACATGTTTAAAACAATTCTCAAAAACCTTTGTTCTTTGTTAATGATTCACTTGACTTTTTCTGTTACCGCATTTACAGTGGCAGAACTAGGGGATGCGCACCCCCTCCTGAGATGACCTGTGCTTTTCTAATGCAGCTAGTATTCTGCTGACGTCACCCATCAGTGGTGCACCCCCTCCTGAGAAAAATCCTGGGTCTGCCCCTGATTTACCAAACAATTTCAATTAGCCCTGCATCTGGGAAATAAATGTGCCCCTCTTCATCCTTACAAAGTACAACTGCCATTTCTGTTGAAAGCGTCTGTCATGTTGTACATCTACAAATGAACAACTGAATCTACTTTTGAAAGAGAAGGAGGGTGTGACTACTGAAACATCTGAAGGTTTTGATTTACTTATTACAAAAATTTGACTGCCGGTTCTAAATTTGTCATGGTGCTTACCTCTAGACATCTGTGTATTTTCTCTAAATGGGAATTACTTCCTTGTAATACCTCCAGTACACCTAGAGCAGCATACAAGGAAGTTAGTGTCCGATAGCCTGGGGCTTGTGGATTTTGCCATCGGGATATTGCATTTTAGCTTTCACTTGTCCGACGGGCAAGTGTAAGTTTTCACCAAACAGTTAATTAATTCATCACACTTCTGTGAATTTTCCCGAGGCTTGTGGAAATGGCCTCCAGGCTAGAACATCCTGGATACAGCTTGAAAATTGAACTTCTTTGTACCCTGTAAAGAAACACGGTTCATACAGCTTTAAGCCAAAAAAAAATTCAAGGACTTTTTTAGCACACAAAATCATTTTCAAGCACTTGATCTTATTGCTCCGAAGGTCGAGTTGTCCACATAAAAATTATTTTTCGGATGCTAACATTACAGGCAATACATGCCATCTTTTTATTGGTTTTGGTTCAATAATTATGCGTAAGCGTTAGTGCTCAGTCTTTCAAACCAACCTAATTTTGCACTGTTTCTGTTTGAGGTAATAATTTTATTCTAGCGACCTTTTTCTACAAACAGTAAGTCTGGAATACTGTATCAAATTTCATGGACTTCTAAATGCTCATTCAAAAATTCAAGGACTTTTCAAGATGGAAGCCAAAATTCAAGACCTTTCCAAGATTGCGCGAACCATGTACATTAGTAGTAAGTGGGGTGTATGTGGATTCTTTGATGTTCAAACTATCCTTTGCGTAGAATGTATTTGGGTTTTATGATAAACAACAATGGGTAAGAACTAATGTGGGGTACATGGATTTTATGATAAAAACAATGCTTGCAGTAGTAGTTTTTCTGTGTAAGGTGTGCTTGGCATTTTTAAAGCAATGCATAAGTAGTATGTCAGTTGTGTTTAAGTTTTTTGTAAACGATGTGAAGTAGTACGTGGGTTGTGTATGGGTTTTATGGCAATGACGATGTATATAAGTAAGCAGTATATACAGGGTATATACTAAATTAGGTTTTATGATAAATGATAAACAATACTCTCCGACTCAGGGCTAGACACTAACTTTTCAACTTACTAGCCTAGTGGCTAGTGACAACGTCGGTGCCCAGTGTTGATGTTGGCTAGGTCCATTTACAGCACAATTACTAGCAAGACTTGAAACCACAATGCAGGCAATTCTCTTGAGTTCATAACTTAAAGTAACAATCCAGTTCCGATGGCCCGGTAAATGAAATGAAATGAAATTCTGACCTTTTTTCCGAAAAAACTGTTTGTCTTGCTTGAGGAAAGACAGAAACTTCTTGGGCCAATTTCATTTTGTTTACTAGCCAAAGTGGCTTGTGGAAATCGAAAACCTACAAGCCAAAACTAAATTTCTACTAGTCTGTGGCTAGTTGGCTACCGTCAGTGTCGAGCCCTGCCGACTGTTAATTAATTTAATAGTATGCGGGGTGTGTATGGATTTTATGACAACAAAGTACTCCCACCAGCAGCCGTGGCAGCCTTCAATGCATTTGGTTTATCAATTGTTCTTCTCATAATGTCTTTCCATGATTTGTCAACTTGAGCAAACAGACGAGCTTCATTTGGTAGTTGCCTATGAAGTACAAAAACAGGTGACATTAAATATAGCGAATGTTGGAGGACTTTGCCACATGCTCAAATTCATGTGTGGACTACCAATCTGATTCTTAAAGCCTTGCAAACGTTTTTAATCGCCTGTTCGTAGATCTCAATGATAACCATTTCCAGATTTAGAGCTGAACCAGCATTTAGGCTGCTTTCAGTATTCAGGGGCTTTAAAGGATCAACAAATAGATTCTGTCATGCATCTGTTCAGTAATAGATCATTGATGACGTCAAAATGCGGTAAGAACAAAACAGTGGCACACGAGGCGATAGCTGAGCATGTCACTGATGTTCTTAATTACCAAATCTTGACATCTTCTGTGATCTGTTACTGAACAGATGCACGACAACATGGAATCTATCTGTCTTATATGATAAAGGAAAAAAAATAAAAACCTTGACTTCAACAGTGCATGCGTCAATCGGTGCGTGTGTGGACCATTCAAATGTGTACCGGTAAATTATTGGGCTTATTAACAACTAGCACAGAACTATCACAATAGTTACAAACAACAGTCTAAGTGCCTCAAGGATTGAGGTACTTGAAATGAAAATTAGTTTTGTGATTAAATATTTAAGGTTAAGGTAAAAATTCATTACCTTTGAATGTCCGCAGCTGAAAAGATGGTTTTCAGGTAAAGCCAGTTTCGCTGACAGAGAAGCCATTCATCTAATGTTCTTGCAAACAGTTTGAGCTTTCTATCCCAGTCCTCAACCAAAGCCTTCAAAAGAAAACAACAGTTATTCTTACAGTCTTTCCCGTAAAACCGTGAACACCTGAAATATTTCAGGAATGTTGATTATGTGGTGACCAATCACAGCAAAGTTCAGGACACGCGAACAAACCTCAAAACCACAAACTAATTACCGTTGGTGTTTGCGGTTTAGTTTTCTCACACCTGATTGGCTTTTTTCTTGTAACACAATAACATTCCATATACATTTCTGATGTTCACCGTTTTACAGGAAAGACTGTAATGCACTAAGAAAAATACCACAGGTCAAAACTATGTACAGGAAACTTTTTGAATATAATTTATGCAGTATAAAACCCATAATAAAATGATTTTTACTTCTCGTCAGGTCACTGGACCTTTTCTTTGGGAGGTTTGGATAAAGGACAGTGGTTCTTTTCCCAGTGAGAGATGTCAGGCCTTTTTCGTCCTAGCTATTATAATCATATTGTGATGAAAAGGCAGTAGAAAATACTTTAGGATTGCTGCTGCAGATAAATGTACTTTAAGCAGGTTGCACAGTGTTTTAATGAATAAGGTGATGACTGTTCAGTTGGGGGGTGAAGGGGAGGGTAATAGTTTAGCGCAAGACACTTCATACTCTTGTGGCTCTCTTCTGTTCTCACAGAAAGTACACTGGCATAATATCAAGGTATATGGGAATATGGCAATATGGCAGAATGCTGGGGGTAATCTACGATAGAAAAACACCCATTCAGAGGGAGCTGTAGCAATATTCCTAACCCATGATTACAAGAACAATGTGAAGGTTCACTGTAGAAAGCATTTGAGAACTCTCTGGTTAGATGTTCAAATAATGAATGGCATCCTTTTCACTGGGAGGCGTGGTGGCCTAATAGTTAGTACACTGTACTCCAGATCAAACAGTCCAAGGTCAAGCCTCAGCCAGGCTCTTGGGCAAAACACTTCACTCTTGTAGTATCTCTCTTCTCTCAGGTGTATAAATGGGTATTGGCGAATTTAACGCTGGGGGGTAACCCTGCGATAGACTAGCATCCCATCCAGGGGAGAGTAGAAATACTCCTAGTCGCTTCAAGCTATGGAAACTGGGATAAACTCCTGCAGTATGGGCCACTAGGCTCGTACGCAGTTTTTACCTTTTTTAACTTTTACCATTTTCACTGGTGCTCAACATATTCATACCTTGATGGGTGTAACAAAGCGTGACCCTCTGATGTTAGAGAGTGTCACCTGACTTTCTTCCACAGATGTTATGATATCATCAGCTCCAATGATGATAGCTATGTCACGGCTAGGATGAGCAGATAACTGGAAATCGGTGTGGTTCCAAAAGTCCATGACCTGGATGACAAAACGTGATGAGGCATTGTCAATACACGCACGTTAAAATGTGTAACAGGTACAATATTTTTCCAATGATCAACAATGCAATTATGATTTCAAATCCAATTTGTCATCCATTTGAATACCTGTCACTATTTCTTTTTCCGCATTCTACTGGGTTCCTGTCATCTGACAAATACTGTTTCATAAGAACAATCTTTCCGGAATGACCATGTTAGACTACACACCTTGGTAGATGATACATTTTTCTCAAACCGTTACGCATGTTACTAACATTAAACAGTTGTGCTTACTTTTTGTAGCATTTGTTCCAGAGTTGCCTCATTACTAGCCTGGGAAGATATATCAGAAATTTTCTCCTTGTGTTGAAACACCTGCAAACAGTTTAAAACCAGACTTGCTTAAAAACCAATACTTCAAAGTCTTAACCCTTTCCTTTGAAAATTTCGGCCACCATATTGGTGTACCAACGTTGTACACTAATAAGGCGGACCCATACAAAGCTCTGCAATTTTCTGAATATTGTTTTCCCAATAAATTGGTGGTAATGAACACTTCCGAGTTAACATTTGGGGAACACTTTCTATTCCATCTCTACCATAATCTCTGAGTTTGTTGATGTTTTTGTTACAAGCAAAAAATTCTCTTGGCAAAAATGACAGAGATTTCTTTTAAATGTTGATGCCAGGAATCTGATAATACATCAATCAAGCCAATATCCCACTTGAGAATTCTCTTCAGTCCCATAATCTACCACTTTCACGAAACAAATCCTATGCAGTTGTAAAAATCAATCAGACACTAATCACCTTAAGTTTAAGAAGGTGTCCAAGGGTGAAATACTTGTCACGGACTATACGTGTCCCAATAACATTCTGAATTGCTTCCCAGTGTCTTGGCCTCAGTGCTGCATTCCTTAGGCTTGTAATGACAGGCATGCCTTGTTTAAAGCTCATCACTTTCTGCTTTAGTCGTGGCACCACCTTGTTCGGTGGAAGACCTGAAAGGGAATAATACTTAATGACCTCTTATGTCCCAAGAGCGAAATATCAAGTAATTGGTTCATGCGTTAATGTTTGTGCTTTAGCATGTTACGGTTCATGCAGGAAGTTTGGAGAGCCCAAAAGAGGTGTAAGAATTGCTCTCATTACTCAAGTGCTCTCCAAACTTCCTGTGTGCACCACAACTTGATAATGCGCTGGGTGCCATCTGGTCTTCCAGGACAAGTAGATTTCCTGCAGAGCAAGCAGCATTTCCTTCTCACTTGCCTGATGGACAAGGGTCCACTCTTGTCATCTGCCAACTAAATCATAAAAAGGTTAACTGGACCTGCATAGGGCAAGTTGGAATCTTGAGTCCTGATCATGCAATTAACAACTGCATCCCTAAGTGGAGGTTGGGTGCCTGTGGTATCCAGGGGCTTCCACTGTTGGTAGCCAGCCCCTAGACCGAGTACTGCTTCCATGGCAGGCAATCCCGGCAACCCAGCCATGAGCTCCCGCATGCCAGGCACTAGCATCCATCACACTGTCAAGCAGTGGAAATAGAGAGGGGAGGGGGGGACGGAAAAGACCGCGGAAATGCCCACAATGAACGCTACCATGTGACTGATAGGAAACCATGTCAACCTTTGAGCCCAGGACATAGACCACTGACTGCTAACGTGTCTTTGTTGTTAACTTTGTTCAATATGCATTTAACTGCATCCCTTGAAAAACTCTGCACAAGCCCTGAAGAGAGCCAAAACTACTTCACCTTTCTCTAGTAAGAACACTGTCTGGATAAACCTAGTGACATCTTGCTGTACAGCATCAATCTTTAGGGTCTCAAATGGTGTGGCCTCCCACTGGTCCACCAATCCCTGCCACTCTTGCAGGGACTCCCACAAAAGGCACCTTAGAGTCAGGTCCTTTTCTACTTCAGTTACTTCAGACTGTAAGGAAGAGGCCTGGGGACTTGAATGGCCTGGCTTGCTGAGGATAGTTCCACTGAAAAAAGACAAAAATGGAAGGCGGATTGATCCTGCTTATTTTATGTGGCAGGAATGACATAACACCCCGAATACTGGTTTATCCCAGGTAGTGACCAGTATGTGTAAACAGTATTCCAGGTAAAAATGAAAGTGAGAGATGATCTTTACTGAAATGAAGCCTGAAAAAATTAGGGCTTCAACAGGATTCAAACCCATGCCCTCCGCATTACTGGTGCAATGTTCTACCAATTGAGTTATGAAGCTCCACACATTGGGAGTGAGGTCAATTTATTGAGTTCATATTTTCCCGTGAGGAGTGAAATTTGATAAAGTATATGAAATAATTCATTGTGAACTGCAGATGAAGATAAAAGTGAGAGATGATCTTCGCAATGAGCTTTCAGTTAGCAACAATACGTAGTGCAATCATAATTATCTCTTGTTACACAATCATGTCTATTCCCAATGTTTTGCCCAAGGGGTAAGGGAAATATCCACATAGCCAGATCAACCTATTTTTGTTTGGCTATTTCTATTTGAGCCATGAAGTCAGTAACATACTAAAAATAAATAGTGTGAACAAATTTAAACTCACTCAGTCATGGCCTTCTTCTGCAATGAAGATGACATTGAACTTCCAAAGCGATCTTGATAAGCAGCATAATTATGTGCCTTGGTAGACAAGTTAGCTAAGTCCTCCTTCAACAGCTTCAACTTCTCTGTGGCCACTTGAGGGATATTGTCGGCATCCAGCAAAGCAGGAGAGCATACTTTGTTCTTTATAATGACCAGCTCACGTCTCACTGTGCTGATTAGATCATGAAGTGCTCTGCTATATCGTTGGATGTTTTCATCTTTCTTTGCTTCACAGTATAAAATGGTTGACTACAAAAAGAAATTAACATCTTTTTAGGCAGTGGTTGGGGTGTGGGACTACTTGTGATCAGAGAAATGAGAATCTGGCAAGGAAACCTGCTTTTAGAACTTGCCTCAACTAACACTTTTTTGAACTGTCACAAACAAAATTATGTCATGTTCTCTAAAGAAATGTTTCAAACAAAGTTTGCCACTATAACTACGAGTTGAAATGTCCTTCAAAACTTGTTCACTTCCTTCAAGCCAGAAGACCAATGCATTAGGTTAGTGATGTTTCATTTTGTAGAAAATCTACTACTGGCCGTCAAGTTGACTATTTGCAAAGCATGGAGAAGCCGGATTTGGAACAAATGAACACAAATCCACTTAGTGACAGGAAGAAGGATATGAACCCAAGACATCTGGATTAAAAGTCTAGCATGTTAACCGCTATACCACACTGTCAAACATTGAACTAAACTTTTATTTCTGAATTGATACCTTGAGATGTTGAAAGCTTGGCATCAAGGTTTGATAAAGTGCCAGCTCCTCATCTGATATGTGCATTTCAAAGTTCCGTGCAATGCTGTACATGCGTGTAACAATGTTATACTCTTTCTCTAGGGCCGTGATCTCACTGGCCATGCGTGATAAGAAGATGAGGTGTTCAACAAAGGCTTCTACAGTGTCTGCCATTTTGTCAAGTTTTCGAGAAGCATGCTATAGAAAAAATATTTTTGTTAGCATCACAAGGTACCATATTACTATGTGCATCAATCCTTGAAGCATGACAAATTTTGCATTGTTTTACATTTAAAACAGTTTTGCTTGGTCATGTCTCACTTTTGACTGAAGAATGGGCAGAGCACATAAGGATTTCTTAGACAATTTTTGCAGTTAATTTGTAACATTTGACACACCTGATCCAGAGTCCAGCGCACTAACCATTGTCACTGTTCCTAATGGGGTACATTGATGCACATAATTGCTCAAATGGAAACCAAAACTATGACAGGTTTCAAACAATTTAGAGAGTGAATCTTCTGTCAAACATCCTCCATAGCACATTCTATTCTTAGTTCTCTTGTCAGTGTTGGCAATAAGTTGAAACACTCCAGGACCTACATGTCTGTTATATTACGTCAAATATTAGACAGGGTTTCATCGCATTTCAAAAACACCAAGATTATTTTTGACAAATGTTGCACACCAAGGAAATGTGGGTAAACACTTAGCCTGCAGGCAGGCTTCCCGAATACTCATGCAGAGTTGGGGTCATATGACTCGGGGCTTTGCACTGGAAAATAGTGCCCCTCCGTTACAGAAGCCTCTTCGCAGGCTAATAAACACTCAGTCTCAAGTGTTTGAAAGAACTAATAAGGACTAAAATCTAATAACTAATAGCTAAAAATAATAAGGAATAAACAGGACTATAATGTCATTATATGGATGTGTATTTGAACACCAACAGATCCCTCCAAAAGTTGACCATCATACCTTAATGACATTTAGCAAAACATCATTTCTTTTTGCAGCAATAACAGGAAGATGTCGACCAACAGCTTCAAGAATATTTTCAGGGAAGGGAAGGCAATTTTTCTGATACCCAGTGATGTCCACATGAAACAGACCCACCCTTTTATGCAATGTCATCTTTGCCATCTCAAGAACCTATAACAATAATGCTTATAAATTAAAGTGCACCTAACCCCAAAATATTTTTTTTCGCTACAATAAACCTTTGCACCTATTCGAAACGTGTTCCACCTTGGGTTTCTCCTTTTTACCAAATGCTGACTTTTTATAGCATTTAAAAGTTATGAAAAACCGAGCATCAGTTGGTTCACGACCGAGTCACAAGGGGCGTGGGTCTATTCCTGGGTTGACGTCACAAACTGATTTGCATCGCATCAAGTCTTTGTAAAAATGCATGCAAATCAGTTTGTGACGTCAGCCCAGGAATAGACCCATGCCCTTCTGACTCAGTCGTGAACCAACTGATGCTAAGTTTTTCATTTTGTCGTGAACCAAATAACGTGCAGTTTTACGTAACTTTTTAATGCTATAAATAGTCCGCATTTAGTAAAAAGGAGAAATGAAAGGTGCAATGCATTTCAAACTGGTGCAAAGGTTTATTATAGCGCAAAAAATAAGAAACTATCATGGCAATCATTACGAACTGAACAGAGAGCTATAAATCCATCGTAAAAGTGGTTGCTGGTGTCTTCTGCTGACCTGTTCAGCTAAAATACTGATAAGGACAATTGAAAAAAGGTGAAAGAATATCCCATTCTCAGATGAATTTCATTGGCTTTGGTGTGAAGCCAGCAAGGTTGTAATTCGTTAAAAAATAATTAAAAAGATGTTTCCATGGAAAAAACAAACACCGTCCCTGTTAAGTGCTTAGCCTCTTCTTTGCAGTTCGGATTGCATAATATATTTAATTATAAAATATCATTACTCATAAACACTTTAAAGATGAAAGTCAGCGATAACAAAACATTGTTTGAACCTCTGGGGTCATTTTCAAGAAGGCTATTGTGAATGTTAAAAGCAATAAAAATGTGCATTCTCATGTCTTAATTATACCAGTAGATATTATGAATATTTCAATAGCATAAATAAACTCAAAGAGGTTGAAATGCTGTTTCCTATCACTGATTTTCATCTTTAAAAGTGTTTCAAAGAAACTTCTTATCAGAATATAATAAAGAGCTAATTAAAAATAATTATTTCAAATTGCTTGTCTGAATAATAAGCTTGTTTATTAGATAAAACAAAGCTATGCTGTCTGCAAGTACAAAAAGCCAACTATCACTGAGCTGTTGGTTACATCTTAGCAGACACTTTGCTAAGTCTTAACCAAAACATTACTGTCAACTAGACATTTTTTTTGGAGTGACTAAAATGTAACTGAATCACTTGCATGACAAAATCCAAATAAAAAGCTGACAGAGTACATCACAAATTGTGTGGGCCTTTGGGGGGTAGGAATTCAAAGTAAATTATGCAAGGCTACCTGTATTAAATCCCTACTGTAGACAGTTTTTTATGCCTTCCAGTGTAAACTCCAATCTTTTGCATTGACAATGCTTTATAGAGGAGTTCTAGGACATCTGACATCACTACAGACTGCTTTGTACTATATCAATGGTGACTTAGTCAGACACACATCCTTTCACAGGAAACATTTTTTGGAAGCCCTGTTAGTCTGGAGTGAACACACTGACCTGTTCTGTATGCTGGTTAAGAACAGCATAAAACTGTTCAGTGTCCCATTCTCTTTCTTTAAGGGAGCCATCGACATCTACTCTTCGTGACTTGTCCACCATGACACAAAATCTTTTAAATTTCTGATAAGCAATGAAAAGATTGAAGAGCTACAATGTTGGTTGTGACTCAAGTTACAACATTATTTTACGTTTTTTAATTTTTTACACTAGAAAATCCATTTCAGACAGGAAACTGGTCTAAAGGCAGAAAACTAGACAAAAGTATAACATGAATCTGGTAAAGGACAAGTTTACCATCTCAAATTTTTCCTTCCATTTTCCTGTGTAAAATGTTGTAAAAGTCAGATGGAAGACTCATCTTAGTCAGATGGACGTTTTCAGTCCTAAACTCACATTAGGAATGGAATTCAGGACAGGCCTGCCTTTTGTTTGTCACTCCAAAAAAAAAACAGTTTTGCTGTCATAAAATGTATATTAGAGGGAATTTTGTCAGACGGAATTTTGTCTGAGATGAGTTTCTGTTCTTCTTAATATAAGAATTTGCTACTAACAGTTTGTAACTGGAAAATAGCAATCGCAAAAGGAATACAATCGAAACATCCGACAATGACAAAAGGCCAAAATGAAGCTATCAAAAATTATCAACTCCTATCAACATTTCAGACAATACATGTCATGACTCAATTCAAGAAAACATTACCTTGGAATAATTGAGGACATTATCAATTTCCTCTTTGATCTGATGGAATATCTGACCAACATCATTCTGATAATCAGGATCCTGGCCGAATAAGAGCTCTGAGTCTGGCCAGGGAATCTTCTTGGCTTTCTCTTCTTCTTCTACATCACGCGACAAAGCATACACGACATCACTGGCAGGAGGATTAACATAAATGGACAGTTCTGGATCATGAACCAAGCTTTTGAAGGAGGTTGCAGTTTGTTCAAATCCATAAATTATGTTGTAAAGGGCTGTTTCCAAATCCTGGGGAAATGATTTATAGTAAACGTAAATTATATAAAACACCTGAAATCTGCCAAAGTACGGTAGGCAATTGCAAATGCTTACAAAGTTCTGGTTTAATTTACAATTCTCAGATAAAGATAAATATGTACAAATACAAACACAAGGATGATGGTAAAGATGCACTGGTCTTCAACACATTTCAGAAAGTCATGCAAGCCATTCACCATCAAGAACATTAATCCAGTTAGCCTTCATATTTGCAGCCGTTATTTGGGTTCACCCTAATAACAATTGCAAATCATAATAGAAGGTTAGCCTAAATGATAAGCCTGAGATTTAAGGGGAATACTGGTAGAGTAGGCGGCTGTTATAAGTGAGCTTTCTGGTCACAAGCTGATTGCTATGACCAGAGTAGCTGGTGGCATTATAGTCAAGTAGCCAGTGGAACTCCGGCAGCTGCCGCCTTGTTTTGAAACCCCTGGGCCATTTACACTTCAGGACACACGTCCTTTCAAGGAAAAAAGTTTTTTTCAGCCCTGTACAAATGTGCAGCAATCAGACTGTAGAAATATTTTGTTGCAAGTTAGAATTGAACTGTTATATTCATCACCTGTTCTGTGGGTTGGAGAGAAATAAAAGACTTGGTTGTGACCTGCGAAGTTTGACTGCTGACTGACATAGCTGACGGTTCTTTTCCAGACGTGACTGTCATTGTGTCGTCAACAAATGAGGTCCCTTCATCAGTATAAGGTGTAGATCTCTCTCCAGTCTCTGGTCGATGAGGGGAGTGAATATCAAATGTGACTGTCTTCTTGTCAACTGGAAACAAAGAAACACATCAAACTAGAAATATCTGAGTTACAGGATCTCACAAGATACTCTTTCTAAGAAGGTAGGAGTCTCACGTTCTGAAGACAGTCTCTTAGAACTGTCTTCTCACTACTAGTCAAACAGTTTTTTCTAGTTGGCTAGGACAAGTAGACTTCTTGCCAAGCAAGTAATTTCGACGTCACTTAGACAATTAGCAAAGGACCAGTCAAGTCATCTGCAGCAAGTTAAAAGCATATTTGAGAGCTGCTTGGCATGCTGGGAAATCATCAAGTGTTTTTCCATTTCCTGCACAGGCTATCATGCCTTCTCTTTTGAATTAAATGTGGTTAAAATGCATATTTGAACAAAGTTAACAACAGAGAGCGGTAGTGGTCAGCGGGACATCCTGGGCTCACAGGTTCATATGGTTCATTCAGTCACACAGCAGCATTCATCGTGCAGCTTCGTTGGGCATCTTGTGCTGGGCATTTCAGCTGTCTTCTTCCTCCCTCCCCCTCCCTCCCTCCCCTATTTCCACTGCTTGGCAGTGTGACAGGTGCTTGGATGCCTGGAGTGGGAGCTCATGGCTGAGTTGCGGGGATTTGCCAGCCATATGCATGGGAGCAGTACTCGGTCTAGGGGCTGGCTGCCAACAGTGGAAGCCCCTGGATACCACAGGCACCCAACCTCCACTTAGGGATGCAGTTGTTAATTGCATGATCAAGGTTCAAAATTCTAACTTGCCCTATGCAGCTCCAGTTAACCTTTTTATGATTTAGTTGGCAGATGACAAGAGTGGACCCTTGTCCATCAGGCAAGTGAGAAGGAAATGCTGCTTGCTCTGCAGGAAGTCTACTTGTCCTGGAAGACCAGACAGCACCCTGTCATCAATGCAATCATACACTTACTATTACCACCATCGTCCACAGGTGGAACATTTAACACAAGCTCCACTCTCAAAAGTTCTACTGCCTTTCTGTTTTCTTCGTCATCTGTGTCAAATGCAGTACCATCTGGTTTGACTTTGTCATCAAGGGTTGGCTCCATTAGACTCAGCTGAACAACAGACCCTGTGAAGTATTTTATAACAAATAGTATGCTCAACAGCCCTATTTAAAAATCCTCACAAAATATTTGAGCATCAAAAAGGGTGTCTTGAGTGAGTAAACAAGTAATCAGAATGGCTTGAGCCCTGGATTTGAAAACCAGAAATAATTATCTGGTCAATAGCTGGGATTGTTCTCAGTAGCACCAAGCTAAACTCCTCAGCTGTTGACTTTGTTAATAGTCAGTCAAGTGGTCTGCCTCCAGCCAGTTGGCATTCTTAACCTTGTTATTTCCATCAATGTTTGTGTCAATGTTTGTTTACATTGATCCAGAAAAATGTTCCATTGGGGAGTGGTCAATTAAGTTATTATCATTGTCATCATAGTCATCATCATTATCATGTACCCTGCATAGAAGAAGCCTTCACTTGGGCCAAAAGTGTTCTCAATGCTGTAACTACTAGTCGTCTCAGAAGCTCCATCACTAGAAAGTCGATCATTCTAATAAAACATGACAGACGATGAAGGACACCTCTCCACTGAGACATCTGGGTAAAGGTAGGCTGTCCATCTCCAACCTTGCCTTTAACAAATGTGTGGAAAAAAGTTCAAAATATGAATTTTTACACATTTTTGGCATTTTCTGGTCGGTTAGTTATGAGCTAAATTAGCTCAGACTAGACTGTTCACAGACTGTTTTCGTTTTCGTAGTTTAGACTGTTTTCGTATTCTTTCCTTTATCAGCAAACGCGGTGAATGAATCGCAAGAAAACTGGACTCCAGCGCAGAACGTAAGGCAATCCACCCCCTAGCACTTCGCACTCGCGCTTGCTTCTCTAGCTATTTTTGCTCACGTGCATTCTTTTGTGTTGAAAAAAAAGCGGCTGTCAACAGTCTAGCTCAAGACTAGTTGCTTTTTGCTCAGGCATGCATGTGCACATTCAGCATTAAATTCTGAGAGCTAGTCTTTTCTGATCCTCCTGCTCCAGCTGTTGACTTTCTACTTGCCTTTCTTTCAGTTGAAAGATTTTTGCCTGGAGTATACCAGCGTATTATAACAGGCAAATTTTCCTCAGATTGTTTCACTCAAATTGCTAAGTGCTGTACCACATGTACTTCGAGGTCAATTAACCCAGTGACTCTGCTTTGGGCATTTTCAGAAAGATCTTTCCTACTGCAGAGATTGGGTATACATGAAACCTTTTTGGTCAAAGATGATGACATCTGGAGTGGAACAGCCTGTTAACTACATTGTACCTGTATGCTTTACCTTTCTTTTTCTCTCCGTCAGTCTTGGCAGCTTTCTTTTTCTTCTGTGATTCTTTCTTTCTCTCAGGGTGAACCCACTCTGTGAGACCTTCCTGCTTTGTAATACTCTAGCACATACAAATTGACAAATTACAGGCATGGGGATTCCCATATCAAGGAAATGGCGATGCTCCTTCAAGATTTTGCATTAAACCTCTGACAAGGACCGATATATGTGTGGTTCACGCTTTTTGACCACTGAAGGATGTACTTTTTCTTCAATTGACTGTTCAGTCTAGTCTAGACTATAAACACAATAGCACAGCATATTTCTAAACAAGTACCACAAACCAATCCTTAACAACAAAAAGTTTGTAAGGAAAATGCTGCTGGAGGGCAAGGCCTTGCCTTCTAACAACTTTTTCCTAATAAATCATAATTTTTCAACAATTCAGGCAATCATAAAGTCTCATTGTTTAATGCTCGGGGCCTTAATCGTGGTCACATTGCCATGTTTGGCATGCTCTTTCCATTTCTGACATTCTTTAAGTCATAGCGCATTATATAAAAAAATTAGTAACATTTTTGGACATGTGACACCCAAGTGAGATAAAGAGTATCCCCTTCCATTTTTCCCTGCCACAAGGACAACTTTTTTTAATTTACTTAGTTACTGTAATAACAGCATAAAATTATGAATAATTTCGTTGAGCAAGACCAAGACAAAGCCTTGAAGTTACAGAAAGAGAAACTATCACGCCTAAAAATTGAGTAAAACTATCACGTCCATGGTACAGATCTGGTCAAATCCCAAGCCAAACATTTTGCCTAAATTTCTCATGCACTCTTATCACCTCTCAATACTTATGTGCTCTCATCGACTTTGAACATGCTCAAATTTTCATGAGTCAAACAGAGTTTTGTCTTGTTTGACCTGGATTGATGATAGTCGATGAGAGTTTATGAAAACTTTCATGAGATTTAACTCTTATCAACTCTCATCCTTGTTTGGCCCTGGTTTAAAACTTAAAAAATATTATGTAATTACTTCCCCCCCCCCCCAGTGCATAACAGGATCGTGTTATTACCTCGCAAGCATCTTTGACAATCTCTAGCACCTTCATCCTCAATTCTGCTAGTTTCTCCTTTGCCTCTTCAGCTTGTTTTGACTGTGCCTCTTGAAACTCTTTCAATGTGAAGGTTTTCTGAGGATCAGAATAAAGCAGACAAATCCCATTCTCTCCCTCCCCAACGCCTGTTATGCTGCTGCAGGCTTTCTCACAAAGTGACCTCACAAGAAGCATTGCCTGCTGTGTGGCTTGTGTTGCTGAGAAGAGTGAGCTATGAACTTCAAATCTGAAGAAAAAATTATAATATTACTGGAACAGTATAGCAACAGAATCCTACACACACTAACCATAAGATCATAAGGGCACTGTGCCTCCTCCCACACAATTCTCAGGGTTGTCAGTAGGGTTTTGAGTAGCAGGTTCCATCCAAAAAGTAGGCGGCTATTTTCATATTATTTCTCCAATTTCATGCTTAGATCTGACCTACTAACATTCGAAGTAGCTGGAGCAGTATTTGGAATAGCAGGTGAAATGCGTCGGTTGCCAGCTTATTTTGACAACCCTGGGGACTGAGGAAAAGTACTCCTAGTCACTTGACAAGCTACAGAAACTGGGATGAGCTCAGGGGTTATAGGACAAAGCGTTATAAGCTAAAGCATTATTTGAAACATCAATATATTTCAAATAGCTAAATTCATGTATTACTATCATTGATAATAATCTGTTACCTCCTGTGTTTCTCAACTTGTTTTATAGAAATAGTCAAATTCATAGCTACAACACTAGAACATCCAACAATTAACAATTCTCAATTCTTTTTCATGGTCCAAAAATCTAGAACCTTCTTCCTACTACAATAATGTATCTGTCAAGTTTTCCTAATTTTAAGAATAAACTGCTTGAATTTTTAGTAGAAATAAGCAATGAATTTGTCCAAGACATACACTTGTAACACTAGTTTTTGTTGACATGTACGGGGTGGCCTTACATTTAGCAATAAGCCTGGTGGTTTCCAGAGGCTGTGTATGTAGTTTTTGTAATATTAAGAAAATCGGCAAATAAAATTGATGGTGATGAGGATGAGGATACTTGCCCCAATACAGACTTGAGATTTATCTTACTAGTTGCAACCAAGTTTTTTTCACAGAGAAAACATTCATATTGCAATAATAATACATACTCACCTACTGCTACATTTTTTTTGAAATCTGACATTGTTCTTCCAACATGTGTAGCCTTTCCACAATCTAAAAAATAAGAACATACAGTCTCGCATTCTGTAGTAGCTAAAGTTCTGCAAAGTTATAGTCTGAAAGACTTTCATTTTAATTTAGAACTCAGCATACAAGGAAGTTAGTGGCCGATAGCCTGGGGCTAGCGGATTTTGCCATCAGGCTAGTGGATTTTATTCATCACACTTCTGAGAATTTTTCGGGTTAGTGGAAATGATCTCTGGGCTAGTACATCATGGCTACAGCTTGCCTGAAGGCCAAGTTGGAAAACTGGACTTCCTTGTACCCTGGTTCAACTTTTCATTACTACACTTAGTGATTGGTTTAAAAATCTTGTATCTCTTTGTCAACCAATCAGTTTTAAAACCAAAACCAATCGTAGCTTGTGCGTGCTTGTGCATGCATGTTTTCCTGTGCTTTTGTGTCGGCTTCATGAAATTACTTATTATGTTTTGATTGTTTCACTGGATTATCTTTGTTCATAGCGACTGGCCAAAATAATTACTATGATTTTGGTTTTATGACACTCAGTTGACACTCACTCTATAATTACATTGATAATAGATTTGTTTCATATATTTATTTTATAGTTCAATGAATGTAAATTGGCAATTAGCATTGAGTCAATAAAATGAGTCATGCAGTATTAAAAGCTAGTCTCGATCACACACAGCTCAAGAAATTCTATTTTAATACTTGCCTGAACTTGGCAAAGGTTGGTACAGCAAAGATTAGATTGAATATTTTTCTTTCATAAAGCCACCTGTTCACTGGGGTGAGCTCTGAATCAAATCCATCTCTGACCTGGAAGCAATATATGTTACTTACTAGTCTAAAGTGCACCTAACCCCAAAATATTATTTTCGCTAAAATAAACCTTTGCACCAGTTTGAAACACATTGCACCTTTTGTAATTTCTCCTTTTTCCCAGTTTCTGACTATTTATAGCATTGAAAAGTTATGAAAAACTGTACATCATTTGTTCCACAACCGAGTCAGAAGGGGCATGGGTCTATTCTGTTTGACGTCACAAACTGATTTGAATCGCATCAAGTCTTTGTAAACATGCATGCAAATTAGTTTCTGACATCAAATAGGGAATAGACCCACGCCCCTTCTGACTCGGTCGTGGAACAAATGATGCACAGTTTTTTGTAACTTTTGAATGCTAGAAATAGTCAGAATTTTGTGAAAAGGAGAAACAGTTTCGAACTAGTGCAAAGGATTATTTTAGTGAACAAAATATTTTGGTGTTAGGTGCACTTTAAACTCTTTAATTTAAACTACCATTCAACTCTTTTATCTCAAACTTTCCAGGGAAATTAAAAAGTGAGAAAGTGAGGAGTTCAAGATAGATGAGAAGAAAAGCAAATACAAACAAAACAGGTTTTTGTTCAAGATAGCAAAATGTTTGGGATAAAGAGGTCAGAGATAATGAGGTTCAAAAGTACCTTTAGTAAGAAATCAAGGGAAGGGGCCATATCATTGGAGAATGTTGGTCTTTAAACCATCAGCCATCCATGTTCCTTTTTGGTTTAGTATCACTCCTTTGGTGTTTTTCTTCCTTAAATTAAGGGTAATTTAAGTTGTCTAAGAAATAACTCAAAAAATTATATTACGGCGTAGCTCCTTAACAAACCTGTGTAACAGCGGAAGCAGTTACAGTGAAATACTGAGTATTAGACTGGGCTTCATGTGACGTCACACAGATCAAGCCATAAGGATTGTATCGTGCAGCTCTCTCTGCTCGATTCTTGGGCAGGCAGTACAGAAACTTGCCGTCATCTTCTTTAATGTACAACCGATTAATATTGTTGTCATCTTCATCTGGGTCTTCCCCATTAGCAATGGCATCCAGATTGGTGCTCATGTTAAGCCTTCGGCGCAACTTCTTTATAACATCTATGACATCTAAGCCATTAAATTCTACATCGTCTGAAGTTCCTTGAGTAGAAGGCTTTACCACATTTGCATTGAAATCTGGCCTTTGGCTTCTGGCAGGAAGAGGCTGAGACTTCGCAGACGAAACCCGAGATTTATAGGAGTTAGGTTGACTGTGTGGAGTTTCACTTGATAGAAAGGAACAGGATTCATCAGAACTTTTACTAAAGGATCCAACAGATGGTGCCTGGATTGAAAAACAAGATTTATTAATTATTGTTATTAAATATTTCTAGTATTTTCGTTAGAATATTTCAGCACGTCAAAATAGATGCAGCCTAAAGCCTTACAAAACAAGCATATAAGCACAATACGGCTACATCATTAGTAATTAAAACGTTTTTTGACCTATTTCTCTTGACAGACTATATAAAATGAACACAAAAATATATACACTGTAAAGATGTCTGGTTTTCCACCCTACCCTGAATTTAGGGCTTGAAAAAGACTGAATTCCAGCTTGTTGGCAGGGTTTTCATCAGATGGCAGAGCCCAGGTTATAGTAGCACTGGGGTGCATGCTTGAATCAGTACCCACCTAATTTGATATTGAACATGAAAAAAGAGTAAACATTCCTTTTCTTTTCTGCCCGCTAAAACTTAATGAAAACCCTGGCAGGACACTTGCTTGCTGGTGTACAGTGTAGGTTACCTTTTGTACAATTGAGTGGACAAACAACTTTTCTGCAGTTGACCCTTCCCCTTGGCCAAGTAAGATTGAAAAGTTACTTGTCTGACAGGAAAATCTACTTGTCCCAAACAACCAGACGACACTATTTAGCCCTTTATTAATTAAAATACATGACAATTATATACCTGGCCAACAGGTCTTCCATCATCAGATAATTTATTTATATGTTCCAAGTTTAACTTTTCCAAGCCATCAGATACAGCAGGTACTTGTTTGGCTGGGGTGGCACCATTTGCAACTGAGTCTAATTCCAGTGTTTCTGGAGAGTTTGGGATGATGTCTTTCTCAAGCGGCACAGTTCCCGGCTTAACTGAGACTGGCTCCTTAGGGAAACTCTGGTTTCTCTGGGCTTGCAACCTGTTGAAATCTCTTCTGAACATTGTGGTCCTATAGTTGACCATTGCTGACCTTGGACCACCCTTTGAGGGGGGATGAGGAGCTCCCTGTTGAAGTCAAGATTTGTGCAGTTTTAGTTGAATGTCTCTAGTGCTTCAGGAATTCTGACATGTGCAGGGTTTTAACTCTTCCTCTTCCTTAATTTTCTAGCACTTTTCCAGGTTTATATATATTTTCAAGATTCATCTGGAAAACAGTGTTTCTCTATACCATATTCATGCATACCAGGCAGTTTAGTTGGGACAGTGACACAAGCAAGTGTTGAAGTGACAAAAGCGAGCAGTTAAGTCCAAAAACAGAGGTGTGGGACCTGTTTGTGAAAATGCTATTCTTCTCATTTTTTCATGCCACCCCCCCCCCCAAAAAAAAACGGCTCCTTGTAGCTTTGTAACTTTGTTTTCCCGACTTTAAAAACATTTCATTGCATTCAGTGAAGAAGCAAGCAAGAAGACCGATTAGGATTGGAGCAAGATTTACTGTGCTTGTGACTACCAAATGCCAGCATCACCCTCAAGTCGGTGACGTGATTAAGTGGGTTTGCTGTCAGGCCCCCAGTGACTTGGATTGTTCAAAATAACATGGATTTGGAGTACACATGTTCTTTCTGATGCATAGACTTGTAGGAATTCAAAACTGTACATGAAACGCACAGATTACCCAGGTAAACAAAAATAAAATGGCGATGGTCTTCGTTGAAGGATTCGTTTTGCCAAGTAGCCCCAGCACATGGCACACAATAACCCACACTTTTGTTTGCCTCCCATCCCAATGTCTCTTCATTTTCTTCGGCAATCAAACATTCAAATCAAACACACTCATTACACTTTTTCCACAAGTTATACAAGAATACTAAGTATTCCTCTGACAAATTGTGCACGCAAACGGCAATTTTTCCTCCACAAAGACATTTTGAGCAAGGACAACATAGGAAGAAAGGCGTGGGAAAGTGAGAACGAAGGAACTGTTTGCGCATGCGACATGAATGAAGGGCTCAAAGGGTATACATTATATATACAATTCAATAATGTGTGCATTTAATTAGATGTGTCTGTTGCGTGATGTCTAAATTGAAGACGCGATAATGGCAATTGTATCCGTCCTAACCAGACAGATACAATGTCTTGGATGAATTTAATTCATTGGGCGAATTTAATTCGATTTATACGTCGCACAGTCGTCAAATTTAATTACCAGCAGGTCCTTGCATGAAATTCGTCCAAATTTAATTCAACTATTGT
This sequence comes from Blastomussa wellsi, assembly GCA_947652115.1. Classification (NCBI taxonomy): domain Eukaryota; kingdom Metazoa; phylum Cnidaria; class Anthozoa; order Scleractinia; family Plerogyridae; genus Blastomussa; species Blastomussa wellsi. The sequence continues at coordinate 3,499,507 of OX393572.1, read as the reverse complement.
GCGATGTATAAACAGGACCTTAGGGTAATATTATGAGGATTTTCCAAAAGCTGAACCTGACGTACTTCGAGAATTTGGCGTCCGTTATGTTTCCATGGCACCATTCATATCCCAATGTACATTACCCGCTAAATTTCCAATACCTCAATCAAGTGTTTTGAATCCTTTGATTACAAATTGTTTGGTAATAACTATGAAGCGTTCTCGTAGGATAAAATTTCCCAACGAACATAACGCGCCTTAACTACTAAATATCATTTATATCATTTGTTTAATTTAGGCCTTACCTGGGTTGACTGTCCTGAGGATGGCGGAACAGGGCGAAGAATTGCGCGAAAAACCTCAGAGTTTTCAGGCCTGTCGTACAAACGAGACTTCAAAGAATCGATTGCAGCTCTCCCATCGTTGATGTCCTTTTTCACTGGTTGCTTTGGTCGAAATACTAGGTCATCTCGACGTACTCTGAGAGAGAAACCCGTGTCTCCGGTCGGAGATACAGGCAAACGACAATCTTCAGCAGAATTGTGCGGGACGACGGGATTTGGCTCGTCCGGGTCGTTTTCCATTTTCCTAAGTTATGGTGGTCATTTTAATTTTAAACGTTCTTCCCGAGGCAGTCTCCATGGCCTTGGAAATGACTTTTTCGCTGTTCAAGAAACTTTCTGTTTACCATTGCCCACAACACTTTTCTGGCTGAAAAAGGCCGTAAAACGGAATTTCTAACGAAATCATTCATTGGCTTATTCAGAAATCCCGCTTCTTGTTATTACAGACTGTTTCATTGGCTATTTTGATGATCAAATCGTACCCAGGAATTCTCTTTCGAATAGTCAGCAGGATTTGGATTGTGGGTCGTCCCAACTGGTGTTGCCCAAATCCTGAGAGTTTTGCCCGAAAAACGTCAAAACATTTTTAAACTGGGGGACTACAGCCCCCCCCCCCCCCCCCGCAGGCTCATACGCCTATGATAGTAGACCCTCTTCTTGCACAGGACCAAAATACTCCCAGCTAGCATGAAAAATGAGCGCACTACCTATTGGGTAGCTTATTGAAACCCCAGGGGAGCTCACAGCACATTGGGCGGAGGGTGGGTCCAACATATTTTTTGGGGTTGAAAATTTACAAGCTCAGTATTTTTGGGGGGTCACATATTTTTTTAGGTCTTGAAAAGTATGCATTTTTGGGTCATATCTACAAACAAAATTTCTGTTGCGATCAGTGGTATTTTTTTGAGTAGGAAATTTTGATACCAGGTATTTTTTGGGGTCTAAAATTTTAGGCTTGTGTATATATTTTTTTGGGTTTGCAATATGAAGTGCCGTCAGACCCTCCTACCATCATGTATAATGCAAGAACCCCCCCCCCCCCGCAATAATTTAAGGGGTGCTAAAGAAATTGACCCCTGATGGCTACTAAAATCAAATGTTGAAAATTAGGAGTAGGTATGTTATGCAAGTTTACATTTAATCAATCCTCCCCTCCCCAGCTGCTAATGAAAGATTGTACTATAGAGCTAAGGCTCAACTAATTTTTCATTCTCAGAAACCTGACCAAATAATCATGGGATGGTAAAGATTGTAAAACACAAAGCATTTTCTGCATTTTCAGACATTATTTTTCTCCTCGTGAATATTGTGTGACAAGCAAAAAATCAAACATCTACATAGGAGGCCAGGTTTTCACTTGTAGCAACATAAGCAAAGGGAGAAGCGAAGCATCCAGTCATTTCTATGTTATCCTCACAAGATAAATTGAGTTTTGTTTCAGTTCATGCCACAGTGATTCCAGATGACAACAGAATGCATGACCACTTCCTACAACCGTCCTAAACTCATTGTACATTTGGTATGCTTATATACACATGTAATTTAATATTGTACATAAACCAAGCATGAAAGTTATATACTCACAATAATTTATAAGATATTTTACATTTTTTTATTTGTATAAGATGTGTAATTTTAATTTCCTTTCAACAGTAATGTTCAACTTCTAAAATGCGTGGTTCCAGAAAATACATATATCCATACCCCCCCCCCCCCCCTCCTCATCAGAGAAATTCCAAGAAGCAGGGTGTCTGCAGACTAACGCTTCAAAAGAAAGTATAAACCTACAAGAAGGCTTCAAACCAAAAACCCTATGAGGCAGGACCATGGATATTCTGGGACAACACAATTCCGACTTATTCGTCTTGTTCTAGTTTATAGTTTTAACAAGACTAACGGCTCTTTCTCAACTAAAACTAATCTAAACATCTGTCAAACACCTGATAATAATTCGATTTGGCCCAAAAGAGATTATGAAACAATGTAAATCGATTTTAAATTTTAAAAAGTGATCGCATCAAACAACCATGAGGTCAAGCAATTTGAACATCCAACGTCCATGCCAAATGATCAACTCACATACATCGCTTACAAAGCAAAAAAAAGCCCGTCCGAGCGACTTAGTAAGGACTTGGGTCTGTTCCAAGGGCGGTTCGTCCCTATAAATAGATTTTCCGCTTCGTAAAGCAGGAAAATAATGGAAATTTCTAACAATTTATACAAAAGAAAACCATCCTGTCTCAATTTCAATATGACAGCATGGTTCAATGAGCTTTGCAGCCTGGCTTTTAAAATGCGAGGTCTGGAGGTAACGAGCACTATGATTGGCTAGTCAGACAATAAACGTCGATCAGAAATCACATGACCTCACAGGCTTGCGATGCTCCGTAATGGCGACCAGTGTGGCGATATGATTAGTTTTCGTTTTGGCTTGTCGTCGCGTTATTTTCCCCAAATTTTAACTTTTACGGGGAGCATACCCTCCCACAATAGCCACACTGGCAGTTTTGATGAGTAATAGGAAATATCCGAGGCTAGCGGACGGGTTAGTGAGGGTTAAACTGACCACTTCAGAGTCATGCGAGGCCGCCATGTTTTTTGTTAATAAACTAGCTGATAGCCGCTACAAAGTTGATCACAGGGCACAGCGCTTTCAAGGATTTCGCTTTTTATTCGTATATTCAGTTATAATAACTCCTTTTTTCTCTCCTAGGTATCATGACCGGAGTCAGTATCATCCATATCAGGTTTGTATTGAAGTTCAATCTTGGAAGATGTGAGGTGCAAATCCAAACTTAATTTCGCGAAGTTTGAGATTTGTTTCACAATAAAAACATTTCCATTAGTAGGATAAACCATTCTAGCCTTTATCAGTTATCGGGCATCATTCTAAAGAAGCCTCTCGTTCGGTGATTTTGTTGTTTTTTTAGGCAAGTGCGAAGTTCTCGTCGAAAAGTCATTCCAACTGCAATGCGGAGAATAGTAGTCGAGATCGAGAGAGGGAGAGATCACCGGTCGCTTCTTCAAACAGTCGAGGAAGTTCACCGTATTCCCGGTATTCAAACCATTCACCCCGTTCGCACCGATCGAAGTCCTACGGCCGATCTCGAGAGAGCAGCAAGAGAGGTTGGTATATATTACTTTAACAACTGTATTAAGTTGACTTATACATTAATGACCTTCAACAGCAGCTTGCAAATTGGAAAGCAAGGATGCGATAAAAACATTACTGGAAGGAAATTAAATACCGGCAATGAACTGCGAAATGTTAGTACACAGAAAAGCAGGTTAACAGAAAGAAGGAAGCCCTGTTGTTTTCTCTGAATAAAGGGAAGACAATGTCAACAAACGCGACTTCATATGTTTATCTCAGCCCAGTTAAGAGACAACAAAGTGTAAGGATCCAGGTGTTATAATATGGCTTTTTACATACAAGATTAAAATAACGATGATTTAATTATTGTCTGTGCTTTACTTCTCAAACAGGAGAGTCAGATGTCCAAATAAATTAGATTTAGTTCATTTAAATAGCCACCAAAAGCAGTTTAAAATTTGAGAAAAAGGCTTTTTTAAGTCTTAATGACAGCAGTTAATGCAATGAGAAAAAAAATTGAGGTGTCAGTGCCAACATTTTTTACTGTCGAAACAACAAAACCTATTTTCTCAAGGTTTGACAAAATAATGAAGCTGTCAAATTTCTTGTATTGGGTCTTCTAATGAAAAGAAACAAGAATTGAAAGTGGAATGTGAAAAATAAAAACAAAACGCGACCATTCTAAATAAATTTGGTTAAAAATCGGAATTTAGTTATTTTCTTTCAAACACACTAACTGGAGCCTTTGTCGTGAACTTGAATCAATTAAGTTAGGTACCATTTCTTTTCACCAAATTTGTGATGTCAGTTTTAGTATCAGATATCAACAATAAGTTAGTATTGCAATGTATTAGAAGACACAAGATGATTTTACAAATGATTGATGTTCATCTGCGAATTTCACTCTAGTAGTTTATACGAATCATCGAGTTTTGTTCTGTTTGTATTTCGAGTATTATCACAACTTTCTGTTGAGTAAGGGATTCGACATTAAAGAATTATTAGAAAGGGAATTGCGATCATTGCATCTTCTTGAAATCGATCATACCCGTGCGATGTGCACGAAATGGCCCCAACACACCTCAATGAACTTTGAGTCGTTAGCAACACTGGTGATCGAGATTGAAGCCACGATAAACAATCGACCCCTGACATACACCTACGATGATGAAGAATGGGTGTCGTATCCCCTTACCCCTTCCCACCTGAATTATTAAAGACAAATTGCTTCTGAACCCAGCGATAGGCAATTTGAAATCGTCAGCAACCATAAGTCCTTAACCAAGAGAGCTCAGTACCACAAACATCTTTTGGAGCAGTTCCCAAATTCTTGGAAAAAGGAATACCTGATCAGTTTAAGAGGAACCTCTGTATTTCTTCACCGACCGTCAAAGGAATCATACAAGTGAGAGACATTGTCCTGAGAAATGAAGGCAAGCCATGTGTATTCTGGAAATTGGCTAAGGTAACCAAGCTTGTCCGAGGAAGAGATGGGGCAGTTAGATGTGCCAAAATACAATGTGTGATTAACAGTAGAGAGAAGACCACCGAGTTGCAACAGCCTATCCAAACATCTGGTCCCCTTGGAGCTTTGTACAGGACCAGAATTACCAGACATGTCACGATAATTTACTAACTTTATATCAAGACTGGTTTTTATTTTGATCACATTTTTATCATCAGTTCTTGCATGCTTATTGGTCGAGAGCTGTGGTTGACGAGAGTATGGGCCATGAAGATGACATAGCCTGCTACACAATATAAAACTTGTGAATTTTTCAAGGGTTAAGTTTTTCAAATGGCTGGAGCCAGCAAGTTTTGAAAAGTCTGCCAAAACATTCATGACTAAATTTCTGGCATATTTGTCAGATTCAAGTACAAGATGTTACATGCACAAAATTTTGCAGTGATTTTCCTTCTAACTTGCTAGTAAATTTTTGTGTCCTTGTATGAATCTGATTGTTTCTTTAACTGTTTTCTATTCACTGATAGACAATGATTGCACACACATAGCTCTTTGAAGGCAATATTTTTTGTCATAGCTATCTCTCAAGGTCAGGGATGATGGTCTTCCTATTGATCAGCGGTGGTGTCCGCAGGTGACTTAAAGAGTCCACTTTTTGCTTGAAAGACTCGGTTGCATTGTGGGGCAACTGGTACTGGTACTTCTGACGTCGATGCTGCACTTCTTAAGGTTTGCTTTTAGCACATCTTTGAAATGCTTCTACCCCCTCTTGAATGCTGTGTAAAAGATCTGCTTTAGAGGACATCGGTCAGGCATCCATACCACATGGCCACTCCACCTGGGTTGAGTCTTGATGATGCTGGCTTTGATGCTAGCTGTTTTTGCTTCTTGTAGTATGCTGATGTTCGGTCTTCCCAGCTGATTTTTTGACTTATAAAGTACGTTAAGTGACAGCTTTTGGAATGGAATGCATTAGAATTCTACTCAAACTATTTGACTACTCACCCTTGTTTTGTATGAGTGATATGACTCAGCTGCACTTCGTTGACTATACACTCATAAAAAACTCTGGTCCGTAGTCTAATTGTGTGGTTCCAGAAAATATCCATACCCCCCACAGAAGTAGTTTCTCCTATGGCCCCCCACCCCTTTGGGTTTTCCAAAATTCCTACCCTTATGAAATTTCCAAATTATTTCCAGTATCATGCGTGACTGTGTATCAGATTTTGCAATTGGTACACCAAAGTTGCATATTTGTTTCCTGTCTCCGATTACATTTCATCTCTAGGAATTCAAAATGTTTCTCGGTCTTCAGTGAATATTTCGCTCTTTTCAATGTTCACCAAATTTTTTTGTACAAGTAAAATATTTTGCAGTCTTCATCCTGCCATTTTGGCATCGCGTTGTCTACAACAGAAAATCTGACGGGTCCATTCATTTAAGCTTATTAATTAAATGAAATTGTTCCCCAAGACTTGCATTTTTTGGTGGGGGCTAGTTTAATATTTAGTTTAATATTTAAGTCTTAAAATTTTGGTAATAAAATTTTTGTAAAATTTGAACTTTATGTATGTCCCGAAAAACATGTGTGTGACAACTGCACTCTTGTGTAAACAAACTGGTGTGAATGAATTCATTTCATTTTTCGTTTGGATTCATTTACTCTGAATTACATTGTTGGGTGGTTTACGCTGGCGACTGGAACAATTTGTAGGATTTTTTTAATTTTGAACCCTGCCAAGTGTGCCTTAAATTTACTGCTTTGCTTCAAATTCATTATTTTAGAAATGTAGTGGGTTGCCAACTTTCTGGGCACTTCCCACTGGTCAAGTTGGCCGACAAAGTTGCTTGCCTGACAGGGAAATCTACTTGTCCTGACCAGACAGGTGGTTTGTCAAACCCTGGTATTTGCATTTCATGACCGTGTGGGTGTTGGATTGGTCAGCCTCCTGCCAGTCGGGATTCTTAATATTTGCAACATGCATTTGATCATTTGTGTGTGTGATAAAAATGTTAATTATTGTTATTATTATTTTTTTGTATTATTATTAATTTCATAACCATAATTTCTTGTCGAACAGGTTCTAGCAAGTCTCCAACTGATGCGCACAGCCATCTTACCCTTCCTAACAGTAATTCGCATGGCAGTGACCGCCACACCAAACCCAACCATGTTAACAGTGATGAGGTAAGACAGCTAGTTGATCATGCTTTTGGGTTTACACTAAGTGCCAGTGACCGGCGATATCACCGGCTACTTAAACGTTTTAGCCGGCAACAATTTGGCGAAGAGAGGCGGGAAAAGCGGTCATTACTCCGCATACTTCAAATCTTATTGACAACCCTTAAAATTGTAGTAATCCATGCTATAAATAGTGCTTTCAATAAGCGCTGTCGGTCGACAAATTGTGTCGGCTACTTTGCTCTACCTCGCAAAAAATGTTGGCTACTTTCTTTCCTTAATTGGAAGAAAGTCCGTCTTTGAAGTATTTGCCAGACCTAGCACTTGTTAAATAGAAGTTGCTTCTCCAGAATTACTATTTTGTTTTGATCAACCGCTTTCAGGGTGCTTAACAGAGAAAAATAATTAGTACACATGTCATTAAAACTTAGTTCAAAAGCACTTGTTTGTCGGTGCAAGAGTTGGGCAATGGCTGAGACAATATCAAGAATGGAATGCAAATATTAATTATCAAATGGCCCTGCAACGGTCTTAGGACGCATCCCTACAACATTGGATTCTACCACGTAAAAAGCGTGTGGCCTTCCAGTCGAGCATTCCCGACTGCTGACAAAGAGGAACACAACTCTTGGACCAGTAACATGGACTGTCTTCTACGCTTGTGTTTAGTAAAGTAAAGTCAAAATAATAAAAATAGTTTATTAACACCTCTGGCAGTTAAAACTGAATAAACAGTGTAGTTTACAACCAATATTTACCAACTAAATCTAACTACAGTAACGATGATAAATAATCTACATTCATGCGAATCTAAATGTAAAAAAAGTCATTTGCTCGCTTTGTCCTTTTCATTGTTTTTGGAGCTGTAGTACTTCCTGATCTTAATTTATATGGTATGGTTCGTGTTGTGACTTGTGGAACCAGGAAGGATATGGGGTGGCTCTCATCCCTCATATCAGCTATCAACTTTTTACACAAAAGTATCCTACGACTTGCTAATGGTGTCAGATTAGTTAGGTTTAGTGCTTGCTTATAGCTAAAGTAATATGCTTTGTTCTAGAAAGAGTAATACCACAAGGAAAGCAGAGGGTGTTCAGAAATAAATATATACCTTTCTGACATAATGACATAGTTATACAGAAGTAATGCAGATTTAACTTGCATTTTACCTGATGTACACAGTCAGTTTCTCCTCACCCCTACCCCTTTTACAAGGATTATTAATTGGCACTAATTAATTAATTGGTATTAAGGTTTACACCATAGCGCTTTTGCGAATTAGCAGTTCACTGGGTTAGCAAATGACCACTCTAAACCATCACTGACCATAGTGCATTCTGCACTAAAAAGTGATGTGGGCTGGACACACAAGTTTTTACAAAAAGGTGCAGGTGCATCTCACAATGTTGTAACTTTTGATATGAATCATGATGTTTCAACTGCATACTGCTAGTCTTATCATGTGATAAGGTCAACTGGCTACGTGTAACCTTGGAAAGCATGATGCTCCGCTGTGAATGGTTGGTTTTCAACAGCTGTGGCAAATTTTGACCCTTGCTTTTGAAGTGACTCTTCTGTTGAAAGGGGGAAATCCTAATCACCCAGAAAAGTAGGTAGGGAAACAGGGGAATTTGAACACATAATGAAAACGTCTGCCACAAGCTAATTAATTATGCAGTGAGAATAGCAATATTTGTTTTCTTATTTACAGTATCCCCAATCAGCCATCTCCGAGTTCTCTTTTTCCTCAGCGTCAAAACGAGTCTAAGTGCGAAACCATTCATATGAAAATGTGTTTTACCTGCATTTTCATTTTCATGCAAAACTTAGACTCGTTTTTCGAAAGGTGGGTAAAGGGAACTTGGAAATGGCCTCTTAGCACAGCAGTGTAATTACATGTATCATGACACTTTAATAAAGTGATCCATTTATTTATTTATTTAATATCAGTTTATTTTGCTTTTGTCAATAATTTCCCACTGTCCCACTTGGCTAAATGCTAACCTGTAGGATCAAAAATTTGCTTTTGTTTGAAAGCAAAGTACAAGTAGTTGCAACGAATGGCAGCAGGACAGCAAACTATAAATCCCTGCTGAAGTGTATCAATGGACAAAGTTATGATTAAATATAACATTGTTTGTTTTATAGACTTTCATTTGGTCTCAGCACACCAGCTCTTCAGGAAAGGTGTACTATTACAACTGTAAAACAGAAAAGTCCCAGTGGGAGAAACCAAAGGAATGGATTGAACGGTACTCAATTAGATTAATTGATCTGCGGATGCATTTAATTATGTATTTTCAGGGTTGTGTATTCTCAGGGAAAATGTTAAATGTCTGGCAAAGTCAGTGGAAAGTTGGGGAATATTATTTCCTATTGTTTCTTTGTCATTTTCCTAATCAAATGTCAGGGAAAATTGTTCAAAGATCAGTAAAAAGTCAGGGAACTTTTATGTCCTGATAACTGGCAACCCTGAATTCTAAGACAGTCTTCATTTGACGCCATAGCCGCCATATTGGTGTACCTTCACAAAATACAAAATTCTTTGTTTAATCTAGCAAAGTGTAATGTTCTACATATCAGACAGTAACCGCAAGTGTTTAGAATTAGAATGCAACCCAGAAGACAGGTTAAAAGAAGCATGTAAATGTTATCAGCATGGTTCTAAATACCAAGTATGTAAAAGTGAAAATGAAAAAGCTGCAGTGATTCATAACTATTCCAAACAGAGATGGCTGACTTTTGAATCAAGTATGTCATTTCGTTTGAAAGGAAAATTCATTCGGTGTACCAACTCAAAAACAAGGCTAGAAAGGGTAATTAAAATGAAAAAGATAAATAAATCAAATTGACAGTTATTTTTGAAATGGGTATAATTGTCACCTAAAAAATTGCCAGATATAATGTCCAACCACTGTCTGACATTTTGGACGGCAATTTTCGATTACCAACTGGTTTTTCCCTCCTGTTTGTGAAAGTTTAGGAGAACTCTGAAGAGTTTACAGAAACACTCAATTTTGGCTCATGTTCCCACAGCATTCTAATTCTTCTTCATCGTATTTCTCAAAAACTCGGCAGAAACACCGAAAATGTTTTCTTTCTTGTACTATATATCTAAATTAATTTTAAACTCAGTGTTTGTGCTTTTTGTAGTGTTTGCAGATGTTTTTGTGCAAAGGAAAGGGAAGCATTTATTTTCCTTTAGCTTAAAGCTGTAAAGCAAAGTATTGTAGATGAAGTCACTGTTTTTTTGCTCGCATAGTGAGAAAAGAGAGAAGGAGAGAAAGGACAAGGAAAAAAGAGATTTTGTGGGAAACAAAGATGGACGAGACATTAGAGGAGAATCCACTCTTCACCGAGAGCATCTGGCTCCCTCCAAGCCAAGCAAATGTGAGTTATCCAAGTTAAATATTTTTTATTACTTCCACAACTGTGAAAGACATGGTGGCCTTGTGGTTGGTGTTTGGTGTCGATATCCTGCAGTCTGAGGGGGCACTGGTCTGTTTTTCTTAAAAGTCAAGGAGCCATTTCAGACCCAAGAACTATTTCTTGAACTTAAATTTCTATGGAATAGTGGTGTAGTTTCAAGCCAAAACCAGCCCTTTGTGTTTTGTAAATGCAGGATTTTATTTCTCACTTTTAAATCAGAATAAATTGAATCTAATTTTGTCAACATGTTGCAAACAATACAGCTTTTTGGGCCTAAAATTACTTTTGAGAAACGTATGCCTGGTTGGTGTCGCTGCATTTTCTTGTATTCCCATAGTACCTCTCCCTGCCCGGGGGGGGGGGGGACCCTGTGGTGGACCAGTAGCCCTTCCAGAGGGGAGTAGAAATACTCCTGGTCCCTTGGATGATACAGAAACCGGGATTAGCTGAAATTCAAAGGGAAAACTCTTGTTTAGAAAGTGACTGAAAGTGTACTGACATGTCTACGTTTTCTGTTGGTTTAGAATAGGATTTGTGAGTTAATAAAGTTAGATAAAATTAGTATGTAGAATCTAATTTAGATTGTCCCATTTAATTTCAGACCTGTCCCCTTCAAAGAGTATTCACAGAGACTATCATAGCACTCTTGATAAACGAGATGGAATTCATACAGACTCTCGGAATTTGCTTGTGGATCAGAAAAAAGATATTCAGAGACTTAGTGAAGCTAGTGACAGAGGACCTCAGGTGGTCAAGACCTGTTCAGTGCACACAACAGCTCTTCCAACAGTTGTTTATAGGTTAGTAAATTACTAGTGTTCAGTGTTTGTCGTGCAGTAAATGTCACTAGTGGGAAATCTTTGCAGTTTGGAAAGTAGGACAAAATTCTCTTCTCTGCTATGAAGATCTCTCCAGTCCTCTTAAAATGGCAAGAAAATCAGCCGAGATGCAAGATTGTAGATTCTGAAAGCTCACTTAACTTTATTGCTGAAACCAACTTGTGTTGCAGTTTTACCTTTCCAGGCAGATGTCATTGGAACCATAACAAATAATGGGAGGTTAATAGGTGTTGCTTAGAATAAGTTGTGTCAGTTAATGGAGGACTTGACTGTGCTTTACTATGTCGTTGACATCTTATGATCTTTTGGCAGGCCTAATTCTGTTGTGGCAAATTTTGGAGGAGAGACAGCGGGTAAGGTTTATTCCTTGATTTCAGTAATTTTATCATTGCTATAGTTTGTTTCTGTATGTTCATTAGCTTTTCTGTTTTAGTTTCACCAGCTGGAAGCTTGCAAGACGTTTCACCTCCGACCACTCCATCTTCTCGCCACAACATGTACGACCAGTCTTCGCACACTCCTTCACCAAATATAGTCACTGCAGTATCACCACAAGTTCCGTCACACCATGGAGTACCCTCCCCTCAACTTCAGTTTCCTCTTCAACAGTCACCCCAGTTTCCCTCCAGACATGGATTACCATTAGCCCAAAATTTATTCCCGCAGGTGCCAGTCACGGGTACTCCAAGAGCACCACAGCAATTCCCATTTGCCGCACACCAGTATGTTGTACCACAGCAAGCCCTTCAGCAAGTTCAGCCTCAAGTGAATGATTATAGACAGTACATTCATGTGAATAATAGTGGCCCACCTCTATCGCAAGTATCACAGCCAGTCAGTGCTGCACCATTATCCCTTGCAGCAGCCCCAGTTCAGTCACAGCAGCCAGTGGTGTTTAACAGGCAGGTCTCCCCTCAGCCTGTTCTTCATCCTCTTCAGCAAGCTACACTTGTGCTTCAGCAACGAAAGATGTCAGAGGTTTGCAGTATTTTTGTTAGGGTTCTTGAATTTGTTTGTTTGTGTATAGGGAATAAGGGACTGTAACATAATTTATTTTCTCTGCCAGTCAGTCTCACCCATGAGCTTGACACTAAGACTATGTTTACACTAGAAGGAATTTTCCCAGATTCGTCATTCGTTGCGAATCCGAGATGTTTTAGTACCGGATTCGTTTTGCCGTTTACACACAGGGTGAATCCGAAATCCGAGGTGGATACTTTTTATCCGAATACTGTTAAATCCGCGACGTTTTGTCGTGTAACAGGTATTTAAGAGAATCTGGATATTTATCTGCCTACGATCTTACCGGATTGCGGTAAACCAAGATGGTGGACCTAAAACATATTGCTGTAACATGCTTGGTGCTTGGTAACCGTTCCTGATAATGTTACTGGGTTATGAATGTGTGTAAACAATTGGGAATCCGAATACTCTATTAAATACAATTGATCCAGTAACATTTATGAATCTGTGAAAATATCCTCTAGTGTAAACCTAGCCTGAGATAACATTGCTTGAAATGTTTCTATATAATCTCAAGGAAAATACTTGAACATGATCAACTAGAGCCACTGGTCTTCTGGTGCAGTACATTAATTGAAAATTATTTTTTCTTTCTTTATTTAGGCGCAAGCTGCTGCAGCTGCAGTTAACATTCAACAACCATATTCAGTAGGTGGGTGGTAGTTGATTTGTAATACTAAACTTGGACACTTGAAGGGGTGGGGGCAAACGAGACAAATTATTGCAAATGGGATCACCCCTGTTCCCTCTGATTTTGATCTGAATTTACTCAAAGACCCAGTAGTAAATTGTCTTCTAGCTTGTTGTATTTCATGTAATATACAAACACAAAAGACACTGAGAAGGGAGTTGAAAATACGATGCACAGCGGAGTATTTCTTACGAACTGCAAGGTGTTTGGAAATGTTTGATATATCTTCTCGTACAAAACTAAAGCTACGGAGAAAACGAAGATATAAAATCGTAAAAATCTGTGCTAATTAAGAGCGCATTTCCAAACCACCGTTACGGTTCTGACTTCCTTTGTTTTATTGAGATTAATTATTACTGAGTTTGAGAAGTTGGCTTTCACAATAATTATACAGTTAAAAATCAGGTGGATGTTGTTTTGGTTCAGTTTGATCATTTTTTTTTCTCATTTCTTCAATAGCAACAGCGACCACAGCACTACCACCAACTGCAGGTCTCCCACAGCAAGCTGTATCACCTGTCACAGTTGGTTTACACCGGAAGGATGATAGGCCCCACCACAGCTCGCCTGGGTCACCAGTTGTATTTTCACAGCAGAAGTCATCACTGAATGAGCACACCCCACACCACTCGTCGCAGCAGCTTCCTCCCTTATCAGTAGCTTCCTCCAGTTTAGTGTCATCAAGTCCTCTTCCCCACTCCTCAAATTCTTCAAGTCCAATCAATGTTGCTCAACCTTCGGTTCCTACAGCTAACTTGCAGGCAATAGCAAAATATGTGGATAAAAATCTTACATCCCATTTGTCATCCTGGCCAACAGAAGCCGTAGACAGACAGGTGAAAACTTCAGCCAAACAGATATCATATTTTCCTGTACATGCAATCTTCATTTTGAACAACCACATCCTATAGGGCAGTGACTTAATGATTGGTTGGCCAGACTCCACTCTAGTGGTCTTGTTCGGAAACCTGGCCTGGGTCATGAGCAACACAATTTAATATCACAATGCCTTTCTCAACCCTGAAGCAAAATAGGGCTGCCAGAATTCTTACCTTTTCAAATTACGAAACTTGCTCAAGTATTTTGTTGGATGAGCTTGCCTGGGAAAGTTTGGAAAATAAAAGACTTAAACAACTGGCTGTGATTATGTATAAAATCCATAATAATCTTTCCCCATTGTACCTGATGCATTAACAACACATCAACCGCACACGCACACAATCTTAGAAACTCTGAGATAAATTACTATGTCTCCAGACCAAGAACGGAATACGCAAAAGTTAGCCTGCACTACAGAGGGTCTGTCCTGTGGAACAAGATCCCATCGGAAATCAGACACCTACCTTGTTTAAAACTGTTTAAAACCGCACTTATTGGGAAAGATGATTTTTAGTGCACTGTATATTTGAGAAATTTTTATTACATAGGTTTTTACTGAAGGTTAGTTAATTAGTTTGTTAGTTAATGTAATTCTGATGATAAAGTTAATTTGATCTTTGTAATTTTTCACATCTCAAATGGGGGATCAGAAATTCTGCTGGTCACTGCTACAGCTGCAGATTAAAAGTTATTCACGGAAATTAATGAGTTGTTTTCTCTGTTTCAGATTCAGAAACTTTGGGAAGAAAGCAGTTGCTATTCAAATGACAGTGATAAAGCCAAAATAGAACAAATTCAGTTGCAGTCAGAGGCAGGTTTTATGGAAATGAGGCTAGAGACAGCAAGTAGAAGGTTAGAGATACAATTTCAGTGCAGCACATTTTTGGGGAGTTAGGTGTTTTCCTTCTTGTGAAATATGACAAATGTTATAATTATTTAATCTTGGCTGAAGTCAAGTTGAAGAAGCTGTCAATAAGCATGACCAGAAACCAAAGAACGATTGTAATCTTCTCATTGCAGTTGTATCTAATGCATGAAATGCATGCGATGGGGAAGCAGCCATATAACTCAATGTTTGCAAAGGGCTTTACCAACACCAACATTGCTCTTTACATCCATTTTGTCTGCATGGCTGCAAATAACAGTCAGACATTGGGTGTTTCAATTTTTTTTTCTCTTGAATAAAGTATTGTATTGTACAGTGGCCGACCAAACTTTGCCATTGTCCGATGAAAGCCAAACTTTATCGGACAGAATGTATAGCCATTTTTTATGCCTTCCAATACTAGTGCCAATTTGTTGTGCAATATGACACCCACTACTGTTTTGTCTAATCAAAATGGTGGCGTCGTCAGACACAAGCCCTTAACACAGGAAAAATTATCTGCACCCTTGTGTCTATGATGCTTAACTTTTTGATCAAAAGATTTTTGTTCATAACTTAAAGGAGCTACATCACTATATTTTAAGTCGATTTTTGCAATGCGCCAAATTACCCTTAAGTGTAGGAAACTTTAAAATAATAGTTTACTAAGGAAGGAATACACCAAAGAGGTGATACTAAACCAAAACGAACGAGGATGGTTTAGGATGGAGAAGATTGAGACGGATTGCAAATGACGAATTCAAAATGCACAAACCGTGACAAAGCTCCTTTATTACTACTGAATGAATGAAAAGTTTTGGCATGTTGAAAAACCCAAAACAGCAAAAATACAGCCCCCGAAACTATGCCCCGCCCCCCTTTTGTACTTCTCCTGATTTTTAGTGCAGAGTGCACTATTGGGATGATGCGTTGTGGGCTGCCCTTTTCTGACTCACTAAGGAACTATGGCACTAAAGCTATGTGTAAACTTTAATGTTTGTTTAATTAATTAATACCAATTAATTAATTAGTCTTGCAGAGAGGGTGGGGGGGCTAGTAGTAACCTGTGTGCATTGTACCACGTAAACGCTGGTATCTGCACTACTGTTCCTTGGACATTAAAAGGTATATATACTTTTCAGAAAACACCATACCTGCCTTGTGGTACTACCTTTACAGTTCCTAGAACAAAGTGATTTGCTCCTAACACATGCGCAGAAGATTAGTTTGTGTTACTTTACTGCACACTACCATTCACGTCCCCAGAGGCCACGATCCTTTTGGTCAGCACCAAGAATCGCGACCTCTTGGAAGGTCCAACACCGGAAGTCCTGGATTTTCGGACTTCCCGTCACTCTGTGCATGCACAAAATCAAATCTGACAAATCTGATTGGTACAGCCGGTACTTCATCACTCAGTACTTCATCAATCAGACTTTTGAACATGAAACATCAATATGTTTGATACGATTCAGGTTCCGTCGAGTTGCACTGAAAGAGTTGGATCGAGAGGGAAAATGACAATGATCAATTCTCGCTTTTAATTTGGTATTCTAAGCGTTGCTTGCACGTGGTTAAACTAAACTGTGGTGTTTCTTCCATACAGAATTTCATCGCTTAAAGGAATGACCAGAACTCTAGAAGCCCTCCTTGCTGAATCGGACGCTAAATTCTTGTCCTAGAGGTGTCAAGTTAAATTCGATAACGACAGTCTACGGTGAAGTGAAATGGGAGAAAAGTACTCAGAGATGAACTAACAGCAGGGAAATAGAGAGCTTCACGGTCACTGAAAAACTCATTCCAAGCCAATGCTCTGAGCTGGTCGGTTAATGCTGTAATAATGAGTTCACCAGGCGCAATGTACAGTTAGTTGAAATGCTGCTGGTCTCAAGTTCTGGTATTATTGTTGTTGATGAGGAAGACTTGAACAATCACGCAAGCCAGTCTTTCCTTGGTTTTGTCGAAGTATAGCCAAACGGTAACAAATTGGTAGTTTTGTATTTTAAGTTCCTATTGAAAACAGTTTCCTGTCCGGAAAAATCTGTTGATCATTGGTAGACATGTACTTGGCAAAGCCAAGATTATCTGTGTTGTTGAGGGCTCTTAGACTTCCCTCCCCTCTCCTCCCGTAAACGCTTCTTTACTCGCCCCCCCCCCCCCTACCCACCTCAAGTAAACCTGCAAACCGTGAATACTGTTCTAAAAGGCATGTGCCGTTGTAAAATAAAAAAGAACACTTGACTGGTAACAAAGTAAAGAATTATTTACTTTCTAAATATCATTTTGAGTATTTGTACGAAATGTGCCGTCAAATGACTTGAATAATAAAGTTTTTTGTTGTGATGTTATGTGTGGGTGATTATTCTAATTTGCTACTGGACATTTTCACGAGAAAAATGAGGCAAGCCCCATAAACCTCCTTAGTCAGTGTCCAGCCGTCTTGCCCCCTGAGTTTAAATCAGCCAATCCCGGCCAGGCTAGCCTGCGCATCTGGCGGTTTATTTTGGTAGTGTGCGCGATCGAAACAAACAAAGCCGCGAAACTGAGCGACGAAGGGATGTGAGGGCGAGCGAAGAAAAAGAGAAACTTCGCTCTCCTTCAGATCCCTCTCTGCTTCGCCGGCCAGTTTCCTTTTTCCAGTTTCGTGGCTTTCGCTGTTTGTTTCAATCGTTCATGCCACCAAAATAATATCATAGATGACAAATAACGGTCACAATCGTTTGTTTTTGACTTATTTACTGGCATGTGTTGCCATGGTAATTTTATAATTTCACATGTGAAATTACACGCTGAAATTTCGCGCCATAATGAAGGAGTAATTTGTCACCCATGATATCATTCTCGTCCCAGAGCTGCTTGTCCCTCTTAGCCGGCTGGGCCTGTGCACGAGGAGCAAGTGGCTCAGGGGACACATGATTTGACTCGCTGAAATCAAACAAAGGAAGTCATATTAGCCGTTTCGCGCGGCGTTGTGGGACTGATGCGTTTTCCCGCCTTGATCCGACCGTCGCCTGAGGACGAGGAAGAGGATTATACGAGTTGGGATTTCAGAAAGTGACCTTTGGCCGTATTAACCCATTGGCTCCTGTGCCGGCCAAAACCGGCCATGACGAACATTACCCTTTGTTCGGCTTCTGACGTCATCATCTTTTACCGAAAAGGCATCACTTATGCTTAATCTCTGCGCTGCAGGAGAAAAATAACTTTCCAATGATACCCAGATCAGAGCAACAGAGTTAATTGCGCACGAAATACGCACGGAAATGCTTAGAAATTTGAGTGAAAAACTAAGGAAAAATTGCCTCAACTACCCTCGGCTACCCCATGGCAAGAATTTCCTGTTTGGATCACGCTTTCTCGGGAAATTTTGGACTTAAGGCAAGCCTGATAGAAGGCCAACAACTGCAGCAAAACGATCGATAAGAGAAGGAGAAAAAGGCAAAGCGCAAAAAAAAAAATGGAAAAAACGAAAAGCCTAAAGACGCAGGTCAAGATCCCCAAATTTTGCCTTTCGCTCATGTCCGAGCAAAAATGTCATAAAACACGACGCTCGTGGAAATACATTTGAGTATGTGGGGGGCAGATTTAGCTCACAACTGACCAAAATATGATGTCACAGATGTCCAAAAAATCCAAAAATCTCCGGGAGTCAATGCAATGGGTTAACGGGGTGGCTGCATTAACGGGGTTTTCGTATAAGAAAATGTATGGGCGTTTCGCCGGGACCAAACAAAATGACCCGTAATAAAGAGGTGGGTGAGTAAATCGTGGGAATCAAGGCTACTGTGATATCAGACTGTTTATTTCATCGTCGACGGCCGTGTAGTTCTCTCTTCGGCGAAGGTTTGAATTTGGCCGCACGTACAGGTTATTGAGCTTTACTTTCACACGCGACAGTACTTCTCGAGTACTTCTAATTTGACGTTATATAAGCCGATATGGTCCGACATCACGTTTCCCGCGTAGGAAGAAAAGACAGCAAGATATGTTATCAGTTGTTGGCCGCTCAGATAAACTGATAGCAGCGGTTGCCCAATTCTCGGATCATTGTAATTATTCGGGGGAAAAGTGAAACGTGATCCCCTAATAATGCCTACGTGGGAGGCTGGGGATTGATCATCGTCACCTGCCACTTCATGTAAGCAGTATCCGATCAGTCTCAATTTAGATTCGGTCGTATAACAATTAAGACGGACCTGGACCATATAAGGTTCTCAGTTTCTTCACAGAGGTGGTCTTGCATTGGAAGCCGCAACAACCGATCGCGATATATAGACAGTCGGGTTTGTTTTCTGTACGTTTGAACGAGCGCCAAAACTGAAGACCGAAACGCAATGTCTTCATACCCCCAAAATTTCATATACTGGTCACAAGGAACACACCGAAGGCAGCAGTTGATGACCGTTGAATAATAGCAGCGTCGAGAATGAAAAGTCATGACAAACACAATGCATTGAGTAGGATTTTCTTCATTGATAATTTGGTTTTATCAACTGGGTTGATAATGTCAATTGGCCACCGTAAAGAGATTCAAGAGCTCTTGAATCTCTTTACGGTGGCCAATTGACATTATCAACCCAGTTGATAAAACCAAATTATATTGTTATACTTCCCACCGACGCAGCACCACAGTTTCTTTAGAAACTTACCCCCTCTGTTCTTCATTGAGCATGCGAAGCTTGTCGGCGATCACAAAGGCCCAAGAAGGACGAGAGATAATACTTAAGCCGGTTACTAGACAATCAGTCTATTATCCTTTAACTTTAATGCTCTGCATTGTGATTAAATTAATCTGCACGGAAGACTCCTCTTGTTTTTCATTTTTGTCTTTTGCGCCGGTGCTGCTAGAGAGTTCAACTAGTTATTTATTTTAAGCGTTTGCCCCCGAAATATGCGTGGGCAGCTTTTAGTCAGTTGGACTTAGAGCAGTTTTCAATGAAGCGTCGAAAACCAAAAACAAAGTAGTCACTCTGGCCAATCACAATGGTCGATCGGAGAATAGTCCAACGAGCCAATCGAAATGCGAAGAAAATACATACAGCCGGCACGGAGCGCGGGAAAATCTGCGCGAGCGAGTAATAATTGGTTTGGCTTTCGAATTCACTTCTGATTGGTTGATTCATTGTGCGTACAAGCAATCGTGAGTACAGTTACTTTTGATAGTCAAGTGAAAACTTCTCTAAAAGGAGATTTTAAAATTAAGGGAGTTTGGAAAGAAACCTTGAATGCATAAACCTTTGAATGCATACTCGGTAGTTCTTGTTACCGGATGCGCTTTGTTGAGATGCCTGTACCAGACGTCAATTCAACATACAGAAAAATAACTACAAGGTACTACGACAGCCTATATTTCGACTAATACTACTAATCTTCTTAGCAACACTGGCCCTAAAGAAGACTTTCTTAGCAACGCTGGCCCTAAAGAAGACTAGTCGAAATACTAGGCTCGATTTCCAGCCGTTTTGGGAGTCCGGTGGTCATCCTCCTCCCAACGAATGGTGTGGGTAAGGAACGCGGGCTCACAAAACGGCTAGAAATCTCGCCTGTCAAAATACTGGCCCAATAAAAAATGTCCCGTTTGCAGTGTTCAAGTTGTTTAAGTTTACTTTTTGCGATACTAACAGTTTGATTAAATGAACCAAGTAAACTGCCTTGTTCACTGTAGGTCAGAGCGCAAGCGCGCAGCCGGATTTGGGGAGGCCATAGATTCAATTCCTGTCGGAGACTGTTTGTCCCACGCTCGTGTCATTTTCAGCCATAAATCTTCTCGTAAAGGCTTCATATATTTTTAGCAACGTTCTTTTATATTGTTCTACTGAAGAACCCGGACTAAAACATACGACAACGGAACAATAATGTCTGATCTTGAATTGAAGAATAGTATTGGACAAACGGGAACATGCCAAGGGAAGTTCGCCGGTCGAGGAGTGAACATGCGCTCCACGCACCAGCGCGGAAACGCCATACTTTTTAAACTAGAGTTTCAGGATGTGATATTTCAAGTCATTTTTCTGATAGAGGATGTCTTTCAAAGAAAATGCCAAACAAAAGTCAAGAAAAACCAAAAATATTTTTTTGTCATTTTGGTCAGTTTTAAGAAACAGCAAACCAAAAATAAATTGATCAATGGGTCAATGGGGATGCTCAGACTCAAATGGAAATAGAATTTCAGTTTCTACTTGTCACAAAGCTAAGGTCCCAAGAGTTCCTGTGAAATTTGCGCACTGAGGAGAACTTTGAAAACATTGCAATTTGTAAAAGAGTGTAAATGTTATTTATAGTGGTCATGTTTGTTTAGAGCTAAGCTTAGCTAGCTTTCAGGCGTTCCACTGAAACAAAGGAATGAACGGTATCTCGGGACATTATACGTAGTCTTACTAGTCGACAACATAAGGAATAGAAATCACAACAGTGACAAACATTATAAACAGACTACGCATGCACACTAGAGCATTTATTACAATTTTCTGGTTATAAACAAATAACTTCTACCATACGTCCAGTGAACAAAACAGTCTGGAATGCTCTTTACGTGACAAACAAATCAAACAATTACTAAAGTGATATGCTAGCCGGAACCGGAAGTAGTTTGAGTGGTTACATATTTCGCAACCGGAAGACGAGGTTAATGGTAAGCAATGAATAGCCTCACGATGCAATTCCATTTCCAGAAGTTACGGCTATTTCTGCTGTTTAATTTTGAGGTCATTTTGTGTGGCCGACAAATTTTTCCTTATCAATTTCCCGTGCCAGAAAATTTTTACCCAGAATTCTACAGTGCCTTTAAATTGCATGACGTCACCGGTATGTTTAGGCTTGGCTTTCCCACAATGCAATACGCGGTACATCGGCCATATTTCCGAGTTTTCTTCATCTGATGCATTGTTTTTACGTAGGAACATCGGCCGAAGATTGGTTAAAAGTACGAACTTTAGTGAGTTTATGATATCTTTCAAGGCCAGGATTTCCAAACGGAGGCTTAGTTTCAGGAAATCGCTTTCACGTCCGAGCGCTCGAGGAATCTGACGACGCTGCTGCGACTTCAGTATGCCGTAGAAATTTGGAAGCGGCGTGAAATATTCGTGTGAATATGAGGTAGTCGTAAGTCCGCCCTACTAGATCACTTGCTAATTGCCGAAAGGACAATAGAATCATGGCTTCTGAAGCAGCTGAGGAAAGACTGAAGCAACTAGAGAGTCTTTTCAGCCATGGAAGCAAAGAGAAAGGTTCCTATAGCATGGAGACTTTATTGGACGTTCTACTTCTGTTGTACGATGAATGTTGCAACTCAACTCTGCGAAGAGACAAGAACGTCAGTGAATTTATTGAGCATGGTAAGAGGAAAGTAAGACGTGAAATGGTGGAAGGCTTTTCGGCGCACTTTATACTAAGGCATGTCTCGATTTATTTTCAGTCAAGCCGGTGGCTTCGAAAATAAAGGAGCTTCGATTACGGCGAGAGGACTTCGATCCACTGAATCTGATCGGCAAAGGGGCTTTCGGAGAGGTACAAGAACTGTCATTTGTCCAAAATGGTCTTCTGTGAATGAATTTACACGTAAAACTTTCTGTTTCTCGTCTGTTCCTTCTTGTAGGTTACTGTGGTTCGAATGAAGTCGAATGATAGAATATACGCAATGAAGACTTTAAACAAATGGGAGATGTTGAAAAGAGCCGAGGTAAGGTTATCCAACCACCTAAAGCAAGCATTGCTCAATGCTCCAATTTATCTCTTTATTGAAGCGTTGTTTAGAATTTTTGGTCATGTCCGATCTTTCTATTGGCTCCAATTCGGCCTTGTGGAAATTAAATGAGACGAAATCTGCAGGGCTGGTTGCAGTGTTAGCCGGCAGGTTTAGGCAGGGGCAATAGTGAGATCGCTCTACTGACACTAAAGTTTGCCAAGCGACTTTAGTATTGATCAAATGTTGATTTTTCGACAGGTTTCATCGTTCGAATCTGTTTGTGATGCATGGGTTACCGTTGTTAATCCTTTGATTAGTCGAATGTTGAACGAATTTACTACTTGCTATTGCACGGTACGGAGCTAAAATTCTGCTTGCTTGTGGGCACGCTTGTGGAATGCATACATCCGAATAAAAAATACATGAAACGTCAAACCTATTTTAACAAGCGTTTACACAGCCCAGAATATTTAGTAGTGTTTATTTTGCAAGACTTGGTCATGATAAAAAAACGTCTGTTTTTTCGTTGATTTTTATTTCATTCAGCTGTTTAGACTCGCAAGAGACCATGCAGGGTTCGATACCCATTGCCCCTCTTGAACATAAAATTCTTGTGCTCTCATTCGTGAAATAAGACTTCTTTTGTGTGTGTGTGTGAACATGTTAATGTGCGATTATTTTTGGATCCAAAAGCTCAACAGCAGGATAATTTTGAAGAAATCGAAGATCAAAGCAAAATTTTTGATACATTCTAGTGTCAGAGGTTATGTATTTGAGGAAAAGAGTTAAACCTTGCTCGAAAATCATTGCACAGACTTCTGTGCCGACAAATCTGTTGTTCAAGTAAAGTTGTCTTTTCTCTTGGTAGTAATTGTTTTGTATCAAATTCAATGATATTGGAATGACAGCTGAAATGGTATTTTTCATGGCCTCTACAAACGGTGTCAGCACCTTCATTTCCGTGTGTACACTCTTGTGCATTTCATGTACATTTCAAACATTGCTTTGAAGGAAAGTTACACTAAGTGTTCTAGACTGAGTGGTGTTGAGTCTTTGGCAGGTCAAGTCAGGACAAGACCTAGTAATGGAATAACCATTCCTACACGCGAATTAAGTTAAAATATCATGACATAAATGTTATTCAAAGCACTTAAAATAGTTGCAGTAGCAAAATCTGCTGTTTTGTTTAGGTCTCAATTTTGTGAGAATACAATTCAGCATTTTATCGTTTGCCACACTTATACACTTGGAATTCAAAAGTGTGGAGGCAATGAACAGGCATTGTACATCCAGATAGCCATTTGAAGATCTGCTTAAACATTGTACTTAATCAACCTGTTGTCTAGAAGCAAGGGATTTGTGTTCTCCACTGCATGATTGCCAGGGTGCAGCCATGATCACAATGAAGTTCATGTCTTGCCTTTGTGTAAACAGTTTTAGATTGCAAGATCAACTGTGACAGCTCCACAGATTTGATCATTTTAATTTCCTGCTTTTCTTTGTTACAACAGATTGTTGAAACTGTTTCTGGTATTTTCAGCTATTGTTGTCATATTAAGATATTCAAAATATTAAATTATGGTTTGTGCTTATCTCCTGGGGACCCTTGCATACACCTAAAGCTTACTCAACAGTGACTGTTTTTAAATGATAGAAACTTATCGTCCATCAATACAATATCACTTGATGTTTATTCAACAAATGTAGTTTTGATCAGTGTCTCTTTTACAAGGTGTTAAATTTTGTCATAGCAATTAAGATCAACAACGTTCTTGTAATGAAAATTTCCATTGAGGAGAAGTAAAAGGTACAACATTTGAATGTAGTGTCAACGTGTCGCTTGTCTAAAGTTATGCTAAGTTGCATTCCTGTTATAATCTTTGTATGGTCACCTGGGTGATGTTAATCATCTTTTGTAATGTATAACAATTATTAAATTCAAGTGTTTTTATCGTGTTAATTTGAATGCTAGGCAGTGAGTTTTACATTCCAACATCCTGCAGAATCAATTGGGCGAAAAGTTTAAAATGAAAGCTCTTGCAGATTCAAACTGGTGATGATTGATTGTTTAAAAGTGGAATTATTTTTAATTCACTAGATTTAGCAAATACTTTTTGTTTATTCTTATTAATAAAATTAAAAGCTTTGTATATATTATGTGCATTCCTTTAGTTTTTCGGTGTTTACAGGGCATGTTACTCGACAGTGCTAACTCAAGACTGTCTGTCTTCAGCCTGCACAGCCCTTTCATACCGTGATTGTGTTATACAGTATCTTATAAATTAATTAGTTGACCAATTAGTGTCCACAGAAAATGTGATAACTGTGATAGTAAACATCTTGAAATAATTTTGCTGATGGTGTTGCAAACAGATTTTATGTTCAGGCTGTTTGACCTATACAACCCAATTTATTGCAGATATTTTATCTTATGTCTGCATGAGAAAACATCTTTTAGACAGAAGTAATATTAGCAGACCTGTTGGTTAGGGTTGTGTTCATGGATTTCACTCACTTCTGGGTGCTTTAACAAAAAAAAAACGAAAACTAACCTTAAAAATGATCCTTTTTTGTTTAATTTTTCTTTTACTTCAAAAGTTGGTAATTGTCACCTTATGATATCCATTTTGCAAGCAACTTTGCAAATCTGTTTTTCCATACTGTGATTAAAGGAGAGATGAACATCTGCTGGTTTGAATTCATAACCACAATTCAAGGCTTCTAATGTTGCTGTTGTATTCCCCCCTTACCAACTGATACCAGAACTAGACACAGTATAGCTTCTGGCAGCTACTTAAGGCCTACATTTTTTATTTATAGCCTTGGGCTAATAAATAATTAGCCAGGGTTAAGAAGATTTCAAAGCTTGGTCTTTTGTACATTGAAGTTTTCAGTTGTTATTGTTTAGCGTAATTTCCTAATATAAATTAGCTATAAACAATGTCAGATTGTTTCCATGTGACCTCTGCTTCAGGTAATGTATCAAACGTGAGAGACAGTGTTTCATCACATTTTTCCTATACACCAAGAAGAGAGTTGAAAGGTGTTTGGAAATGTAATGAAACACTCTCTCAAGTTTTTGATATAGTTATCTTCTCAATCGTCCTAAAACTACAAAGAAAATGAAGAAAAAAATCTATGCTAATAAGATCAGATTTCCAAACCAAACCAAGGCTCTGATTTCCTTTGTTTTAACTTGATGTATTATTAATGAGTTTGTGAATGTTGTATTAACAATACTGATAAAAAGAACTTGATATAGGGCACAAATTCAATTAACATTTTCAATTGTGCCATTACACCTCAATACCAATATTTGTTTCCAAAGTGCTATCTGAGCAAGAGTCTTCACTGCAGGAGACTTCACAATGGAATTCATCATGTTCCAGAAGGCAGTTTGACTACAACTGGTGACAGATTGAAGCCAGTTGGCTATTATGAATTGAACCCTCCCTATACTCACTATCGCAGTCTAATAGAGTGGTTTCCGGTTAACAAGTGTTGAAAGTACATGTGGCATTACTACCCTCAGTGACTGGTTCAAAAATCTCACACAGGAAAACCAAAACCAATTTTGACTCCTGTGTGCATGTTTTCCCAAGCTTTGTGTATGCTATGGGTAACTCAAGTTTTGATTGGATCATTGGATTGTCTCTGTTCTCAGTTGAAGCACCCTCTATCTTCTTAATACATTTATGATGTATTAGCCCAATTTATAGAATTAAAATTATATGAAGACTAACAATGATAGAAAGCACTCATAATGATTATTTATTAATGCTGCATCAATATTTAGGATTCTGTGCACCAGAAAGGAATTTTGTGAATATTTGTTCCACTTTGATCAAAGCTATTGCTAATTTTTTGGCAATGGATTTCTATTGGATTGGTATAGCACATTTTCCGTATACATTTTCAAATGCGCTTTTACATTTCTAGTCGGGTGAGATCGGACATCATCATGTAAAGGCACTGATGACAGCCGCTATCAGTCCATTCATGATCTCACCCCACCCACCCAACCCATGAGTACATATGCAAACAGACCAGACCACAGCACATAACTCTTTGCCCTATTCTTTAAAATTAGTGTGTGAGTTCTTCAAGGTCCCCTTCTGACCTGTAACATTGAAGATGCAGGAGACGGGACCTACGGTTTTATTGTCCTTATCCGAGTTTCCATTTCATAAAAAAATCGTTGTTGACAGTGTGTCAGAAAGACTGCTGCTGTGTTCGTTCTGATATCTTTTTAGCCTATGGATGACATACACGTAGTTGTCAGGGGTTTTGACACAAGCCAGAGACTACCTTAGTTTGCCTGTTACTTGATTGTATGTCGCTGGTTGTAAACCGGTTCCCTAGATGCGGCAATCAACTTGCAACAATAACATTTAACATGTCAAAGCCACCAACATGACTCTACAATTACAGTTGTTGATGCCCGAGTATTGTTGTAAGGTTTAAAGAATGGACTGCAAAGGCAATTACTCCCTCATTCACTCGATTTTTAAACTGTTAATTTGTGCATTACACCTGGATTAATATATCTGACTAATTCAACCACGAGCTGGCTCCTTTGATTCTTTCTTTTGCTTACCCCAAGAAAATGGGCGCTTTATGTTGAATTGTCCTTCAGAGAGTTTTGTACGTTTAGTTAAAATTTGCATTTGCTTTTTTCCTCTTCAGACTGCATGCTTCAAAGAAGAAAGAGATGTCCTTGTGTATGGAGATAAGAAATGGATAACCACATTACATTTTGCATTTCAAGATGCTGATTACTTGGTAAGACCAGTCCATTCAATCCTACCGACTGACAGAACCTATTAGAAACCAGAATCAGGGTCCAAACTTCTGCCTTCCTGAATGGTCACCAATGGAACTGAAAAAAAGGAATGGCAACCAGATATTTACAACTAGTTGCCAGTGGGCGATTAGCTATTTCCGGAACTACCTTACTATGATACGCAAATATCGATATCTCTTGTCAAATTTACGATTACACTGACATAAAATTTAGACCCCTTTGCCAACAACTGACTTTTTTATCTTGCTGCTAATTTTGGAATAGAATTGAAAGGGATTTTCTTGTTAATCTACGATTGTAGCAAGTTCCGTTGCTGGAAGGAGGACAAATTTTGGCTACTATAAATTGCTAGTTGGCAACCAAAACTTTTTACTAAGTAACCAGCTGGTGCCAAAAAGTTTACTTCAGAACCTGAGAATGTTTATAAGTTGCTTTTGCTGCTGGCAATTTGTGGTATTAAACCTGTGCAAAGAATAATTAATATTCTCAGCTTCCATAAATGTGTTTCTGTTGATTTTTTTCTTTTCCTGCAGTATTTTGTCATGGATTATTATAGTGGAGGTGATCTTTTGACTCTGTTAAGTAAATATGAAGATCATTTACCCGAGGAAATGGCCAAGTTTTATCTGGCTGAAGTGGTTTTGGCCGTGAATTCCATCCATAAAATGGACTATGTGCACAGGTGGGTAATTAAAAAAATAATTAGACATGAACAATCCTAAAGGACAGTGGTGTTTAGACTCAGTGTCGCAAATTACTTGCAAGTTTTGCATAAGTGTGTGAATTTTTAATTATGTACATTTTTTTTAATTATAGGTGATCTGCGCCACACTAATATTTTATTGTGTAATTTTGTTTTATTGTCTTTGTAGGGATGTCAAGCCTGACAATGTTCTTCTTGATGTAAGCGGACACATCCGACTTGCGGACTTTGGTTCTTGTTCAAAACTTGGAAAAAATGGCACTGTAAGTTTGCCTTTGCATAAATGTTTTGCAGCTGCTCTTGTATGTTAGACAAAATAACTAAGGTTCCTAATTTCAAGCAAACGTTTGTTGATTGTATTGCAGGTTAGGTCATCCGTTGCTGTGGGTACCCCTGACTACATCTCTCCTGAAATCCTGCAGGTGTGAATGTGCAAATACTCAGAGAAGGACTTGGGGCCTGATTACATGAGCCGGGCTGGTTCGCTTAGTCAGCTAACCGGGCTGGCCCGATTGTCATGTAATCGCAAAGTTGATTTTTGTTGCATTTAACCCATGTGCCAAGATCTCGGCAAACTGAAACAAGCTGGGATAACCGGACCAGCCCGGCTCATGTAATCAGGCCCTTAATTGATAGACCAGTAATAATGTAGGAATTTGTCTATTTTGGGATGCATGTTATGGCTGAAAAGCCCCTATGGGGGAGCTTCAATAAAAATTGTATGTATGTATGTTGAATAGGAAATAAACAATAGCATTTTAAGATCTGACAAAATAGAATTTTGTGTAAATTAAAAATTAGCCTTTACAACTTGTAACTTTGAAGTGTGTTTTGATGTACAGTTCAATGTTTCTCCCGGTTAAAGAAACTATGTCATGGTATTTTGGGTTATTTTTTTGACGAGGAACCAAATTATCCTTTCAACGTAGGAAGAAAAAGGAAGAAAAACACCAAAGAGGTGATACTAAACCAAAAAGGAACAAGGATGGTTAAGGATTGAGAAGATTGAGGTGGATTACAAATGATGATTTTGAAAAATTTAGGTCCCTTAATCAGGACTAATTTTGTGTGGTCAGTAAAGAAGATCACATGTGCATATTCTTTGTGGTACAATTCCTGCCTTCTTAGATAACACTGGTGACTTGTGCTAAGTCGTGATTATCAATTGTAATCATTTGTGTTCTGTGTACAGGCCATGGAAGATGGGAGAGGCAAATACGGAGTTGAATGCGATTGGTGGTCACTGGGTGTCTGCATGTATGAGATGCTTTTTGGTGAAACTCCTTTTTATGCAGAATCACTGGTGGAAACGTACAGCAAAATTATGAGCCACACTGTAAGTTTGAAAAGATCAAATTATCAGCTCTTGAGAAGGCCAGTTTTTATATGTAATGAAAATTCCAGACTAGTTCCTGACCATCCCAGATTTTGTTTAATATAGTGGTAAAGCGCCAGGCTCTTGTTGTAGATTCCCCCAACTTTGAGAATTTACAACTGGAGCCAAGCAATTAATGAAAAAAGCTAGAGGGATGGCAATGATCTTAAAGTGCACCTAACCCCAAAATATTTTTTTCGCTAAAATAAACCTTTGCACCAGTTCGAAAAGCATTGCACTTTTCGTTTCTCCTTTTTACCAAATTCTGACTACTTATAGCATTCAAAAGTTATGAAAAACTGTACATCGTTTGTTCCACGACCGAGTCAGAAGGGGCGTGGGTCTATTCCTGATTTGACGTCACAAACTGATTTGCATGCATGTTTACAAAGACTTGATGCGATGCAAATCAGTTTGTGACGTAAATCAGGAATAGACCCACGCCCCTTCTGACTCGGTCGTGGAACGTATGATGTACAGTTTTTCGTAACCTTTGAATGCTATATATAGTCCGAATTTTGTAAAAGGGAGAAACGAAAGGTGCAATGCGTTTGGAACTGGTGCAAAGGATTATTTTAGCGAAAAAAATATTTTGGGGTTAGGTGCACTTTAAACTGTCACTGACATCCCAACAGTACATATTTGTGACGTTTCATGTTGGAAATGATCGTCAACCATCCCAGACATTTGCATTTAGGACACTTTGGAAAATAGAAATTGCTGCTGATTTTCACAAATTTTTGCTGACCATCCCTGGTGATCAGCGATGTCTTTTATTTTGAGTTTTTATTAATCGGCAGATCATAATTAGAGGTAGTTGAACAAGTGTGATGAAAAATGATTTGTTGGAAAAAGATTGCTTTTAATTCTGTGATATTCTTTAGCAAAACCCTTTCAAAATTTCATCTATTGTTTATATTTTGACTATTTGCTATTAATTTGGAGAATTACAGTTTTGAATGAAGCCAAATACTCTTGTTAAAAATTGATTCTTGCTGTGTATTTTGACTACAGTGAACTTGTGTTTGGTCAAATCTCTTCATAACAATTTTTTGACTTTATGTCTCTAACCTATATGCTATTTTGATGCAGGGCAAGTTCAATTTTCCTTCTGATGTAGAAGTGTCAAATAACGCAAGAGACCTAATGCAGAGGTACGTATGTAATATATGACGTGGTGTCATGGTTTGTGGGATGGGCGGTTGGCTAATGGTTACTGCGCTGGATGCCAGATTGAAGGGTACAGGTTTGAGCCCTGGCTGGGGCACTGCATTGTATTCTTGGGCAAGACACTTAACTCTCATAGTCTCTCTCTGCTCCCAGGTGTATAAATGGGTACCAGCGAAATTATGCTCGGGAGTAACCCTGCAATGGACAAGCATCCCATCCAGGGGGAGTAGTGCCTCTACGCTCCCAGGTGTATAAATGGGTACCGGCAAAATTATGTTCGGGAGTAACCCTAAAATGGACTAGCATCCCATCTAGGGGGAGTAGAACTACCCTGATCGCTTCATGCTAAGGAAACCAGTATAAGCTCTACTAGACCCATATGCAGACTTTATTTGCATGGTGTTTTAGACCATTTTTTGACTGTACATATAAATAACAGTAATTACCTTAGAGCTCAAAGTAATTGTCATAATCCTGTGTTGTTGTATATACTTGCAGACTGTGCTGTAAAATGGAACAAAGATTGGGTCAAAATGGAATTGATGATTTCAGAAATCACCCTTTCTTTGAGGGAATTGACTGGGACAACATTGGTGACAGTAAGTTTTCTTTTATCAATAATTTTATTAATAACATTTAATTATGTTGCAGGGATTTCAAAATGTTTTTAAGTAGGTGTTGTCGACTGGAAGAGTAGGCAACTGTTATAGGTGAGCTTTTTGGTCACAAGCTGATTGCTATGACCAGATAAGCCGGTGGCATAATAGTCAAGTAAACAGTGGTACTCCGGCAGTCGCCGCCTTGTTTTGAAACCCCTGATGTTGTCGTCTAAAATTATCTTTGGTTCAAAATCTTTCAAACCAGTCTGATTTTCATTTGTTATTGTCTAACAGTGATTATGTAAGAAAATAAAAATGAAAGTGGTTGAAAATTTTGAAACCAAAGATAAATTTAAACCATAATAATAGAACAATTTTGATATTTTAAAATTTGGCGTAAAACAGTAGACCTCAGCACGAGGCTCTGTAATAAACTTTACAGTCTGTGGGGCTTATTCCCCAGAGCCTCATAGTGATGTCTATTGTTTTTGGCTAAATTTTAAAATATTGAAATTGGCTCATTATACTTTGCTTATCACCATTTTGGTAATCATGGCTGTATAAAGACTGATGCATTATTAATCAACAAATTATAATTAATATCGAGAAACTCTCCTGCGAACATGTTAACATTACCAAGTACGAACTTTACTCTGATTGGATAGTGTAACTGCTGTGTAAATAGTTCACCCCTGAAGCCAAAGTAATACTGTTTCACTTCTGAGGAAACGAAACAAAAAGGAACAAGGAGGGCTGAAGAAGGAATAGATTGAAATGGATTGGAAATGATGCTATAAAATTTTTCAAAGCCCGCAAGCAGTGACATAATTCCTTAAATGGTTAGTATGCTGGACTGCAGATCGAGCTTTCCAAAGATTGAGTCGGGGCACTGCATTGTGTTCTTGGGCAAGATACTTAATTAGTTCCTCAATCTCGAGCGAATTTGACTGCGTTAGACTAACATCCCATCCAGGGAGGAGTAGAAATACTTCTAGTCACCTAATCCTACGGTTGAGCTCTGGCAGTTTGTCCCTGACACAGACTTTCCTTTTAACTACCAACCCAACCTACGTAAAATGGTGGATCCCAATAGATCATTGCCATATTTTTTTAGTTAAGTTTGGAGTTTATTAATAGGTTGTTAATTATATTGTTGTTGTGGCTATTGCAGCTGTTCCGCCTTATATTCCTGAAGTCAGTAGTCCATCAGATACTTCAAATTTTGATGTGGACATTGATGAATCAAGAGCAAATGTATGTGTCATGAATGATGTACAGAAAATGTGCAATGTAAAGAAAGATATTCCGTAGACTCATTAGAAATTTGCCATCCAAAAAAGCTATTTGATTTTTTTTATTGGAATCAAGTTGCATCTCTGAAAATTCAATGTGCCCTTTCCACATTTTTACAAGGGAAGCCAAGATTAGATTTTTACTCTATTTTCACTTCCTTTACCACCCACCTCTTTACGTGTTTCTGTGATCAAGTAGTGATCTATAAATGTAAAATTCATTGATTCTTTGTTGTAGGATGCAGTGAGGCCATCCTCTGTGTCTCCTTTCACTGGACATCATTTACCGTTTATTGGATTTTCATTTACGGAAAACAGGTGTGTGATTTATGAATAATTTGGTCACCTAAAAAAAGGTTGAAAATTTCTTCTTGCACATAGAATAACCTGATTTCTGTGTTATAAGCCTTGATGATAGAGATTGTTTTTCTGCAACCACTGTTTACTTTTATTTTACTTATACCCTAGCCGGCTGTCTGATAAAGCTCATTCTATAGTAAAAAAAGCTGGGGATATTACGTTGGAGCCAGTCGCTAATAATGGTAAATATTTTTTTTTCTGACAAGCCCGAGTGTACACTTCTCTCTGCTATCCTTTGTTCATATATACAATTCAAAACTCTGATGACCCATTGATGCAAAATGAGCACTGCTAATGGTGAAACAGTAAAATCTGTAGTTCTGTTACTGATGTTATGCCAGTCATTGAGACCGAAACAAGTGAAACATAAAAGGCACTGCAGCAGCCAGATCAAATTGTCAGTGTACCCATTTAGAGGGTGAGAAGTGTATTAAAACGTTATATGTTGCATCAAAATATTCCAACTGAGACAAAATAGTATTCTTGTAATTTTATCAGTTCTAAGGATTTAACTTTACGTCCTTGTTGTAATTCCTAAATGCTATCTCCTGTTCAATCTCACCAGTAATTTAATTTGGGTTTTAACATTTGGTAGTCCCCAGCTCACTGTCTGTTGAAGCTTACGAAAGAAGAATACAAAGACTTGAGAGGGAGAAAACTGAGCTGGTCAGGAAGCTTCAAGGTTTGTTGTTTTCTTTGTTTTATAGCCAACAGTTCAACTGGAAAAACACTGACTGAATGTCATTTTGAAATAGTATTAGAAAGCAGACAATACTAGATGAAAGTACTGCAGTCTCAGTTGCTTTCATTTCAATGGTCACATGATGGGGTTTTATCCACCAACGTGTCCGGCATAATAAGCAATACTAATTGAAAGCTTCCATTTGAATGGTAACACCCTAGGGTTTCGTCCACATGCTAAAGGCTGGTTTTCACTAGTGTGCAGACATAAGTATAATGACATAAGCACAAGCATAAGAAGAACAAACGCACTTGTTTTTTCTCATGTTGTTTTCACTAGGAATCAGGTGCCGCAACATAAGGCGACATCAGCATAAGCATGAGCACAAGAAGAACAGACAGTGTCTGTTCTTTTTGTGCTTGTGCTTATGTCGTTATGCTTATATGCTAGTGAAAACCAGCCTTAAATGATTAGTTAGTATAATTGTTCCATTTTTGCTGATATAGAATCAACAAAAGCGTTACAGGATCAAGCACTGTCTGTGGATGGGCCCAAAAGTGACCATGTGGATTCAGTGGAAGTGAAGAGGTTGAAGGATGACATGACATCAATGAAGAAAAAAATAATGGGTAAGTCAAGCCCTGATCCTGGCCACTGCTTGCTATTCTTTTTTAGCATGAAGAACAATCTGGAGCATGGGTTCTCCCCTCCCCCTCCCCCAGTGTCTATTTGTACAGTCACATGACTACTGAAACTTTCTTGGCTTCTTGAGGGGTTTCCTAAAAGTCTTGCACATAGTGTTCTGCTATCAAAATAATATTTTTTTTAGTTGAAACATTGAGATCAAAAGATCCCAAAAACATGAGTCTCTAACTGACTTGTTTGAATCAACAGAGTATGAAGCTCAATCTGCAGATTTGGAGAAAGAACTGCAGGATGCTTTGACATCAAGAAAAGACCTGGAGTCAAACAGTGAAGGTATATAGTGGATATATTGAGGGAGGGGAGGGGCTTCACTGAAATATGCTCTCATCCCCCAGATGGGATAGGGGTGGGGGTGAGGGTGGGGGTTAGTACTGCTCTAATCACTTAATGCTATGAAAACAACAGTTGCATGTTGTTTGCTTTATAGGTCATGTGTGCTCTTTTACTAAATTTTTCTTGTCTTATAGAAATGAGTTCCAAAATGAGGTCTTTGGACAGAGAGGTCAGGGGGTTAAAAATGGAGAAGGAAGACATTGAAAGGGTTAGTTTAGTTAGAACTACTGAACTTCCCATTAAACTACAATTCTGTGGTTTACTTAAAGGGCCCCAGTCAGCCTTCGCCATTTTCGATGCCATCAAAATTATGGAAATTGCATGGGGAAGTGTAATCTTGTTGCATTGCTGTAAGTTATGTTACTGGATGTGTTTGAATTACCTTCAGTAAGTTTCTCGGTGCTCTCTTTGGTTTCGACACGCTCCAAGTAAAATATAATACAGAAACTTTCGCATGTAAACAATAACAAAGGTGACTAGGGCCCTTTAATGTTTGACTCTCTTAGTGAGCCTGAGATTTTAAGACCTGTACAGTTCTGAGGTTTTGTTGCTTGATAATTTCAGGTCCTCCAGGAGGCAAATGAAAAAATAGCTGCGCAACAGAAAGAACTAAAAGAAGCGCACAGCCAGCGGAAACTGGCAATGGCAGAGTTTAGTGAATTAAACGACAAGCTGGCAGATATTAGATCTCAAAAAACCAAGGTGTCAAGAATGCTTCGAGAAAAAGAGGAAGAAATGGGTAAGAACTTGGTGATTAACTTTACTTATCACTGGTTACGACATTGGACAAATGTGTAAACTGTGTAGTCTGTATGGCAAGCCAATTGTTCCTGCATGTTGGATGCAAAGCGTAAGGACGGAAGGGGAATGGGAGAGGAGGAAGGGAAGCAGTGATTATTGATATATCTTTTTATTGCTTTACAGAATCCACATTACAAAAGCTGGATGGCCTCCGGCAGGAAGTGCGAAATGCTGATAGAAAGAAAAGAGAAGTGAGTCCCTTGAAAACACCTTGACTTGAATAATCTTGGTTCAACATATAACTAAATTCTCAGACATAAGAAGAGTTTACAGTTTGAGTATGAACACATGAATAATTTTGCTGTTATTCTCAGCTTGCAGCTCAGGTCGAGGAAATGTCAGCTGAAGCTAACAAGGAGCGGAAACTTAGAGCCAGGAGTGACCAGGTTAATCTTTACAACAAGTAACTGATTGGATTTGCTGACTGACTTTTTATGATGCCCTGTACATAAAAATACTGTTTCTATACAATGTCAAGTGTTCTGAGTCTACAAAATATTCTAGAAAACTACACTATGAATACTACTGGTGAAGGCAATGAAATATAATTCAGCGGCCTCTTTATGTTTCTATCCGTGTTGGTTTTTGGTATTTTTCATAGTCACACACCAAGCACTGTTCAAACTTTTTTTTTGCAGAATTCAAAACAACTCGAGGAAGAAATTGAGTACTTGAAGGTACAGTAACTTGTAATGTTACTGAATACTCTTTTTGCTTGCCCTGTGGAAAACCTCATTAATTTCTGTTTTTATCTTAGGCTAAACAGAGAAGTTTAGGAAGACCATTTGCCACAGATACAACAGCAGAAGAGCAACAGCAGGAGATAACAAGGTACTGCATGGCACCCTGTAATATAATGAATCCTAAAATCTGATTGGTACTGAAATATCTGATTACTCGTAATTCTTGCTACATGTCACAAGTATGTTTTGTTGTAAGTTTGATGTGATTGTTTTTAAAATCATAAATTGTATCGCTTGAATTTGGCTTTTCATAGTTTAGTTTGATGTTCTGTGTGAGGAAAATGTAGGCTAAAATGGGAAATGAGTAAATTCTTGACAGCACTGTGGTTGCATGTTTGATTTCAGACTGAAGGCAGAGGTAGAGAAGCTTAAACTGGAATATGAAGAATCTGCAACACAAGAACAACAAAAACACTCAAATGAGATCAAGGTAAGCTGTTTACTCGTGTCTTCTGTACGTAATGCAGAATGGAATGAGTCTACTAGATCAACTGCCATTGTTCTTTCATTAATTTGTACCATCAAGTTTACATCTTTGTACAATATATTGTTTGCAGGAACTAACAGAAAAGCTTCATGACATGGAGTCCAATAGAGTGGTTTTGAAAAATGAGGTACTTTAAAGTGTACTGAGAATAATGTTGTTAAATGCGAGAGGAACAGCTGTGGTTTCTGTGTAAAACATATTTTGTGTGAAGTAAACTTGTGAAGTACTTTTGTTGACAACATTTTCCTAATGTGTGGTCAATTTTACAGGTATCAGCATTAACTGCGAAGGTGAATGAAGCAAGAATGGACAGGTACATTAGAAATATTTTTGTTTTTTCAGTAACAATATACAGTACCACATGAAACTACCGCTTAGAAGCTCTTTTTTGATTGGTCACTCATGGTTTAACTACAGACTGGTATGTGATTTTTTTTCTGAAGTCTTGTCTCTTTGTTGCAGTCATAGAGAACATCAAGAAGCAGTTGAAGAACTGAAAAGGAAAAGCGAGAGAAATAAGACACTCCTTGAAGAGGAGAACAAGAAACTACAAGCTGAAGTTGACAAGGTTTATATCATTTTACTTATTTTGTAGGCAGTTCTTTTGTTTTCTCTGCGAAGTGTCATTCATTACTCATTCATCCTTTGCAATGCCTGCTTGGTACATAACCCCTCCTCATGCCATAGTAATGTGATAAGAAAAAGTGTAATAGAGGTTTGCATTTAACATTCATCGTACACTTGGTGGCCTTCGTGTAGAATGATGCAGTTAGTGCTGTTGCAGGTAATTTGGGTTTAAGCTAAATAGGGAACAAAATATATGTGCTTCTGTTGCCTTGTGAAAACCCTTTTCAAGAAAGCCTGGGACTAATAGCAATGATTATTTTTTTAGCTGACTGGGACATTAGAACGCTCTGTCTCTGCACATCGTAAACTTGAAGAAGAAATGAGGGACAGTAACGAAAAGAAAGATGCTGTTGCTCATTGGGAAGCCCAAATAGCTGAGATCATCCAGTGGTATGTATTACATGATTGGAAGTTGGAGCAACATTAGATGTCAAGTTAACAATTTGTGTGAGGGTCACAGTGACTTAATGATGAGCATTCTGGGCTGTCGATTGAGTGTCCAGGTTCAAGCTTTGCTCCTTTTTACCCAGTTGCATAAATTTGTACTTAGTGCTGAGTGTTTGCAGGTCTGAAGTTGGATTTTCATTGTCATTAACAGCATGAATTTAACTGGCTAAACCTGCCTAAACGAAAATAGAGGAATTGTTTGGAGGTCTTGCATCTGCATAAAAAGTTGAACCACATTCAACTTTTGCTGCTACAAGACTTCTTTCCATTTTCTCTATTTTATTTTATGCATGTAAAGCCATTTCAATTCACACCTTTCAACATACAAAATATTACGCCGCAGTGGAAATCCAGCAGACTTGCAACACAGAGGGGATAAAAATACTTGTAAACATTTGATGCTGCAGAAACCAGAATTATGAGTTGTTGTGCCTATGGAATACACATGCCTAATATGGAGCGAGGGTGGCCATATGAGATCAGGTCATCAAGTAAAAACATTACGGTACAAATTCCTTAATCAACATTTTCTTTGTGACAATAAAATGGATATTTTTCATGCCATTCAAAGTGTACTGTGTTGTTATTCAGGGTCAGTGATGAGAAAGAGGCTAGGGGTTATCTTCAGGCCTTAGCAAGCAAGATGACTGAAGAATTAGAAGGACTGAAATCATCTGGTTATGCAACAATACCACGGGTATGTATGATGGCTTCCCGTTTACTGAGAAGTAAGTTCATAATGTTGTTTTAGCCTGATGTTATTGCTTGGTGTTTAGACTGTTGTAGTTCTTTTGCTGAAAGCACTGGACAAGGGACTAAACTCTCTAGTTGAATTGTCCAATTGTTTGGTATGACACCACCCCCCTCCCCCAATCCTGGAAATTCCTGTTCAACTTCATACTTCCCTTGATTTTGACCCTTGGGCCATGAATCCATACTCACCTTTTGGATGGGTGTGGATAGTTTTGAAACCACACTTCCTCTATTGACCCAGTGAAAACGGGCAAGCGTGAACTGTAATTGGGCCAATGGATCAAAATGCGGGGGAGGGGGTTAACATGCAATGAGCCAGCATCCCACCCATGGGGGAACAGAGATCAGCCTTGGCACTTACAACAATCGGATTGGACTCGACTTTAACTTTTCCTCAGCAAAGTACATTCAGTAATTTGGAGGTAGAATGTATATTTTTAAACTTGGAAATGTTGCAGGGTGAGAAGAACCAATGGCAGATGAGAAGATCACAGAAAGTCGACAAACAGGAGATATTAACACTGCAGGCAAATCTACAAGCTGAGATCCAAGCCAAGCAACAACTGTCAGAGGAAATGAATAAAATTAAAGCTACAAATGTGGCAAACGAGAGGTACAAAAAAACATCTATAAATGTGTAGTTCCACAAAATATGCGTACCTCCCCCAAAGAAGGGATTTTTTCCTAACTTCCCCCCCCCCCCCTCTGGAAATTCCAATAAAACCTTCAAACATTTCTTTGATTTTTTTGGTCTTTGAAACCCCCACCCTCTGGGTTTTACAATCCCTTCTGTGGAGGGGGTGGTTGGGTATAGGTATTTTGTGGAACTGCACAATGTATGTGACTAAGGCATCCTTGAAGGGTGTCCATTGCATCTAACGCTTATTATCGGTTTCAGAAAATTGGGTGAATCCGAAGCTCAGTGCGATATGTTGCGTGAAGAGGTCAAGCAACTAAAAGCAGAAATCGAGCAGTTGAAAGTTGTTGGCAAATCTGCAAGTACGTTTCTTTTAAGCAATAGAGGACTTTTACTGCATTTACATAGCCTCATCTAAACACTCGGGGGTTTGGGAGAATTCAAGACAGTTATGTATACCCTCGACTGCGTCTCGGGTTTGCATAACTTTTGAGAATTCTCCCAAACCCCCGAGTGTTTAGATGAGGCTATGTAAACACAGTAAAAGTCCTTGATTGCTTTTACAAAATATTTCTTAAACGTATGCATGAAAATAATACACCACAACCGTGTTTACACACTCTCATCTAAACGCACCTATCAACCAATGAGAGTGTGCGTAGTACGTATCTCAGTTATTTTATGAAATAAAATATTGAGTTGATCGTTGTTGTCTGTGTTTAGCCCATTATTAAATGATGTCTTGTAACACTACAAACTGAAAGGTTTTGATTGAGAAACAGACATTAATACATGAATGGCTGTGATTGCAAATTTGTGACACAACTGGAAAATGTTATTTGTAAAAAGAAAGCTAACAGCTGTTGCTTTTGAACAAGGCTACCTTAAATTGCTAAGTTTTTGTGCATGATTTTAGGATCTGCAATTAACAAAGTTTGCTTTTATAGCAGATGGCTTCTCTCTCCTGTATATGAAAGAGGCTTCACAGGACTCAAGACTAGATAGTCTTTCTGAGGTATTATTCAAATTTTTTAAATGTGGCTAAATAACATTTAGGCAAAGTTAACCTCACGACAAGTTAGGTCAGCGGACATTTGTCGCAGGTGGCCTGGTGCGACTACGTATTAAGCTTGGGCACCTCGTGATTTTGGTGCTTTTGCTTGCTTGCACAATTCGCGTAGATATTTCGCCGCACTTAGCTTGCTTGCAGTGCATTCTGAAGCCTTTTGTGCCCACTCCACCCTCCCTCAAGTTTGGATGGGTTAGGTAAGTATTGGTTGGTAAGTATTCCACTGAGTCAGTCAGTGTGACGGTGCCTTGGTGGTGACCGCTCGCAGGGTTGCCATGGTTACCTCCTTGTCTGAGCTAGTTGTTGCCCGGCTCCACCAATCCTTAAGGCACCAGCTCCCAAGCTCATCTACTGGCGATGAGTTTAACATTTAAATTGTCTCTGTAAATTTC
This sequence comes from Blastomussa wellsi, assembly GCA_947652115.1. Lineage (NCBI taxonomy): Eukaryota > Metazoa > Cnidaria > Anthozoa > Scleractinia > Plerogyridae > Blastomussa > Blastomussa wellsi. The sequence continues at coordinate 3,459,051 of OX393572.1, read as the reverse complement.
AATGTGGTGCTAATAAGGGAATAAAATGACTTTTAGAGGGAATATTTTTTATTTGCGCCCACGTAGTGTCATTTGTGACCCGATCGCAAAGGGCAAGGGCCGCAAATGACACTACAAGGGTGCAAATAAACAATATTCCCGATAAAAGTCATTTTAATATCATTATTATCAATATACAAGGCCAAATAAATGTTTCGGCAATGCAAAGTTTTCAAAAATGCAAGTAAGAACTTATGTCATGGAGAAAAATTTTATTACTGTAGATGCCAGACCGATTTGTTACCAAAAGGAAATGTGCTCATGCCTGATTTGTCTTGAAAGTATGACCGCATTTTTTGTTTCACTGCGCACAACCCTAAAGGGGACCTTCATCTCCCCTTCTCGTGCCAGCAAGCACATGAGCAGGGTTTCAAAACGTTTTGAAGTAGAGTAGGCGGCTATTATAAGCGAGCTTTCTTGTCGCAAGCTGATTGCTATGCCCAGAGCAACCAACAGCATGATAGTCAAGTACCTGGCAGAACTCCAGCAGTAGCCAGCTTGTTTTGAAACTCCTGAAAAGGCCATCACATTCTTCAACCAAATCTCTCTGTTCTGCACTGAGCACTCCCCTTGCTACAATCCAGCTTTTCTCTGCAGTCCGTCTCTTTCTCTCCTTGCATGCCCATGCCTGTTCCACTTCTTCATTGAACATCTCAGCAGCTGAAAATGTGTGATGCCTTGTCCTGAACACTCTAAGCTAGACAAAATCGATAACAGTTTATTACACCCCTAAACAAAATGACAAGGACTCTTGATCCTCGCACATGCAGAGATTTCAAAATGTTGTGAAGTAGGTGTCATCGACTGGTAGAGTAGGCGGCTGTTTTAAGCGAGTTTTTTGGTCACAAGCTGATTGCTATGACCAGAGTAGCCGGCGGCATAATAGTCAAGTAGCCGGTGGAACTCCGGCAGCCACCGCCTTATTTTGAAGCCCCTGACATGGGAGTGCCCTTAGCCCATATTTTTGTCTCATCAAGTGTTTCTTTAGTCAAATGCAATAAAACAACATGACAATTGGCACGAAATGTTATTTCCATAATTTAATTTTTGAATCTTAATTTTTGCGCAATAGGAAACAGAGAGTCAACTCGGAGATCATTCCCGTGGTGTGCCAGCTGGTGTTAGCACTGCTGCTGATGTAAGTTTTGCCATGGTCATCATGAATACAATATTAATTCTATAAATCCAGTAGTGCTCATGCACCTATTCTCATTATTAAAAGCTTGTAATTCATATCATGCTGACATATTTGCTTTTGTGTTCTTTTTTTGTTAGTCCATTTCGATCAGATCATCTATTTCATCAGTATCATCTATTGCGCCACCACAGGTGAATAAGTTCATTTTTGCAACAAAAGGAATTGTTTGTGTCATATACACGTAGTAAAGCCCGAATAATGTAATGTCATCTCAACAATTGCATTTACGTATTGGTTTATTGTTATTAATATTATTATTATTATTATTATTATTATTATTATTATTATTATTATTATTATTATTATTATTATTATTATTATTATCACCATTATTATCATTATCAAAAAAATTATCATTATCATTATTATTTTATTTTTGTGAGAAAATTTCAGATTTAAACTTGCAGTTTCTCTCTTTACAGCCTCGTGTCCACAAATTCCATGTGAGGACGTTCACGACACCTACAAAATGCAACCAGTGTACATCACTTATGGTTGGTCTGTTAAGGCAGGGATCAATATGTGAAGGTATGTTTGTTTCCCTTTTTTACACTTGAGACACAACAATATTTAGTCTGAGTTACAGCACTATAAATGAAAACTTTTGCTCAATTTTGAAACAGGTCAAACATCTTACGTTCAGTTGGTGTATTTTGAAATCAAAGTGCATTATTTGTCAAGTTTTTTGCTCACAAGCCATCTTAAACCCTCCCTGTTTATTTTCCGTTTATTAATATGTGTAGGATATTTATCTACCTAACAGAGCTACTAATTTAAGGTTTCCTTCTATTTTAAGTAATTTTAACTCTTGCAATCTGCATAATTTAGTGAAATCGAGTGTGCCATCCATGATTTTCTCTATTTGCTGTTATGATCCTGGGAATCTAGATGACAAAAGTGCAGCTTACGGTCAGGTTGTACAACCGCTGGCTCACTGCACCACCACACTAACCTTTGCTATTTGTTTATTTGTTATTTCAGTTTGTCAGTATGCGTGTCACGTGTCCTGTACCGATCAAGCGCCACCTGTTTGCCCAATCCCTCACAGTCAAAGTACGAGTTTTTTTATGTTTGTATTGCACTGACTGTGAATTATAGTCTGAGTAGTATGGGAAGTGATTTCAAAGTGATTTATTTTTATAATTCCTGGTGAAAAAGACTCGAATAGTTTAGAGTTAGTAACTGCCTGGAGAAATTCTTTAGTAGCAGAAACACCCTGCACGACCTTGCATTAGCTTGTTTTTAAAGCTCTTGATATGATAAGGCTATGTTACCAATCAGTTTTCTTTTGATATAATTTGGTTTTATCAACTGGGTTGATAATGTCAATTGGCCACCGTAAAGAGATTCAAGAGCTGACGTTTCGAGCGTCAGCCCTTCGTCGGAGCGAATCAAGGAATTGTGGGTCATGTGTTTTTTATGTACAGAAAAATGGAGCTTCGCTATTGGCTGGTGCCGAAGCTCCATCTTTCTGTATATAAAAACACACGACTCACAATTCCTTGATTCGCTCCGACGAAGGGCTAACGCTCGAAACGTCAGCAACTGAATCTTTTTACGGTGGCCAATTGACATTATCAACCCAGTTGATAAAACCAAATTATATCGTTATACTTCCCACCGACGCAGCACCACAGTTTCTTTTGAAACTTACCCCCTCTATTCAGTTTTCTTTTGAGGTCGCAACAGTTTTTCTAAGAGTTTCTGGCTTTTTTTTCAGTGAGTAGAAGACCACTTGGAATCGATCCAGAAAGAGGAATTGGAACTGCTTACGAAGGAATTGTAAAGGTGAGAAAATGTTTAAAAATGTAGGAAAACAATTCATTTCCTTCGTGACAGATGATATTTGGAAGGACCTTCCATCTCCGTTGGAAGAAGCAAGTGTGTCTGGCAGAAAATACATGTAACGTTTTTTACTTAGTAACTATCAGTTAATAATAAGATCTTCCTTCTCTGTTTTATTTGATTATTTTTTTATGCTTAGCTGCTTTTCCATTTGTGTATAATGTATGGTAATTTACTTGGTGAGCTAATGCGAAAACCTAATGGTTAATTTAGCTCCCCAGCTCAATGGCATATATGAATTAAAATCTAATTATCATTTATATAATTTTAAATTGTTGGAAAAACGATTTTTTGTAATTTTAAACGAGGTAAATAAAATCGTTGTTGTTGTTAAATGTTGTTTGTAGTGGTCACGCCACTGAAACATGTCTCATAATTTTTCCAGCTCATGAAGCTCTTTGATGGTGCCCGTTTTTCCTGACAAATTTAAACAGACTGGTTGTTGTATTTGTCAGCCTGTATTAATTTGATTTGTCAGCCTGTACTAACCTTAATTGTTTTGGTTTTAAGATACCAAAACCAGGAGGCATCAAGAAAGGATGGCTTCGACAATTCGCCGCCATCTGTGACTTCAAACTATTCCTATTTGACGTTACTGGCGATAAACCCCCACAAATTAACCAGTCTGCAACACAAGTTATCGACATGAGGTAAGAACTGCCATAATTAGAAACCACCTACCAAGATTGTCAAGTTCATTGGCCAACAAGCTACTTTTACGGCGCAGCAAACAGGGGTTTAACTTCATACTTAGAAGTTAGAACCACCTTGGTCAGAATTATGTTTCTAGTCGTACCGGCAAGGAGTTTTAGGAAATATTGTGTGGACGATAGAAAGGTTTTGACAGGGTTTTAATCATCTTTTCTTTTTTTTTTGGTGCAGAGATGAAGAGTTCTCAGTCAGCGGAGTACTTGCTGCAGACGTAATCCATGCAAATAGGAAAGATTTGCAGTGTATTTTTAGGGTAGGTTCAGTCATATTAAAACGTATACCACTCCACTCCTTCTATCTATAGTTTAGTCAGACGGAGTTTTCTTTATCAAAAAGGCACACACTCCAACGAACCACTTAGTTATTCTGTCTGAAACCCTTCAGAGAAACGAGAAATTGTCTTTTAAAAGATAAGTATAAAACCGGTGACACGGGTTTCGGTTTTAAGACGGAGATTTATTGATATGAATAAAATGAACAACTACCGGTATGAATGTCCCTTTGTCTCCGATAGGGAGTGGGGTCCATCGTTCACGGGTTCGACTGTCCTTCCCCCAAACAAGTCAGACGCTCAAAACTGCACTGCGTTATTGAGAGCTTAAGGCGAAAGTAATTAGCGAATTGCTTTGGTTTTTCATTGCTTCTCTCAGTCGTTGGTTCAAAAATCTTGCACCACTTTTCAACCAATCAGAAGTAAAACCAAAACCAATCGTGACTTACGCGCGCACGTTTCCCCGCGCTTTGTGTCGGCTACGTGCAATTACGTCGAGTTTTGGTTGGTTCACTGGATTGTCTCCGTCCATTGTGATTGGCCAATTAACGTAATTACTTTGAACCGTTACGGTTTGTTTTTCATGACAGGTCACAGCATCGCAGATGAATCCTCCGGGCGAATCACTAACACAGCTGATATTAACAGAGAGCGAAAGCGACCGTGTCAAATGGGTGAACGCTCTGCAGCAGTTACACAAAGTTCTCAAGGAAAATAAAGAGACATCAAAGACGGTAAGTTGGTTTTCGGGGGCGAGGATTTTCCCAGATTATTTTGAACTTTTGTTTTAAACTTCATGTTGTTTTATCTATTCTATCGTGTTCCCGTAGGTTTATCCTCTTAACTTGCATGTGTTTTCGTTTTGGATTTGATCACATAAATTTTGTCTGTTTTCTTACTTACTTCTCTGTTTACTACCTCATATTTTATGTACAGCAAGTGTACCAGGCTAAGGAGGTGATCGAGTCCAATGTGCAGATCAAGCAAGCGCTTTGTGCCACGATAATCGACACTGACCGAGTGTGCCTTGGTACAGAGGATGGACTGTTCTGTATCGAGCTCATGAAAGAAAGTAAGTCTGAACCAAAATCATTACACCAAGTGAAAATTAACAGACACCAATCGATCAACAGTGAACGAGAGTCAACAATAGTCGACTTCACAAAAGCTTTCGTTTGACTGACCGCCGACCTTCGCGCGCTATCATGTCATTCGAAAAAGAAATGAAAACCTTTTTCGCATCACACTACAAATGCGTTTTCGTATTAAAACGAACCGTTGGTGAGGGCTTTTAGCCTAGTGCTTAATTATTTTGCTGTTGTTTCATTGATAGGTTTATCTCGCATTGGTGACAATAAAAAGGTCTCACAGATAGAAATGTTGCCCGATGAACAGCTTCTTGTCCTGATATCAGGTAAGGGGCGGTACATAAACGAAAACCTGTTAAAGAACCTTTGCATGCGGAAAACCTTGATCAGATATTTACCTGAGAAGGTACTGGATATGATGTTTGATTGGACAGAGCATTTTACAGAAGGTGTTCTCTGAAGAATTTTTTCCTTAACCTGATAAAAAAACTTTTCTATTTCAGGGAGAAATCGTCAAATTAAACTCTATCCATTATCTGCCGTCGACGGCCACGAAACTGAGCCCATAAAAATCGCTGAGGCGAAAAACTGTCAAATGTTTGCCACTGGTAGTATCCATAACAACACAGCAATGTGTCTTTGTGCGGCCGTAAAGCGTCATATATATGTCTACGAGCTTAACAGAACAAAGTATCGGCATCTGAAAATCAAGGTAACGGTGGTCAATGTTTTCTGGGGTGGGGGAGGTGCGGCAGCACGGGTTAGCATATTATTTGTGCGGCAGTAAGGCATCATCTGTTTGTCTACGAGTTTAACAGTACAGAAAGTAGCTATGGTCAAAGTTTGGGGGGGGGGGGCTGGGTGGGGAGATTCGAAAATAGAAAAGAATCACACTAAATACGAATTGGCTCCAGGTGTTTAAAAAACTTGTGAAACTTAAGCGGTTCTACTAAAACTTGAGCTAAAGATAGAACTAAAGATATTTTTTGCTTGTTTCTAGGAAATTCCAGTGGATGCCAACATTCAGTGGTTAGGTGTTTCGTTTGGAAAACTTCTTGTTGGTTACGTTTCTGGATTTGCCATTTTTAGAATTACAGGAGAAGGAAGACCTCAGAGTAAGTTTTGTGACTTGGAATTAACACTTAATTTCCTGACATTCATATCAATACATTGTCAGCCATCATGTGGTTTCTTTTCACGTAAGCGTGTTTTAAGTTCCATGAAGTCTTGCACTAACTTGATTCTCTTTTGTGTGTCATAGAACTTGTGAATTCAGATGATCCCACTCTCAATTTCATCACCAACAACCCGCTTGAAGCTCTGCTGGCTGTGGAAATTGAACCCGACAAGGAGTTCCTCTTATGTTTTAATTGTAAGCGAGACTGCTTGTCATTAGAGCAATTTTCACTTGAGTGTTGAAAGGAATTTTCTTTTCCTTTAGTTTGCAGTACTACGCTCAGTGTTTGGTTTAAAAAAACTCGCGCCACTTTTTCGACCAATCAGAAGTAACCAACCGTGACTCGCTCTCACACGTTTTCCCGCGTTTTTCGTCTTCGTGCAAGCTACATCTATTTGCTTCACGGTTTGGATTGTTTGCGGCCTTTGCGGTTGGTCAGAATGATTTTTTGGTTGTTGTTTCTGAAAACTGCTCTTGTGTACCAAATAGTTGTTCGTCGTGTGATTTGCACAAATTTCTGTGTCGTTTATTTGGGTAGCTCTTTCGCCTGAATATATCCAGATGCATGGGCCTTATTGTCACGGCGGCCATGTTGAGTCCCGAGGGATTGAAAACTTTTGTTTTGCCGCGCGGGAACTCGTTCCCAAACATATAAACTCTAGAATTTGGTTTTATCAACTGGGTTGATAATGTCAATTGGCCACCGTAAAGAGATTCAAGAGCTGACGTTTCGAGCGTTAGCCCTTCGTCTGAGCGAAGGGCTAACGCTCGAAACGTCAGCAATGGACCACTGTCCATTAACTGCCGTTACTGCTTTCAGGGCTTGGCATCTTTGTTGAATCCAGTGGCTATCGATCAAGACGTTATGAGCTCATGTGGCCGTCACGTCCTACAAATGTTGGTGAGTCGAAAATCAGATTTCTCTTTTTTTTTAGTTATTCTTTCTCTCGACAAAGCACTAGATTTGTTGCCGAAGAGGCTTGTAGCCTTCTCCTGTTAACCAATCAGACTTTGTTTGTGTACATGTGCGGTCAGAGGCGGCAACGTTTTTGAAATTGCGCACGTCGCCGAATTGCAGGGGGAGTTGTAGTGGGCGTTTATGGCTGCGGTGCTATATAAATTCTATTTTGTTGTCTCGAGCCAACTGAAAGTTCAGTTACATTATTGTAAAAGGCAGAGTTATAAGTTTAAGCACGGAGAGTTTGATCAACGTCTATGTTTTGTTTTTCAGCGTACTCTCATCCCTATGTGATCTCATTCACTGAGAGAGCTATCGATGTTTTCGACTCAAGCACAGCAGAATGGCTTCAGACCATTCCCCTGAAGAAGGTAAGATTTTGATACCGTGTGGTTTTATTGTCTGATAATTGGCGAGGGGTTTAATTGATGGCAACCGGGAACGAGCCATCTAATTATTTAAACATAACCCAGAGCCCGAGCTGGTGGGCAAAACGTTCTGAGAAAGTAGTTCCTTTATAGTTTTTGTTTGTGATTTTGGGCATCATTTTACTTGCGCGCACTTCCAGAGAAGCCTTCGAAAATTTGACCACCCTTTCAGCGGCCCCACCCCTGCATATCCAATCACAATGCGAATTTGTCTAACAGTCGATCAGTAGGTTAAGCCAATCAGTGTTGTGTGTTTCACATTCTCGTAACATTGAAATTTCAACTAAACTTTCTCAAGGTAAGGTAAGGTAAGGTAAGTCTGCAGTCGGGCCTAGTGACCCATCAGGCCGGAGCTTATCCCGGTTTCTGTAGCATGAAGCGACAGAGAGTATTTCTACTCCCCCCTGGATGGGATGCTAGTCCATCGCAGGGTTACCCCCCAGTAGTAAATTCGCCGGTACCCATTTATACACCTGGGTGAAGAGAGGCACTGTGAGAGTAAAGTGTCTTGCCCAAGAACACAACGCAGTGGCCCGGCCAGGACTCGAACCCGGACCGTCCGATCCAGAGTCCAGCGCACTAACCATTAGGCCACTGCGCCTCCCACAAACTTTCTCAAACTCATTGATAATTCATCACGTTAAAACAAAGGAAATCAGAACCGTGAAGGAGGTTTGAAAACGTGTTCTTAATTAGCATAGATTTTTATGATTTTATTTCTTCGTTTTCTCCGTAGTTTTAGTTTCGTTTGAGAAGATATATCAAACACTCGAGACAGTGTTTCATCACGATTTCAAACACCTCGAAGTTCGTCAAAAATACTCCGCTGCGCGTCGTATTTTCAACTCTCTTCTCGGTGTTTGAAATCGTGATGAAACACTGTCTCGAGTGTTTGATATATTACTTACAACACGTGTTGCTGTCTTACAGTGTCACGCTTTGATCAACGATGGATCACTGGCTCTGTGCACAGCATCGGAACAATTCAATTTAATATACCTCAAGAATAAATTATTCGAAGGTGAGTGATGTTGCTACTTCGCGTTGTCCTCTTGAAAGTGAAAGAAATATAGAAAACGGAGGACTTGTTGGCAGCCATTTTTTGTGACGACCTAGATTGCGTGACGACCGAAATAGCGTGACGACCGGAATCGGCGAACCTAGGCACTAGGTCCCCCGGTTTATGCTTTATCTTTTTTGGTCGTCTTTGGATCTTAGTCCTCCGCTTGGCTGACACTACGACCGAAGCGCTGCGAGGGGGGGGGGGGGGGGGTCAAAAGAGAAAATCACTAGGGGGTGGGAGCGGGGAGTAGGGGAGCTGTGAATGAGGCTCTTTGTCTTGTTTAATTTCGTAAGATATAATTGAATGGTGATTGGTTGTCTGTTTGGTGATACTCTTGCAGAGGAGGAGCTTATTATACCTGATCCCAACAAAGGAAAGAAGGCTCTTGCTGCGATGTTAAGACTGAAAAGCAAAAGAAGGTTTGTTCAGCTGCTGTTTTTGATATTGTTTTAATGAACCTGGGAACAAAATTGCACAAATTTTATTACTACGAGTCAACGCACACTAAATGTCGTATTGTTCCTCTCTCCCCTACAGTAGCACCTATCGATTTGGATTCAAAGTTAAGGAAGGCGGCCTGGCGGATATGGACGCCGATATTCGCTCTAAGCTTATCTCGGCCCCAACCAACTTCAACCATATCTCGCATATGGGGCCTGGGGATGGATTCCAGATAATAAAAGATTTACCGATGGTGAGTGGGTTATTACTGTAACTCACACTAACACTGCACTACTGAAATAAATGGATGACTTCGAACTAACAGACAGGTGCCAGTTTCCGGTGTTTCACAGAGATCAGGTAGACTTTTGGCAAAAATAGACGAATAATAAAAGTTGAAATCTTGACAGTGCAAGGCAATGATTTGTAAACATCACCAAGTGCCTCAAATGTTCTGCAACAAACCTTGCAAGTTACTGCGTGTGTGAAAGAGAAATGTCTAGCTACTGAAACATACATTGGAAGTATGGTGTCTCAAACTTGATTATTACTATAAGCAACAAGACTCCCCTTGCACCTGCCATCAAAATTATTCTGGATAAAATAATCCGCTGCTTTCCAAGGCTTTGATTACTGGAGAATGGGACTGGTGAATATGCTATTCGAGTGACATGAAATTGCACTTTAGGGAGTCAAAATATGAAACCTTTTCAGGGCCTTGCGCCGAAGGCACGCGTCCCATAGCAAAATAGCCACTATTTTTTCTGGATCCGTGTCTGTAATGACCTTTTAGGCTCCTTGTCACTCGATAAAGAGTGGTTTCAACTCATTCGCTATCTGTTTTGGGCTTGTGTTAGTAACTGTGTGCTTTACTCTTAGGGCCAGCGTGGCATTGAGGAAGAACCGCCCCAAGGTATGGCTATTGTAAGCAGTTATTGGTAGCAATGTTATTTTAATTGCCGGGGTTATATCTCCAACAGCAGGTTTCTTACAAAATTCTTAGAAGGTGTTTTAAGGCTTTCGCTAGCGCGAGCATAAACACAAACAATCACACTTATTTTTCTATTGTTGTCCTCTCTGGGAAGGATAATTAACAGGAAATAACTTGAATGTCTATCTGTATAAGAGTGTTGAATTTTTTAGCAACAAGGCAGTTTTGGTCGGGCCTGAACGTGATTCTAGTGACAATTAAATCGTGAAAAAAAATTGAATATCACCTTGATTCTTAACAATTTAAAGGGACACTGTCGCGATATATTTGCCTAAAACTATTATAAATTCACGAAATTGTCGACCCTAGATTTATGTAATAAGAACTTAATTAGCTCTATAAACTAAATGGTTTTAAAGCAATTTCTTGTAGAAAGTCCACACTGCAGCAACATTTTTGCAAAATTTCAACGATTTTCAAACTTGAACCTTTGAAAAACTGACATCCTGACGCTTTTTCAAAAATTCATATCACAATCCGTTTCCATCCTCACCATCGTTAGCCATCCTCAATTCCTAATGGGTTCTAATCATTTGTCAAGTACTGCTGTATAAAATAACACCATTATTGTTCAGCATCCAAAGATCGATGTCATGTTTCTGAGATTTCCAAAATCATGCTAAAAATGGTGACAGTGTCCCTGTAAATCTATCATAGCATTCATTTGATTTTGCTTGTGTGCTGTTTCTAACCAGTGATCCCACGCACAACTTCAGTAGGTCCCAGATCCAAGCGTGCCGTCACAGCCAACCCCAGTCTCATGCAACGGCCGAACATAGCAGCGAAGGGACTGAAACAAGCAGGGCAAGCACAGGGAATGCTGAACGGTCGATCGGTTTCCACGAACGTTGTAAATAGGTATTAAGTTATTTTGTTTGGTTTTGGTTTTTTTTGTTTGTGTAAATTGGAAGGTGCGATTACAATTATTGTTTTCCTGCTCTCCTCAGTTCTGCTGACGCCTCTCCACCAGTCCCTAGACCGCGGTCATCATCGACGAGGTCAGCGGAAGATGTTTCAAATGACACGCGCGTAACAAATGGCTCCAATCGTCTTTCCGCTGACCTCGATAATTACGCACAGGTGAGGCAAACGTTATTTGAATTTCAAATATGGTGGGTTTTGGATAACCGTTGTACCAAATGTGTCTTCTCTCTAACGTGAACCTCGCGCAGTCGTTCTTTTGCTTGTCACACAATCTTTCTTACCTACCGTGACAATCCAAGAATTTTTTTTGCAATCCAAGAAATGTTGTCCGACAAGTAGAGAAAACGTGTACTTGGCTAGTAAAGTGTATTGATGTGTTTTACTCTGAATTACAGCAAAGCGGTACTTTCCAGTACATTGTCACGCTTATAATTTCGTAAAAACGATTGTGTGCATCATCTTTTCCACTTCTCAGTCTTTGGGTAGTTTCTAAGAATGTTTTCCTGTTCATCTTTTCTGCTGTTGGTTTTCTTTTCTAAATATTGCTTCTTTTGTTCTTATCGCTGCATTGCCCGATCATCTTAGCAAACACCGCTAAATTCTCCTACGGAGAATACAGACAATTTATACAGGCAGTAGGGAGAATATCGCTGCTGATCTTAGCGCTGTTTTCTTATCTAGTTCATCAATACCTTGAGACCAAAAAGTGTAGCAGATGAACAGAGGCAGTTGGCTTTGGCTCTAGAGTTAAGCAAAAGGCATGCGCCGACTGCAGCTGAACTGACAAAAGGCGGTGGCGGTGGCAGAGATTCACGGGTCGGCATTCGTATATTATCTGTTTAAATTTCGTGTTTTCACGGAGAAAGCTGAGGCAGCAACCCAAGTCACAGTTTCCGAAGTAACACGAAGATTTTCCGACATGCCCAAAGATAAACCGAGCGTTTGTGATTACAGTCGTTGCGTAAAACTCAGTCGTCGGGATTGCATTACGTTATAACCGTTTCAAGCTGATACTGACAAAACTAGACGCTTTTCTTTACTTGTTATTTAATCAATCGCACGGTATTTTCGTCTTTCTGAATTGTCAGTTTATGCTCTCTAGTGCATCTTATAACTACCACTGAAACGCTTTTTCCAGGCCGGGAACAAATTGCAGTGTTCCTATGGCTTCTTGGTCGTGTTTGTGGACTTTTTCCTTCTGGTTTACTCTTTACAGTATCCGACTATCGCCTAAATTAATTTTTGTCTTTTAAGCAAGTTGCATGAAATAGTTCTTTCAGTAGATGTGAGTCTAGTTTCAGTAGATGAGAGTCTAATCCATTTTAAGAGTTTTTCTGTTATTTTGGTTGCTAACATGTGTAAACTCGCGGGCCTCCTTACTTCATCTTGCCGTAACGACCTAACAAAGTTTAAGTGCACCTAACCCTAAAATATTTTTCTCGCTATAATAAGTCTTTGCACCAATTGGAAACGTATTGCACCTTTTGTTTCTCCTTTTCACCAAATTCTGTAGCATTCAAAAGTTACGTAAAACTGTGCATCATTTGTTGCAAGACCGAGTCAGAAGGGGCGTGGGTCTGTTCACTATTTGACGGCAAACTGATTTGCTTGCATGTTTACAAAGACTTGATTCGATGCAAATCATTTTGTGACGTCAAATAGGGAATAGACCCACGCCCTTCTGACTCGGTCGTACATAAATAATGCACAGTTTTTCGTAACTTTTGAATGCTGTAAATAGTCAGAAATTGGTAAAAAGGAGAAACAAGAGGTGCAATGTGTTTGACAGCCCGTAGTCTATGAACTGGTGCAAAGGTTTGTTTTTTGGAAGAAAACATATTTTGGGGTTAGGTGCACTTTAACGGCTTTGTTTCTAACCAAGTAACTTAATATGTTCTCCGGGATTGTGTCGTATTCACGTTGTTCCGTTAATAACTCGGTTTGTTGGCTCAGCTTGATCAAGTTTGTTTTGCACCTTTATCACAAAGTAGTTTCACTTGATAGTTATCGCTTTGCTGTTTTCATTGAACAGACACCTAACAGCTGCACTAAGTTACTGCGTTTGCAAAGTGTTCATTAGCTTTACACAACTTTGTTGAAGCTATAGGAGCAGCCGTGTGACGTTAGCTTGGTGCTTTTTCAACAACAGCTTTATTTATCCCAGCAACAGCCATGAATTGCTTCTAGATAAGCTGTAATTAGCAATTAGATGACCCGCTCCTGGTTTCTATTGATAATGCACGCTGCGGAAGCAATAATATCAATCAGCAGTAGTTGCCTGTGTAGTCAATCAGATTGCGAGTATTTCTAAAAGTTGGTGACTGGGTTATGCCAAAATGTGACAATACTTGACCCAGCACCCGACTTTCTTTGCGTCTCTAGGATTGCTATTTTGACGCACAAAGTATAATAGAATTATAGTTGCGTCATTTGTTATAGATGGGTTGTCTTGTTTTATAGGATCTTCTAAATCTTCCTGAGGGTGACTCACCGAGACATTCGTCAGGTTTGTAAAATTGTATCCCCAATTAGAGTTGCTGTGTTGTCAAGTTGACTTTTTGAATAGATTAACCGCTGAGTGGTTCGGCCCGTTAAGTGTGCTGGTCATATTCAGTGTCAAATCATTGTTAGTTGTTTCAGTATGTCTAATGGAAGGTGTGGTTGGCCAATAACAACAGGGGTTTGAATTGAAGATCCAGGCTTGAGCCTTGACTGGGGTAACTCTCACAGTGTCTCTTTGAGCGTAGGAAAGTTGTTAAGGCAACCTGACTGGGGAGTAGCCTCCATCCGGGGGGAGTAACCTCCATCCGGGGGGAGTAACCTCCATCCGGGGGGAGTAGCAATACTACTATCCATATCGGGGTGAAGCGCCGGTCTGGCGTAAAAGACATTTCTTTAAATTAAGGTAAGAATCGTCACTATGGGACAATGAATGTGGAGAACGAACATTAAAATAAACTTAATTATTTCATTCATTCTGATGACGATATTCAATTCTCCCAGAAACAATATAATAAAGTATATAAAAGCAGTGGGGAGAACGTTGAAACTGATCTTACCAGCATTTTTCACTAGGTTCAGGCTCCAGTTCAGGCTTGAGCGTATCACCACTGGGGAGCCAGGAAGAAGGCGTGACGTCACCAGACTGGTAGGTACCAGACTCTTGTTGTTCTCGACGGAACACTTTCACATTGATGTCTGACTTGTTTTTGCCGTTTTCTAAGGGTCTCGTTTCATTTTTGATCAGTTATAAGCCTAAAAGCGTAGGGGCTTGTTTAATGCGGCAACGTTGGAATTGTAGCGTTTACGCGTTAGTTCCAACCCCAAACTTCAGAAATTTATATTGGTCAAAATGCCTCGCTTAGTTTAGAAATCGGAAAAATAAGAGCTATGGAGCAAAACAGAGTAAATTAGTGCAGCAGGCTACAGATTCTGCGTTAGGATTACTGGAAGTTCGTGCCGAAAAACGAAACATTGGAAATTACAGAGTTCTTAAGTGGTACGCGTGGTTTTCACCTTATTACGAGCCGATTATTCATGGAGACGCCTTTGTTAGTGATTTGTCTACGCTCTTGTCCAAGGGGTTTTCGGCTATTTGGGTTCCTTGCTGCGTCGCGTCGCGTCGCGATGTAGTCTGCGATGGTTGAATGCCACATAATTGTTGGTGTACAAGAAGAGAAATTATTTTTGTTAGTATTAATTTTTGTTTCTGCACTCTGTACTGTGTAGTAATTAGTATTTTGCTAAATAAAAATTAATGTAAATGTTTCATTATAAATAGAAACCTTCCGCGCTAAATGCGTTATGAAAATGATTCGTACTTCTTATAACGTGTTAAGTATTAACCCCTAAAATTGACCATTCTAAAACTAATGTTTGATATACAAATTTTGTCAATTTTCCATTTTAGCCTCTGCAGAATCGTTTTAGTTGTACAATATTTAATTTAAGATGCTTAAACTTAAAGCTTAAATACGTGTAAATAAAGTTTTCTCTTAGTTTTAAAGGGGCTACGTCACGGAAACTCATCTTGAAAAAACTTGCAAGTTTTTTCAAGTTTGTCGTTTGTAATCGGTCTATATCGTTGTCATTTGAAACAATCCTTGTATAATTTCTGCATTTTATTATCCCGTTGGTGTTTTTCGGCATAAGAAGACTCTTACTTTTAGATTTCCTTCAATTTGAAAGTAAATGGGAAAATGACTTCAAATACCGTGACACTGCTCCTTTAAACTTATCAATTTGTGACCTGTATGTATTAACTTAAGGTGTTGACTGAATCGTATGTGATAAACTGTAACTAAAGCTAACTTTATTCCCCTAAATTTTCATTTTGAATATTTTTAACTGTTTAGCTATAAAATTTTCATAAGCGTAGTGCATTGACACCTTCACATCCCTTTTAGTATCTCCCGTTTGATACAATTAAAATACTGATTCAAGCAGTCGATTTCATTAATGTAACCCGTTAAAATCAGTGTTTCATTTAATTATTTTCCTCGCCCTTTTTTCTGACTCAAATTAGGGTAATTAATGTCGTAATATTCCAATGTATGCACTGCGGTATATTCTAGGTTATTTATTTTTTGTTATTCTTAACCCCCAGGACTAAATAATTCTTTAATTCTTCTTTACTAATTTTGAGCAGGTCATGAGAGTAACTATCTAGTGAACTTTGAAACGTATGATTAAACGAAATTCTCCCAAATGATTTGTGTGAAAGCCTTAAAGCATTAGGGAGAATTTCGATGTTAAAACTCAAGATTCAAAAGGTTAAACGGATATTTTTTTCTGATTTTTCCCGCAGAATGAAGGACGCTGCGTCACGCGTGTCGAAGGCTTCAGTTGCTGAACTAAACTGATGAATTTTTACTTTATAAATACTTTTCTACCCTGCCCAAAGGCTAATGGAAGAATTTGTCCTTAAAAACTTAAATGAGTTGTTATTAAATTGAAAAACTTAAAATTAATATTCTATTTTAGTTCAAATATTAAATGGCTACAGTTGTCCACTCCATAAGCGTTATTAAGGTCGTCACGCAACGCTTCCAATCCGTTGAGCGTTGTGTGACCACCGAAACAGCGTTTGGGTTGGAGACTAAAGATAGGCAAGCGCGAATAGAAAGCTATAGTTTTTGATGGCTCTTAAACGCAGAAGACGGATAAAGATGTAATGTTTTTGAACTAGAAAATATGTTCTAAAGTAATTTTGTTTTAAGTCGAGAAAATGATGTTCTATATTTCATATCGCTTGTTATAGGTGTTACAATTTTCATATTTAATTATTTTGTCCAAAGACAATTTTGGGTTGTATATCAGTTTTTTTACGGTGAAAGTGCATTGCGGTCTATATCTTCAAATAAACATGAAATGGTTTTTTTCCTATGTCGGGCTAGCTCAATTTTCATGCCAGGTTTTGGCGGGAATAGGGCGGCGTGCTCCAACCACATGATCTGGTTGCTTTGTTGTCATTGGCTGATACCTAAATGTTACGAAATCCGAGATCGTTGAATTGTAAAAACCAGCTAAACAATAAAGTGTTTACAAGACTTCCTTGTCAGGTGTTTGTTAATTATTTGTTGAATGTTAATTCCTATTCCTGCCTTTCGTTCCTCTTTCGTTGTTATCGTTATCTGGTCGATATTTCGTAATGTAATGTGTAGTCCATCAAGATAATTTGGTTTTATCAACTGTGTTGATAATGTGAACAGAGATTCGAGAGCTGACGTTTCGAGCGTTAGCCCTTCGTCGGAGCGAATCGAGGAATTGTGGGTCGTGTGTTTTTACAGAAAGATGGAGCTATGCTTTTGGTTGGTGCCTAGTAACGTGAAAAACAACAGAATAAATTAGTTGAATGAAAGCGTTCGTTGATACCGTGAGGATTAAGAGTGCCGATTTGAAAAATAAATTTTTGTTCTAAAGTTTTGCGGCTTTCCGTGCACCCTTGATGAAGGGAAAGGCCACAGACTGTCATATGTTGCTTAGAATGATTGGGGAGATGAAAGTGTCTCGCGACCGGTTTTGATACATTTTTGTCGTCTTTCTCTACGTCACGAAGGTATAGTCTATGTTTTGTAGAAGGCTGTATTGTTACTTCATAGAGATTTTCAATGAGTCGTAAAAGCAAACCCGACGTAATCACTCTGGCCAATCGCAATAGTCTAAGACAAACTAGTGAACCAATCAATGCGAAAGCTGTACTCGCGAGTGGTTTTGGTTTTACTTCTGATTGGTTGAGAGAGTGGCACGTGATTTATGAAAACAGTCACTTTTGAGACAAGTGAAAACCTCTCTAGAATGTACGCTCATAATTAATAATTAGATTATGAGCTCGAGATGTCTATGGGGTGATAGTTGATGAGGCCGAAGGCCGAAAAACGAGGGCGAGTTGTCTAATTGTTTTAGTAGAAACTCTAAAGGATTACATTCAAAAAGCTGCCATTTTATGTATTTTTAAGCCAAAAAACAAGAAAAATCTTGCCTTCAAAGAGCAATCCTCGCGCGATCGTTTTCTATCGGCGAATAGAAAACAGTCGGCCAACCAATCCGATTCAAGGATTTCCAACAGAACACAGCTGAGTTTCTACTAATGGCTGATAGTGTACAGTAGCTCAGCCAATCAGATTGCGGCATTTGCATTAGTATACTAGTAAAATTTTACTAATAATGTTTATAACATGCAGTAGCTTAGAAGGGAAGTACGGAAAGCCTATAGGAGTTTATGTAAAATTTTGAAATTCGGCTCAGCAAGGATCAGCGAAGGAACGAACTTAATTTAATACGAAACGTAAAGAGTGAATGAAGAATTTTTTTCGTTTCCTTGCCAAAGTCTTGCAGCCATTTTCAGGTAATTCGAAAATGGCAGAATCTGTGTACGATGGTTTACTTGTATTTCTAAATTATCCTAATTCGTCATTCTAGCCTAATAACTTCACTTTAATTTCGTTATCCCTTTGAATTAAACCTGTTATGTACTATAAAATCTCCTGTACACCGTGCGGACCTGCCGTCATCTACCCCTCTCATGGTTGCCACCGGTCAGGAAATGGTCAGGGAAAAAAATTCTTCAAGGTCAGGGAATTTCATTTCAAGTCAGGGAAAGTGTAAGTCTTTAAGAAAAGTCAGGGGAAAATGAAATTTTAAGAGTACTAATTTATTTCTTACCAATTCAGAGATAAATAAATGGGTGGAGAGGTTGGAGGCCATTATCAATACTAATCTGTAATTTTCTTAATTTAATTGTTCAGAGAAATTTTACATTTGTCAGGGAAAAGTCAGGGAATTTCAAGATCCTGTCGCTGTGACAACCATGCCCCTTTTATGCGCTTGAACTATTCAGTAATACTAACACCCTTGTAGTGTTCAATTGAATTTTTCAGACTCGACGAGATTCTGATAGAACTGCCACGCAGTGCAGGTAATTTGTAACTCGCAAATTGCTTTTATTTCAAACTAACGGTTCCTTTTAGTCGGGGGAACAATTGCCAGTTGATGACGCAAGACGGCATAGTGAGCCCACGCTGTTCGTCCTTGATGTTGCTAAGCAACATAACGTAATTGCTATCGCGATTGCTTTCGGTGTGTTCGCGAGCTCTCGCGCTTGTTTTTGATTGGATAATTTAAGTTGGAAACTCCTCGAGTTTTTAGATTTGTCAAAACTGACACTTGTTCCCCGATTTATGAGTATTGCCACTAGATTTGTTTGTTTCGGCTACAATATTGCTGGTTCGTAGCCTACACATTTTCCGGCGGTGTGAAAAATAGCCGGAAATCATTACAGTAAACAAGGATTTTAATCGGATAATTACGATACAATATCCGGAGCAAAATTAGAGTTTTCCGCGAAAAGCTAATGTCGTGTGTGAAAGGTTAGGCTCCATTTCCGCCGCTATCGAGTCCGGTCCTCGTTTTTCATCGTCGGGGAGAAACGCGGCTGTTAATCGAGCCTAGTGAAAGGTATGATTGGTATATGACGTAGATGATCTCGTAGTTAAGCACACATCCAGTCTAGTTTTCTTCTTTGAAGAATATACTTGTGCAGTTTTGTTAGCATTGGACTTGTCAGGTCAAATCTAACTATTGCGGTGTTTTCACAGGTTGCGGTGCTTTGAACGTGTACCAAGTTTGGAATTTATCCCAGCCATGGTTCGTGGTCTTCAAATTGTTTTGGACAAGGTTTATATTGACGATTGAACGGCTCCGCGTCTCACACAAGTGTGCGCACCGGCATGGCTGGAACCATGTTAACACGTGATCATCACGTGGTTATCACATGCAACTAACCGGCAGGGCTGGTTTATAAGCTTGATTGTGAAATTATTATATGGAAATTAGTAGACTTGTAAAAGTGCTTGTAGAATTTTATAGAAGGAAGGGGAACGAGCTTGATGGAAATTGCTGGAAACCTATTTTATAATAGTCAATCTGGGCCCCAGATTCTGGGGATTGTAAATGTCTTACATGACTCATTTGCGTTAAGCCATTCCTTAAACTAAGTAGACTAAGGGCCACGTTACATTATAAAATTCGCCACGTAATCAGGCACTTGAACGAATCGGTATTCTCGATCTAAAGTGAAACATGCATAAAAGCTAGCAATCGCAAATACAGATTACTAGCTGAACATAACCAATTTACAACTCTTCGCACTCTTTTAAAGGGACATTGTCACGGCACAATTAATATTATGATTACGTTATTTCACCCATACACGAAATGCTCCTAGAATATCAAAAGACGGTAACCGTGAAGAGTTTTAACCGATTTTTCCAAATCACAAGAACAGAACTTGAAAAAGTCCGCCTGACTTTTTCAAGTTGAGATCTAAAGCCCCGATGGTATCATAATCATATCACTCCATGTTTAGCTTCAGTATACGGGCATAGTAATTTTATCAAAACTTGACCTCTGTTTGTAGGTTTCCATTGGCCTAAACGTGTTTTTGGGCTGTTGAATTTTGAAGTTTTACTCGTGACAGTGTCCCTTCCAGACTTTAAGATGCGTCGTAAGTCTTTTTGTCAGTGGTCACGGGTAACCCGGCTTAACTTATGTCCTTTGGAATTAGGTATCGGTAGGTAGGTCAGTAAGCCACTCCTTAGCTCATAAATAATTACCGCTAAATAAGAAGGCTAAGGGCCTGCACAGACGAGACGATTAGTTGTCGACAACAATTTTTTATCAACAACTAAATGTCATCGACAACCGTAAAACATCGTCTGTGAGATGAGTTGTCGACAACTAAATGCGAAAATTGTAAGTTGTCGACAACTAACCAGTTTCCCTTTTCAAAATGGAAACTGCTTTAGTTGTCGACAACTAACAAATGCCGACAACGACAGTTTTGGCTGTTTTTCCTGTTTTCTCCCGTGTGTGGAAATCATTGGTTTAGTTGTCGACAACTATTGCAACTGACCATGCGTACTGAACGTTAGTTCCCAAGCTCTCATTGGCCTGACTTAAGACATCGACAACCAACACCCCAGTGTGTGGAATGCTTGCATCGGACACAAGTGGTTGTCGATAACATTTTATTATCCATAACAAATAGTTGTCGACAACTAAATGTCTAGTCTGTGGAGGCCCTAACGCCCTGATTACGACGAATTTTCATCCCGGTTAGTAACGCTGGAATTTTAGCTCGGCTTTCAGAGTAGATCTTAGAAAGCATTAGTGATTACGTGACAAACGTTTTCAGCCCGTAGGCATCCATTCATATAGCTTTAAAGTGCCAATTTGGATCGCGTTATTAGCTAAACCTTGGTCTGAGAAAAGATTCGTTATGAAGCTCCTGTCTATGAAAAGCTCTTAAACTGGTGTTTAAAGATCTTGTCATTAAGAATATTAGGACGAAATAGTTTGGAGTAGTGAATCAGAGCTCTTAACCAGTTTGACGTCCACTACTTCATATAATTGTAAATGAAACAAGTGGACTATTCAGTGAGATGAAACTTCCACTCGCTTACAATAATTTTAACTGCAATTCAAAGGGTTAGAAACGTTATAACAAATGTAACCCTCAAACTAAAGTAAATTGTCGTGTTGAAATAGGAAAGCATCTGCTTGACTTCTGATCGCTGACCGGCAATCGCTAGAGAGTGGCTTGTTTGTTTGCATAAAGTCATACGCGGTAACACTTCACTCCCTGAAAGCTACCTTGAACCGAGAACACACTAATTGGAAGAATCTACAGATTTCAAGCCGTTCACGTGTGAACAGTTTCCTTATCGCACCCCCCCCCCCCCCTCTCAAAAATAAAAAAGCTATCTAGCGATCAGCCTTTATTAGGGAAGGTATAGTGTATTAGCTGTTTATTATAACGACCCTCCAAAAAAGTTGTGAAACGTACTGTAATTAATATGTGGATTCCATGCCGTACAATTGTCATCAAATTCAAGGTTTTATCTATTTTATGTAGACTGATAGCCTTTTGGCAGCATTTTAAATAATGAACACACGGTCATGCAAAGGTAGCAAATTAAATTCAACCTTTTTGCAGTGGAAAATCTGACCAAAGTAGTTCCTGTTCACGTTTGGATTTGGGTGAATGGTTAGCTAAACGTTGCATTTGATCACCTTAAACATGTGACCCAGTTTATCAATTGATGGCTTCTTTCGTCATAAATCTGAGCAATCTGTCCACATCAAGCTCAAAAATACCAAGATTGTTTCAAAAGAGGGATTCTGACTTTTATGTTAAATAATTAAGGAGGCTCGAAAGAGTTGTCTCGCTGTTACAGTACTTGTAACGTTAACGATTCAGGACTACAGAAAAGTTGTTACGATCATTCGGACAAAGTAGAAATAGATTTAGAACTCTGTTATTGGGTAATACTTTTAGAATGTTTATGATGTCACAGCCGTTACCATGGCAACACCTCAACAGTGACACAAGAACCCCCAAATTTCATTTTTTGACAATTATCATTAAAACTAAGTCGGTGTGTTGGGGAAATTTAGCTATATTGAACAAGGCGTTGTATAAATTACAAGAAATTCTACAACACTGTTTTTGCCCAAACTTTTTTTGAATCAGCAAACTGAGGGTTAACCCTATGCAAAAACACAAGTTAGGTCACCGAGTTAATTTTCGAAAAAAAAATGTTTTTCGCACGTTTCATTTCCGGTTTAGTGGATTTCCTGAGCCTTGATTTGCTTAGTTAATATACGACTAAATTCTTCGATGGCCCTTATCTGGCGGGTCAAAGAAAATTTTCGACATTTCATGGCGTCATTTCTTAGGTCTATAGGCCTTTTGCAACAGTTGGTCACGTGATCGATAATTTCTAAACTTTTAGCTACAGCTAAATGAATTTCAGAACAAGAAAGAGCATATTTGAAGTAGCCTGAAAACGAACTTTCAGGCCAATGCTATGTAAGGTTGATATGTAATGACGATTTGAATATTGCAAAAATTAGATTTTTTGTATGGGAGTGAGGAAGCTTTGCCCTCCAGAAACCTTTTCCGTTATTAATCTCTACAAAAGGAAGCTGCTGGCATGTAACTATTGCACATAGAAAGAGGGGTAAAATATTAGGAAGAATGGAAAATTCTAGGCTCTTAAACCGAAAGGCAAAGATTTTATGGATGTTTGAAAACTTGTAAGATTTGTATGGAAAACCACTCGAGCGTGACTGGAGGGCAAAGCGTCTTCTTCCCATACAAATCCTTCTAATTTCTAACGTCCATAAAAATTCCCTCTTAGGGACTGTGCAATAATTATCAGGAGGGGGGGGGGGGGGCTGAAAAACTAGAGTTATCTAGCAAAAACGTAGACAGTACCCCCCTCCAAAACAAAAAAATAGTTCTAACCCCCCTCTGTAATGTTAAAAATAACATCGCGCCCCTTTCCACCACCCACCCACCCCTCACCGCCAACATTACCATAGATGCCTTTAAGTAAATACGTTGTATATTGTCATGCTACTGTAAGCGTACGCTGACTTGTTGGATGTCGTCGTCTGGAACAAATAGTACCTCGTATGAATGTTCAACATCCGTTTCGGAGTCATCTGAATCCAAATCAGAGTTGTTTTCGGAAGTACTTGTGTGAGAATTAGAGTCGTATTCGGAATCACTGTCATTGGAACTATTTCTTTCGTTGTTTCGCGTTCCAATCAAGAAATCAAGAGCACGTGCTACCAGCGCAGCTTTACTTCCAGATACATGAAGATTGTTTAAGGTAGACCTTAATTTGTCTTGCTGAGGGATTTGACTTCATTTTCTTCTTTCCAGTTAATGTCTGATGAATAGGTCATTTTCGAGTTCCCTTTTTCCCTCTGCTTCAAAACGAGTCTTACTGCGAAACTATTCATATGAATGATTTGATTTGCATGAAAATGAACTTGCAGGGTTTAAGACAGAACCGTTAGGACTTCGAGCATTCATTGGACAAAATTATGTACCAAAATGATTTACACCTTATTGCAAGCTTTTGTGTTACTACTTCAAATATAAGCTTTTCTAACAACACCAAACATCGAAAACAAATTTCGAAGTTCCACTGAATTCTACTGAATCGCTTAAAAGATGTAAGATTTTTCCTATAGCTTGCGAGCTTTGAAATTCATTTTCTCAGTCTCTGATAAGAAATTTTTGTACCAAAATTATTTACACCTCATTGCAAACTTTTTAGCTACTGCTTCAAATATCTTATCACAAGAAATCTTTTCTAACAACACCAAACATCGAAAACAAATTTCGAAGTTCCGCTATACTTCCACTGAATCGCTTAAAGACGATTTTACAAAATGGCTACACGCTAGATTTTGCCTACAGTTTGTGATCTTTAAAATTCATTTTCTCGGACTCTGATAAGAAATTGTTGTCGGTGTTATCGCGGATAATTACTTACATCTTTACCTTTTATTAAGGGTAAAAAATAACGCAATATGATTTAAATTATTCTGGTACTCGATTTTTGTCCAACTCAAATAAATATTACTCAACTTCCTGATGGATTCCGTCTTAACTTGTTTTCATATGAATAGTTGTGCACTTAGACTCATTTTGACAATGAGGCAAAAGCTTGTCTACGATATCTGTTTGATTCCCATTGTTTTATGGGGGAAGCTTAAAAACAAGTTCATGATTTTTTCTTTACATAGAATCAGCTCAATTAATTAGAAGACGGGTTAAAATTGATCAGTTGTGAATGCGCTTTTCATTTTGATGAAATATTTTCAATAATCGTTTAACAGCTGTTCGTATTGATATTTGTTACAGTCTCAGACCTGCCAACTCCTGACAAAGGAAAATCTGGAGACCCATGAAAAAAAAATCGGGAGATTGTACAAAAAGTAGTGAGGTTCTATTTTTTTTTTTAGATCAAGATTAAACAAACCCATAAAGTTCTAAGCATAAGCAAAAATCACATTAGTTCGGTACAGAATAGTAAGAACAGTGTTCTCCTTTTTCAGTTTATACATTCTCGTCCCCAGAACCACTTGTCCCTCAAAAGACAAAACAAAAGGATTACGGAAGCGGATAAGTCGTCGGAACTTTACGGTTTTGTTTATTTTTTGAGTCCGCGCTCGACCCAGTATCTCACGGTATGAAACTGGGCAATGGCACTAGCATTCCACGTTATTTCCCATATTTGTTCAACAAGATAATTTATTTAATTTGAGAATGATTTTTCCCCAAACCCGTGAGATTGGGAGCCTTGTCGTGAGACCGTGAGAAATGACAAAAAATCGTTAGACTCACGGCATTTCGAATAAAACTTAAGGCCCCCCTCCGTCAAATGAGTGATTTTACTTTGAGCCCCCCCCCCCCCCATCTTGGCAGCAATTTTATGTGATGCCCCACCTCTAGTTTTTCGCCCCCCCTCCCCCCCCCGCTCCCCTTATTGCACAGTCCCTAAGACGACCCTTGCCAATTTTCTTTATCCCCACCCTATCCTAGTGGGTGTAGGGTGGCGTAATACCCACAGTCCATTGCGTCATTTCGAAAGATGGCGGACAAAACTGTGGATGACATTTTGGTTCTTCTTTGTAGCCATGTCAAACTAGAACGAGACAGAGGACTTCAAGCTTTAGAGGAGAAATTGAAAGAATCTTCACATTTCACTTCAGATGTTAAAAAAGTGGAGGATTTGCAAAACTCTTTAACTGAGCTCGTGACATCTAGTGATCGAGGTTGGGAAACGAAGCAAGGAGGTTTGCTAGGTTCCAAAGCTGTAATTTTCAACAATCTTGGATCTGATGATTTCAGTAAAACACTTAGGAAACAGGCACTCCAATTAATGCACGATGATGAAGCCAGAGTCAGGATCGCTTCAGGTAAAATTAACCATGGATTCTCAAATGTTTTATATTTGTCTCAGAAAATATTTAAAGTGCCTTTGAAGTAAATATTTTTTTTGACCAGGTCGCTTGTTTATGTCTTAATTAACTCAAATTCGCGGGTTTAAGCCATCAAAAGCGCATTCTTTGATGTTTTCTGGAACCTCAAAGTTTGGATTTAGCGAGCTGAAATGGGTCCGTTTCGCGCTCGGCCAAACACTCAGATTACACAGGAAGTGACGCAGTTGGTGGTTCTGAATACGATAGCGCCATGGCGGATAAGAGAGTAGCCTGCGTGCAGCCGTCTCCTATTTCCTAAAGCGGAAAAGTGGCGTCTGCGAAACGGCGTCGTTAATCGTGTTCCAGTATCCTACTGTTTCTCCAGAATCTGGGGACCGCTCTCTTATTGGTTGCTTTGACAGTAGGCATTGTTAGAATCAACCCTGATTGGCTGTCATCGTAAAATACTCAACATAATTACATGACAGAGCACTTATTTTTTTAAGTCGTATAATGAAGACACTCTGAAGCTTGTAGCCAATCCCAATGAGAAAAAAGTTAAAAAATGCTTACCTGACAGGAGTGTACTGCCTAATCTTAAATTGTTGTAAAATTAATAATTAATGTTACTGATAACCTTTTCAGGTGCCTCATGTCTCACATGCGTATCATTTTCAGTGAAACCATGGCTAACTATATATCTATGGCCAAATAATATACATGCAAGCCTTCAAACTTGAAACCATCACATCGCTGAATGACCTGCCTCAGCATTATTTCTCTCTATCCACCCAGGTGTATAAATGGGTACTGGCGAAATATTGCTGGTGGGTAACCCTGCGATGGACTAGCATCCCATCCAGGTTGGGGGGGGGGGGTATAAATATTCCTAGCCACTTAATGCTACTGAAAACAGGATATAAGCCTTGGCAGTTTGGTTTTACTGAAAGTGATGCGCATACAAAACATTTCTGAAAGGAACCCGAAAAGGTTATCAGTAACCTTAATATTCTGTCTGATAATTAAATAACAGGAGAGGTACTTGGTGCTCTGTGTGCAACAAAAGGTCGAGAAGTTTTTCTGGCCTGTCGTGATGAAATTTTGAAAAACGTCAGTGAAAATCTGGAGAGAAAGCTACCCGATCCTTCCGAGTTAGATGAGGGACTTGTTTATAAATTAACTGGTGTTGAAAAGGATGCAGCACAAGATACTGTAAGTGTTCTTTGATTAAGTACAAAGTTGTCCAGTTGTACATGTAATAGGAATGAGTGGAGTCCAATTTCTTCATCTGTAATCATACGAGTGATTAACAAAATCAGATGACCGCGTAGCAGGAATCCGATTTGATTAATCACGAGTATGGTTGCAGGTAGAAGATGAAGACACCAAGTCCTGTTACCAATTAATCATAACTATAACAAAATTTGAGAAAAACTTTGGCAAAGTGAAACCTGTTGACAATTTATTATCACTGTGATAAAAAAAGTGATGTTTGAAAATGAAAGTTCTAAGAATATCAAGGAACCAGAGAAAGATGGTGTGCATGGGCAGCACACAAATCTTGTTATTGGGCACCTTGTTATTGGACACTTTAGCTGTGCATGCTCAAATTTGGTCAAAATTACTTTTTTACTTACTTAATCCTCTTCGTGCTCGGTAGCACATAAGGCCGAAAATTTGGTCAAAATAGGGCTTGCTAAGGACCAGTCAGATTTGAGAATTTTGTTAATTGTATAGGTTATTTTCCACTCCTTTTCATAGCATTTTGTTTGGCTTACCAATGTCTTACAGTTTGCCAGACGAGTGCACATTTATACTCTAGTAGAGTGAAGGCTTAATGAAAATAATAATGACTTTATCCAGAGCAACTGATTAAAAACAACATACTTTAATATTAAACTACTAACAGCTACAATGTATAATATAATACTTCTCGACCTTCTCGACGTTCGTCCTTTCGTAAAAAGATAAAGGAATTGTTACTAAATTTCTTGCGGTCTGAAGATGATTATGTCGAAGTCTCCCGTCTTATTAAGTTATTTAATACTTTAGGTTAGCCTCTTTTCGTAACCTTAATATATTTGTTTTTGCTTTATGTTAGTCTATTCTATGTATTGTATAGTAGTGTTTTCTCTGTTATTTAGTCCATCTATAGATAAACCTTGTATTTGTAAAATGTCTTTAGATCTCCCTGCCTCGATTAGTTTGTAAGCTATTTGCGGGGGGAAACTAATGTAATTACTTATATTTCTAACCAATAAAATTTTGTTGTTGTTGTTGTTGTTGTTGTTATAATCCAGGCACCTTGATATGAAGTCCAGTGGGCTACTGAGAGTACTGTCTTGTAGCTTGAAGCAAGCCGAATAATAGAAATTGGGCCATTTAGACATTTCTTGTGTTTTGAAGACATTAACCACTTGACTTGGCATATAGTTTTCTTTTATGTAGATTAATAATATTATAATATTAATTGAAACCTCCCAGCACAAGAAAACTGATGCAGCTCAGATATTCCATGACACAGCCGGCTGGAAACATCTGGAGACAAGTATGAGGTGCGTTACAGGGACTTTAAAATAGTAAATTTATAGAAACATGACTGGGAGTTTGAGGGAGCATGGGATAAGGGGATAGTTGCTCCCAAACATTCATGAGTGTTTTTAATAAGCTGATAAATACAAATAAGTCACTGCCAAAAAGAATGTATTTAGAGCTGCTGTGATAATCTGGGACCAAAGACAAATCATCTAGTGACAATTAGGAGGATTTGAAGGAACTACCTCATCGTTCATGCACTTTAAAAAAGTTAGCTCAATTTTTTTAAAATCATCATTTGTAATCCGTCTCCATCTTCTCTATCCTCAGCCATCCTTGTTCCTTTTTGGTTTAGTATCACTCTCTTGGTTTTTTTCGTCCCTAGCAAACTATTATTTTTAGGTTTCCTACATTTTAAGGGTACTTTAGGTTGATGAAGAAATGACTCAAAATATTGTGACGTGGCCTCAGGGACCTCAGGACTGCAAGCAAACACTGTAATCATGCTCACCGCCCTTAAAAGAGGAACCTAGAAAGAAGCTGATTTTATTTATGGCAATAAATTATGAAAAGCAGCATAACTTAATAGTAGACATTTTTATTCTCCAGATGTCTCCAGTCTGTTATAGAAGGATGTGGTAAAGCTTTCAATGAGCACATTACTCAGAATCTTCTAGACCTCATATTCCAGGCTCTGAATCACACTAATAGATTTGTGAGAGAAACTGGATACCAACTATGTGCATCACTTGTTCGACTAGGAAGAAAGCAAGGTAGGAAACAATTCCTTTTTCAGTTACGGGGGTGGATCTAGATGGAGTGTGCACAGGGTGCGCACCCCTCCTTGGGGTAACCTGTGGCTTTCTGACATAAATGGTGTCCTGCTTACGTCACCCATCAGATAAGTCAGATAAGTCATTCCCGCACCCCCTCCTAAGAAAAATCCTGGATCCGTCCCTGAGTTAGAAATGTTTCAACTTCTCCATACACATCAAGAAATTTTGATGAAATCACAGAAAACAATCAATGTTCTAAGGCCATGTACACTTCCACCAATTAGAAAAATATAATTATTTTTTATTTTGCTTTTCAGTCTTTCGAGTTATTGTTGTGGGTTGGAATTAACAGGCCCCACTGGTGGTATTTGAAAACATGTTCAACTATTATTTGTTATTAATTTTTTTCAGATGATTTCTCAGAAGCAACAGAGACCTTGACAGTTTCCATTGAGGACAATGCTATTCTTAAGCATGGAGAGCAATTTGCAGATTATTTGAAGAGAGGATTGTCGGATAACTGGAGTCAAGTGAGATACTCACAATAATAACACCACTGTTACTGTGCCCGTAAAATTATATGTATATTAATTAATGCCAGCAGCTTTGTATTGACAAGTGCTTTTGTTCAGTAAGACCAACTAAGTACAGCTGTAATAACGAAAGTACAACTGACAGAAGACTGTTTTTATCAAACACTTAGTAGTTTTCAAAATAATTGTCTCAGACTTTCTGTGATATCAACGGATGAGGAATGGTAAGATGTTTCATGGTAATCATTGTCAGGGTTTTTCTTTTAATTATAATTTATAATGATGCAGAATACTTCTATTTCTACCCTCAGGTCCGGCTTGCAGCATCTGTGGCTACAAGACAGTTTTTGCAGACTTTGCCAAACAGTGAATCAAGAGAAAGATTTTACCCTAAAGTTTTACCAGCCATGTGTCTCAACAGGTCAGAACTCTTTTCTGTGACATAACTTATTTAAGGTAGCTAGTGATCAAGCAGTACATGAGCTGGGTTCAAGCCATGGCCTGGGTACTGAGTCATGTTGTTAGGCAAATCTGACTCATACAGTCTGTAGTTCCTCTCTCCACCAAGGTGTATAAAAATATACAAGCAAACAGGGCTGCAATTTTGCTGTAATTTTTTTCACATGAAAGGACATGTTTCTAACTAAGTCACCATTTTGATTGGACAAAACACCAGTGATGTCGGACATCTTATAAGAGAACTCCTTGACAAACTGTTGTCAATGCAAAACATTGGCATTTGCATTGGAAGGCGTAAAAAAAACAATTGTCTGAACATTCTGTCCAACTATAGTCGGATATTGGCAAATTTTGGTTGGTTATTGTCCAAAGCAAATTTTATGCTGGGGGGTAACCCTACGATTGACTAGCATCCCATCCAGGGGTAGGTAAGCCACATGCCAAGCAGCCCATACTGCCGGTGCTTATCCCGGTTTCCGTAGCATTAAGCAGTAAGGAATATTTCTCTTCCCCCCCTGGATGGGATGCTAGTCCATCACAGGGTTACCCCCAGCATTATATCGCCAGTACGCATTCATACACCTGGCTGGAGAGAGGCACTATGAGAGTAGAGTTTCTTACCCAATAATGCAGCACAGTACCACGGCCAAGGCTCAAGTCAAGTCCAGTCAAGTAACTTTATTTAAACTTGGTAAAAAACACCAGGCATATAACTAATATAAAATTCAAACCATTCATATAATACATAGATATATATATATATATAACCTATGATCTAAGTTATGTAATAATAAGATAAAAAATATAATAAAAGCCGGAGTCCAGCGCACTAACCATTTGGCCACCATGCCTCCCGAGATAGCAATACTCTGAGTTGCTTCATGCTATGGAAACTGGGATGAGCTCCAGTCTGATAGGCTACTAGGCTGGTATGAAGACTACCTTATACCATGGATTGGTCTATGGTTTGCAGGTATTATGTAGCAGAAGGTGTGAGAATCTACTCCCAACAAAGCTGGAAAATGATTGTTGGTACTGAAGGAAAACACTTGGTGGAAAAATATATTACAGAAACAGTGAGTACAATGTACAAACTAAATAACATGGATCTCTTCATTCCCCCATAATGTCGACTCAAGTTGTTGACATATCACCTCTAGAAAAGACGGACGAGAGAGAATGGGGGCAACCAAATTCCCACTTCCTCTGCCTTCTACTCCCAGAATTTTTTTATTGCAAGTTTTATGAAATTTGGTGATAATTTTCTCCATTTCTCTGAGTTCTCACTGCCTCAGAAATCATGCTTCACACCCTCTCTGTGCCCCCTCCTCATCTCTGCCGTAACCAACAGCCCAATTTCGATATTTTAAAATTCAGTCTAAAACAATAGACACCACTTAGTATGGAGCCTCATGCTGAGGTCTTTTGTTTAGGCTGACTTTAAAAAAAATTGAAATTGGTCTATTGATTAGCTCAAATAGGTGGGAAGCTATTGATCATAAGTGACATCTGATTTTAAAGTAGAAGCACAAGAAGAACCTATACAAATTGTATGTTTACTTGATAACAAAATTTAGATTTACTTATTGTTATGAAATGTTTGTGTCTGTTTGCTAAATACAGGTGGAATTTTACATAAGCCAAACCAAGGCAGATAATCATGCCGTCAGAGAAGCTGCGTGTGCCTGTATTGCTGAACTGGGAACTAAGGTTGGTTGACTATAAAACATGAAACTGAACGCTTTTTGCACCTGCAGATGTCCTGGATTTTATTCCGTTTTTATTTAAGAAGGGACCCATAAGTGAGAAGGCAGGCAGAAAAGAATGTGAAGTGTGATAGTGAATTTTTTTTTAATCTCAAAAGATAGATTTATGGACATACTTTATACCCTCTAAGTTTCATAATCATTACTTAATATATATTCTCAAAGTTACGGAGGGGTAGCCCAACCCATTCAGAAAAGAACAGAAAAGCGTGGTCTGAATAGGGTTAAAGGTAAGAATCTCAAAGCTGGTTTTCCTGCCTTAATGTATTTTTACATTAACGCCCAGGTCGCAAAAATGGAGGTTGGATGCCCCCAGGGGGCCCAGGGGCTGCAACCGCAATCACACCCCAAGGCAGAAGAACACCCAAGCGACCAGTACCACCCGCAACCCAGCCACGAGCCCCCGACGCCAAGCCCCCTACAAGCACCCGTCACACTGAGGACAGCGGCCCAGTGGAAATAAGCAAAAATAACTAAATAAATACGTGATAAAATTAACAACTAAAATAAAATAAAATAAAATAAATAAATAAAAACGATAACAACAAGGGAGGGTGGGAGGGGACAAGGAAAATGCACGCACAACTTCAACTACGCCACGACCAGCTACACTGCAAACGCAAAGGTCGAGCACAACGTTGGCACAACGAAGCACATGCGCTGGCGCACGCAAACGCTTGTACGAAATACCGCTGGCCACGAAGGCGCCCCCCAAGCCCCACACAGCTACCCAAACGCTAAAACGCCCCCGACCACGCTAAATACAACGCTAAAACGCCACAACGGGCACAACGCAACTACAACGCCTCACTGCTGCTATTGCTCCCGGTCGTTAACTATGTTAAATGTCATTTAACTATATTTAACGCCCAGGTCGCAAAAATGGAGGTTGGATGCCCCCAGGGGGCCCAGGGGCTGCAACCGCAATCACACCCCAAGGCAGAAGAACACCCAAGCGACCAGTACCACCCGCAACCCAGCCACGAGCCCCCGACGCCAAGCCGAAGGGATCTCCGGGATAGGGACTAACCCGGAGCAAGGGGGGCTCGAGGCTCCAAGCCACAGCCCCCTGGGACCCAACCCTGAGGCACCCAACTCCGAGAAAAACTAGATACAGGTACCTGCTAAGACGCCAACTGACGAGAGACACACACGATGGAGTGAACAGGGGTGCGGATATAGATCTGATAAGCATCACTTGACCACCGACCAAGGGTCTTGATCAGGTGATCAGGGACACCCTGGGCTGCTGCAGTGGTGGCAGCACCGATGCGGAAGCTATGGCCAGAATACACACCCGAGTAGCCAGCTGCACTCAAGATGGACTGTACAGTGGATGACAACTGTTGACGCGACAGTGGGCGACCATCCCCAAACGTAAACAGAGGCCCCTCCGCAGAACCACGTACTGTTAAATAATGACCCAGGGCCCTAATGGGACAAACAGCACCCTCGGTACGCCCCAAATAAATGTCGCAGCCCAGGCGAAAAGGGTCTGTCTTTGAACACTTAATGCGAACTTTGAAACACGTAGGGTTCACCAACGAGTCGGCTTGCAGATCACTCACTGTCATATGACGACTAGACTGAAACGGCGCATTTACTGTAAATTCCCCCGCCCGTAAAAAGCCGAAAAACCCCATGCAACATGCAGCCCACAACATCACGTGATCCCTGGTGGAGAGGTCTAATGCACGCTGTAGGGCCCTCAGATGGTCAATAGTGATAGGGAGGCGACGCTGTGTCACAGGACCCTGAACACGCTTTATCCCTTTAAGCAACCGCTGCAGCCGAAGACAGTTGTGCAAAGGATCCGGAAAGCCATGGTCAACGTGAAGAGAACGAACTGCTGAAAGGTAGACTTTGATTGATGAGTGGTTCAAGCTGTCAGCCAAGGTAGTGGCAAAACGCATAAGGGTTTCCTCGTCTGCAGGAGGAAGGGAGCCATCCGCATTCAAACGACCATCCTGGCGACAGAAAGCGAAGTAGCGACGTTGGGCGGAGAGATAAACACGCCGAGTGGACGGAGCTAACCCTTGAGTCAAGAAGAACTGGCACCTGGCAGTCAAGTTGCCTGAAGAGCTACCAATAGTGAGGCAGGGATCGGGCAAGGATCCGGGTTGGCCTGAGGCGCAAGGCATCTGAAACGCTGAAATTGGAAACGTGAAAGGGCATCAGCAACAGGATTAGCCTTACCACGAACCGACGAAGCGGTGAAGGCAAACGAATGGCGTACCGCCAACAACGACAAATGGCGGAGCAGCACCATCAATTGGTGGTCCCGTGATGTACCCGACTTGAGGATGGCCACCACAGACTCGTTATCGCATAAGAACTCGACCCGCCGCGACACCCACTGCTGGCCCCATACCGCAGCTGCTACAACGATAGGGAAAAGTTCTTTGTACGCGATGGACAACGGGGATTGGTCCGCAGACCAGGCGCCACAAAACCACTGAGAGTTAAAAATAGCCCCATAACCCACTGAGCCAGCCGCATCGGACGACACTTGGAAGTCTGGGAGGGGTGCCCACGCAGGCATACAGAAGAAGCTAAGTCCATCCCATGAGCGAAACACTTCCCGCCACCATGTCAGGTCCTGGTAAAACTCCTGATTTAGCCTGATGGGGTGATCGTCCCGGCGAAAGGCGCACAGCAAGTTGATCATTCGTCGAAGGAATGTCCGACCCTGCAGAGCGACTTTGCAAGCATGATGCAGATGGCCAATCAAGGATTCCAGTTCACGCCGCCTACAGAAACGTTTCACCGACCACTCCTCTAGAAGCGCAATAATCCTATCCCTTTTTTCAGCTGGCAAGCGAGCCTGTAGCTTAACAGAGTCAAGTTCGATCCCGAGGATAGTTAAACAAGTCGCTGGCCCCTCCAATTTGTCCGGATGGAGGGGGAGGCCAAGTCTCTCACACAATTGAACACATGTCGTTAAATTATTCTGGCACACTGGAGACGAAGGTGGACCCAGTGTGAGAAAATCATCGAGGTAGTGCCGCAAAAACTCTACACCATAATTGTGCACCAAAATCCACTCTACCATGTCCGCGATTGCAGTGAAGATAAATGGAGCAGAGCGTAAGCCAAAAGGAAGGGCCATGTCCACAAAGTAGTGCTCCCGCCACTTCATCCCTAGGAGGGGGCGATCGGAGGGGTGGATCCCCACATTCCTATATGCACTTGCCACATCGAATTTTGCCATTAACGCACCAGGACCCAGGGACATGATACCGTCGATGAAGGCATCAATTGAGACATACTGCACAGTAAACGGGGGCTTGGGAATCCCATCGTTCACACTATGCCCTTCCGGGGACGAAAGATCCAAGATGAGTCGCCATTTCCCAGGTTGATTGTTCTTGGGAATCACCCCAAAGCGGCTGATGTGCAAGGACGGGAACGGGGGCGAGGTAAATGGACCAGCCACCCTACCAGCGTCAACCTCCGATTGCAGATACGAATCAATAACCGAGGGGTGTTCTGCAGCAGACCGCATATTAGATGACGCACCCCTGAGAGATATCGTCGAGGAATTAAAACCGAGATGAAAACCCTGTTGAATTCCCACAAGGACGTAATTAACCGCCGACCGATCTGGATGACTACGCAATTCCAACCGAAATTGGTCCCCGCGTAATGGAGAAACCTGGCGCACTGGAGCCAGTGGTGCAAACGACGAAAGAATAGGAACTGTAACGCAGGATTCAAAAACTGGAACATTAACAGCCTCAGCACTTGTGGGCGGTCCATGCGGCCGGCTGGGCAACGAAAACACGCTATTTACACAATTTACAATGGCAACTTCCTGGCAGTCCTGCCGATCAGTAACGACCCCCCCTATCCCTGGCAGAGGGAGAACGGGAACGCTGGCTGGTGGAGCGGGGAAATGGGCAGTTAATCTTGTGGTGGTCTCCCTCACAATTGCTGCAGCAGTGCCGATACCGACACCTGCCGAATGGCCAGCGGCACTGACCCTCATTCCAGGAAAGGCAGAATGGAGGCCGCGGACTGAACTCCTGGCTGGGAGCCGGAACCTGGGAGGACTTCGGCGAGGGGGAAGGCAGTGCCGGAGGCGTCGATGTAGGAGGGGTCTTCAGATGGAAGTGGTAAAGGTCCAGATTCATCTTCGACCAGTCACTGAGGCCAGACGCTGCTGCATCCTTGCGATAGGCCAAGTCGTATTCAAGCCAGGAAAGGCCAGGGAACTGACGTGCCGTTTGGACCACAAGCAGCTTGTATTTGGTGGTATCGGGCCAACGGTGAGGATGAGCTGAACACAGCACCAGCTGGAAGATGGTGAAGGCCTCGGTCCACGTGAGAACATCCACGATTTCCAACGGCCTACGCTTGGAAGAAACCATAATCGTCCCGTTCAAATACGCTTGTGGTGCTTTGTCCTCTGCCCGAATGTTGACCGACAACAAGTCCGCTAACTCCACAAACTCCCCATCGATAATCTTCTTCACCAGCTTGCCTGGCACTGGAGCATGACCAGGGCCAACAGCAAACGCTTTCGGCAACTGCTGCTGCGATGTAGACGCCCCGAGTGCTGGGATACTGACCGGAAGGCTAGCAGCTGAGACCGAGGACAGCGTAGAAAAAATCGGAGCCAGCGAGCGGGCCGAGCTCGAGCCGGTGATGGCCGACACAGGCGTGAAAGTAGAAACAAATGGCGGCAACGCAAACGTACCTGGCGAGGACGGAACACTTGCCACTGCAACCTGGGGGCTTGCAACTGTCGACGACACGGCAGACGTAGGGACAAATTGAGCAGAAAAAACCGAGCTGGTTACCGCTGTCGACGTGGATGGATTCGAAGACGACGCCTGTGAACTGGGGGCGTTCACCTGAATTGACGATAATATCCCAGGCAGCGAACTGCCAAGGGCCCGAACCACGGCTTCAGCGATGGAATCCGCCGACAGCGACGAACTAGGAGTCGGTGCTGAACTGACAGGAGCGGCCCCCGCGTTGGAAGACTCCGAAGTAACCACACCAGCCGCTAAACTATTGTTGGTTGAGCGAGGAGGAGGCATGTTTCAACAGACGACTAACAAAAAACCCCTAACAGCCGACACGAAGGTGAAATTACACAACGAAATCCGCCAGCAAGACTGATAAACTCCAAAAGAAAGATCACGAGCTGTATTAAACCCAAGGAGACAAGGAAAATGCACGCACAACTTCAACTACGCCACGACCAGCTACACTGCAAACGCAAAGGTCGAGCACAACGTTGGCACAACGAAGCACATGCTCTGGCGCACGCAAACGCTTGTACGAAATACCGCTGGCCACGAAGGCGCCCCCCAAGCCCCACACAGCTACCCAAACGCTAAAACGCCCCCGACCACGCTAAATACAACGCTAAAACGCCACAACGGGCACAACGCAACTACAACGCCTCACTGCTGCTATTGCTCCCGGTCGTTAACTATGTTAAATGTCATTTAACTATATTAAGTTTTTATTACCGTAGTGCTATTGCCAAGTAATTTAATTTGTGATCAGTACACACCATTTTGAGTCAATCTTTGAATTGCTAAATCCAAGACAGATTTTGCCCAAATGTTATTCTTGTTGCTCAAGGATTAAATTATTATTTTTGTTTCCTAGGTGAACCCAGACAGGTTACGATCACACATACAAGATCTTTTACAAGCCTTGGTGTGTTGTTTCAAAGATGACAGCTGGCCGGTTAGAGATGGTAAGTTTAAACAAGAAGTGTGTGATGTCTCTGTTTCTTTTGGTTTACCTTCTTTTTCTAGCTGGAAGAGTTTGTGTGTTAGTCAACACTCTTTATCTGTGGCATTGAAGTCCTTACAATTATTACTCTACACCTCTTTTTCCCCAGCTGCTTGTGTGGCCTGTGGGAATTTTGTTCTGTGTTTTCCTCAGGAGTGCAGGTTAGTTCAAGTCAGTGGTGATGACCATAATGGTGACAGTGACGACAACGACAAAGACGACGATGATTATGATGATGATGATGACTGCAATGATTACTATGAAGACATGTGACCATGATGATTTAAAAAATCATTTATAAATCATATTTAACAATTATCCTGTGAATAGAATATCACCTGATACTTAGCTGACATGGCCATAGGCTGAGTTAGCTAAAATCAGATGATATTCTGCAAGATTGAGCAGCATTGTCTTATCATTCAACAAACTGTCAGAGACGTGCATTTACAGCTTTGCAACACTTCAGATGCATCATTGTAACTTACTTATGTTACAGGGTATCTGTCAAGCAGATGATGGATATAACAATTGCTTCAGGACCATATATGGGCAACTTGACAATTTGTTGAATAATAATTTCTGGTATCTTGTCTTTAGTTCCAGCATGGATGAGCTGTATCCACTGTTTTTTGAGAATCTGTCAGACAGCATTCCATCAGTCAGACAGGGTGCTGCTATGTCACTTGGAAATGTTGTTAAAGCCTATGGTTGGTACATGTGTTGTAGTTCAATTTTGACTTTGGTGCAATATTTCTTTTTTAATTGGTACAAAATTACGTATTATAAACTGGTTAAATATTTTTGAACCAGTGCAATATTACTTGTACTGTGTCACTACATGGAGCTCCACTATGTATTAGGGTTACATATAAATTTATTTCAAAGATTAAAACTCATCAACAATAGATGAGGTTGGGGGATGGTGCTTATACGAGCCGAGAGCCATGGCAACCCTGTGAGTGGCAACCACCATCCAGCACCGTCACACTGAATAGCAATTCAGTGGAAGTGATGATACCTACCTGAAAGGGGAGGGGAAGGGCGGGGGAGAACAGCACGAAGGCTTCGCAAACTCAAAGAGTGAATGCACAATGATTCTCAGAAACCTGAGCCCTGTAAATACCAAAACCCCTGCGACTTACGAGGCCACCCCGCGACAACACGAGCCGCCATAAAGAAGACCGCTGCTTACATTGTCTCGATTTTAACTTCACCTAAATTACATTTAGCCACATTAATTTAGCATTAAGTAACCGTATACATTTGACAGCCAGCTTCCAGTTGTTGTCACAGTATTCACATAACAACTGAACTGTAAGAGCTTTGTTTAGTGATTAGTGTTAAGCACTCTGGCATTTTACTGACAAGGGTTTGTTGGAATGAAAGTCTTCTTACTACTACATGGTACAATATATAGCGGGTGGTATGATTTTTATTAATTCATATCTCTGGCAACTTTCTTGATATAATTAACAATTATTCTTTGAAATCGAGGTAAATATTCTGCCACTATTCACCGAGATTGAAAAGAATAATTGTTTTAGTATATACACACAAAGTGATCTCAAGAACACGCTAACCCAACATTTTCAGAAGGAAACCATAGACCCTTTTCATAAATGGCTGCAAATTATAAATTCTTTTGTAAGTATTCAAATTAGCCTGACTAACCTTGTTTTTGAGTTGATAATTCAAAAGAATTTTTACTCCCAAATGAGTTTAGTGAGGCTAATTTGAATGCATACAAAAGAATATTATTTTGGCAGTCATTTATGAAAACGGTCTATTAAAAGTCGATTTAATTGACCTCTCATTTCATGCGTGGAAAACGCGCAAGCAGTGCAAAGCATGCACAAAACTATTTACAGAATCTTCAAACGTGGCAAATTTAGTCTAAAATACTTGCCACAATCTAGCCAAATGAAATGGTCCTTAACCGCGGGACAGCAGCTTCCTTTATTTTTGTTATTTCTGATTCCAAAACGCGAGTTT
>OX393572.1:3404816-3414816 GCA_947652115.1 Blastomussa wellsi | reverse complement strand
AGACAAGTTTAGGTCAAGTTTAGCTCCTCTGTTGTCAGTGCTGTTTAACTGGTAATTCGGATCAAATGATAATTACACTTTGAACAAGCTTATCATTGATGAATGACTTATTTAATTACAGTAAATAGCAAACAGTTGAGAAACAGTCTGAAGTATTTAATATTTAATTTTTGGTGTGAACTATGTAATATTTAATTTTTGGTGTGATTTCCTTTCTCGTTAGTTGCCAGTCATAGCCAAAGGAATAGGAAAGAATCAATTTAAAAGACACTTAGAGCTTTTCATTGACACAATATTCTACAGCCTGGTAAGCATAAAGCTCCATGATTAATGTGTAAATTCTCATTAGTGGTCTTTTATAGTATTAAGGCAAACTTAGGAAATTATGATGTTGAGTATATGAAATAATTTCTTTGTGAACTGTGGATGAAGATGAAAGTGAGAAATGATCATTGCAGTGAATTTCTAATTTAAGCAGTTGGAATAATGAGGCCTGAAAACCTTCAGGGCTTCAATGGGATTCAAGCTCATGACCTCCGCAAATACCGGTGTGTTGCTCTACCAACTGAGCTATGAAGTCACACATTGGGAGCGAGGCTAATTTATTGAGTTCATATTTTCCCGTAAGGAGTCAAATGACGTAGAGTATGTCATTCATGTGTGAACTGTGGGTGCTACATGTTTTTCACTGTACTGTTCTAGTTAGGCTTCAAGATCAATATTGAGGGGTTGGAGGTGGGGGAACTCTCAAACACCCCCTGTGTAGCTTTTGTTTAGGTATTGTACTCAATATCTTGTGGCATTTTAACAATCACTTTTCTTGTCAAACATTTGTATTCAAAGGGGACAGACCACAATCTCAATGTTGGCTTTCATTGATGTTTTATTAAGCTCACCACCATTAAATTATTTCAAA
This sequence comes from Blastomussa wellsi, assembly GCA_947652115.1. NCBI lineage: Eukaryota > Metazoa > Cnidaria > Anthozoa > Scleractinia > Plerogyridae > Blastomussa > Blastomussa wellsi. The sequence goes on along the minus strand of OX393572.1, from coordinate 3,413,900 downwards.
TATAATTATCTTTATTTTGTTCACAGAAAAGTGATAATGCCCTCACATCAACAGCTGCCTCTGAATGTCTTTCTCAGTTTAGTACATTATTGGGACCATCAATACTAAGAGGGCGAATAGAAATGTATAACCCAAGGTACATATTGACATCACTGACCTTATGTGGGGAATTCGTCATAGCTCCATAAGGCACGAGGCTTATGTCATGTACATGCTTTATAATTATTATAGCCTGTTCCAAGCGTTTGGTTTGTGAGGAACCGCATGAAGATTGAAGGAAATGGCAAGTGAAAATGGGAGGGGGTACATTCAGTTGGTGGGGAACGGTGCAAGGGAAAATGGTGAGCGAAAAAATGGGGAGCTTACCATTTGTAGGAACAATCCAGTTGGTAAGATTTTCCGAATTTAGCGAATAACTCGAGGAGATTGTGCTTTCCATTTAGCTACAAGATTTCTGCTTCGCTCACCCCTTTGAAAAGGGCGTTTTTATCAGAAAAAAGAGGACTACCTCTGGAGGTTGTCCACAATTTCCTAACAGATTTTCCAGAAAATTACCTTTCCATTTGATTCCGTAATTTTTGGCTAAATGGTAAGCACTCGTTTCCTCTCCAAATATTCCTTTGTGCTGTTCCCCACTAACCAAATACCTAGAACAGGCTAGCTTTCTCAAGTTATAATGAACTCTGCCTGCATCACAAATTAGAGCTCGCAATTTCTTTAACCAAAAACAAATAAAGAACTTGCAACTGTTCATTGATGAGTTATATAAGCTATTGGGAATTCTTTATTCGATTATAGCAAGAATCACTCAGCTACACCTCATGCTTTTATAACTCAAGAATGTTCTCAGGCGTGTTTATTTGTTTATTATAACACATGGCTTGATTGATGGACTAATGTAATAAATTTAATAATTGTATTTGTCTTTCTTTATTTTTTCAGTTATCTTGATCTTTTGCCTCAGAGTCCTCCAGTTCCTTTTTAACCAATAGTAATCAAGGCTACGACAGTTACGTAAAATAGAATCTGTGAAGCATTGTACATAATAGTTTAGAATACATCACTTGCCACTCATTATGTACATGTATTCTAACCACACAGAGAAGCCAATTAATTAAAGTTTAACTGTTGACCGTTCGTTTGTAAAATTGTTTGTATGGATTCGCTCCGACAAAGGGCTAACGCTCGAAACGTCAGCTCTTGAATCTCTTTACGGTGGCCAATTCACATTATCAACCCAGTTGATAAAACCAAATTATATTGTTATACTTCCCACCGACGCAGCACCACAGTTAAAACTTATCCCCTCTATTCAGGAGAAATCATACATTAATCGCATACATGGTATATCAAAGGGTTAAAGATAGGGTTACGCAGGAGCTTCATGTATAATATAGTAATATACATTTAAAAGAAGAAAAGTCAAGCAGGTAAAGAAAGACATTTTATTTTACAGTTTTGTTTGTCAAGTAAAATATTCCATGATTTTACAAATGAAGTAACATTTTACAGCAGTTTCTAATAATGTTTCTGAACATTTCATTGTTATTGAAGCTGATGCAAAGTAATTACAAAATTTATGTAGCTGCTTGTTGCTGACAGATATCGGAACATGGAACTTACATTTCCATTTTCTGTCACGTGACTTTGCGCTTGCCAGGCCTCTGCTCAGACCATGTGCTTTCATCTGAGTGGATGAGCTTGGTGAGTTTTGGTCATTCGTTTTTAGATTTTCCACACTGTAAACTAACCCGTTGAACACTGTAAAATTCGCCTTTTACTAATTTGTGATTTCTTAGCGTGATTTCATTAACCAAGTCTCATTGCTCACTGTAACCAAATTGAATTAAACATCGATCAAATGAACGCTTCAACGGTTTGTTTTGCTTCCTCGATTTGACGACAACACTGCTAAATGGCACTGTAAAACATGTTATAAATAGGCTATGCCAATCCATTGAGGTTATAAATAAAAACTATTTCGATAACCCAAGCAAACCAAAATAAAATACAAGATAAAAGATACATCTACACAAAACAATTGTGTTTGGTAATTTCTTTCAAGTCCATAAAATTTGCAACTACAACTGAATAAAACCTTACTAACAATTGTTTTTTCCACTGCTGTAAATCATAATTAGGATAAATCAAAATGGATTGACATCTATCAATCAAAACCCACAGGCCGGAACCTGTTTAAGCAATGTATTCTTTACCTTTGAGGTCTGACAAGATGATTGACGGCAGTGAAAAATACAACTTGATTGAACTAAGTTTGCATTTTGTTGAAAGGCACAGAAAATAATCCAATTCCTTTTAAAAACTGTACCCTAAAAAAAAAATACTAAACATGTAAACCAATATAAAAATCACTTGATGACCCAAATACCGTTGTAGCAGTAAAGAACATTGAGAGCAAGCCACAGGTGATACTTTAGGCACTGGCTGAGAATTTTTTGGTGCAGGCTTTACCTCTGCGGGACAGTTGAATCTGCTATTATAACACACTTCTTGGCAAGATGGGCATACCAACACCCCATTATATTCCCATTCTTTATGTTGTACAGAAATATTGATTTTCTGACCTTTGTAAAAACATTTGAATTTATAACCTACAATGTCAATATTTAGTGAGTCCGGCTCACATATATATTTATAACAACCGCTACCCCAGTTTGTTGCAGTCCAGCGCACACCACATTTCCGTTTAGTCCATTTACCCAGTTGTTCAAAACATCTGGAGTTACCACCATAAGATTCCAAAGCATAGTTTTTATCTTGATCAGGACTGTTGTGTTGTGAGATGCACGAAGAAGACCTTATATCTTTGCCTTGTGTAGTCCATGTAAAAGCTTGGTAATATGCACAGAAGTCAGCCAGAACTACAGCTCCACCATATTTCTCTTCTGATCCATCAATGCCTGGAATGGAACCACTAAAAAAATTCTGGAACTCATCTGGTAGCTTTTCTTCATACTCGACTAAGTTGCAAGTTGCCACAGATGTCTGGTCTACGGAACAGCTACTCCTTGAATTACTGTGTTTCTTGAGGTTGTTGCAGAATGGAGCAATAGTCTTCCCTGCATCTCTTTGTGCCTTCATCCAAGCACCACAGCTGTTTTTAGCAAACAGGCAACCCACGTTTTTCCCCCACTGTAATGGCTCTGCCATGTCGTAATTCACTTTGTACCAGCCTGTATCCTCCATCAGAGCTAGCGTGAGCCTGGAAAATGCAGAATTCTGCGTAAAAACCCCTGTCATACCTTCATTTTCAAATAGGCGTTTCTCCCAATGTGCCAAAGCTGTGCCTTCTCCTCCCTGATTTTCAAGTTCAGCTCCTTCTAATGTTGAGCAGTTAAAGTGGCTCTGTGCCTCCCGTTTGACTTTAGGTGTAACTATTACATGAACACTGTGTTGCACTGGACCAGTCCGTGTTAACCAATCAGTCCTTGTCACTTCCTTAACAGTCTAAAACATTAAACAATTCAAAATATTAACACAAAAAAAATGATTAGGGACAACTCACATGTCTGTTTGGTTTACACTGTAGGTTGCATGATCACATCCCATGATCCATACCTCCCCCATGGAAATACCAGTTAAACTTTATGCATTTCTTTATTACCATTTTTTGCCTTTTTAGATCCCCCGCCCCCCTCCTATCTCCTCTGTAGGCTAGTATGGATGTTTTCTGGAACTGCACATTATTTTTATGATCTCATACTTACAAGGTGAAAACCAAAGGAATTACCACAAATTGCACTCTTTAGTCGGCCACTTCCTTTTCTCTTGAAAGGAAGTGGCCAGCTAAAGTCATCATTTTGACCAAACTGTAGCGAGGTCAGATGTTGTATTATAATACTAGCCATGGTTGTTCAAACGGCAGTTAACGCTATCCATTGGATAAATCACTATCCCTATCCAGTGGATAGTGTAGTTTGTTTTGCCAACACTTGTCCACTACATTTTGATTTATCCAGTGGATAGCGTTATCCACCCTTTGAGCAACTGGGGCCTGTTCATTAACACATTGCTCAACTGGCAGACAAAAAAAATATGGCTGAAAATTCTGTTCCTCATCAGTTGGTACTTCATAGGATATTTGGGTGGCCAATGTCTGATGTTCAAAAGCTATTGGTATTTGCAGCCCTGAATAATATCCCAGTATAGTCACTAGCAATATACATGACTGAAAAAGATTTTTATAGACGGAAGTAGACAGCGGAAAGGACACAGAAAGAATGGGACGCTGAACCAGCATTTTGCAACATGGTAGACTTGGTTCAGTTAGCAAAGAATGCTTCAAAACTTGATAGAACTTGAAGTTTTGGAGAGTTTATCAAGCAAGTAAAGTTGATTTTTTTTTCTTTTGTGAGTCGTCACAATATACAAATTGTGTGCACAATAATTTTAAAATATTGGTATGGAAATGGAGCGATCTGATTGGTTGAATTTAGTTGTTGGTGCTCTAACTACCTCAGTCGTTCAATAAGGCTGGATCGATATTGGACATGGATCTCAGGGAGTCTAAGGGCATAAAACGAGCACTTGGCCAATATCCAGCCATCTTGACCTCATCATACATGAATCCATCAATTGATTGAGTCCTATAACAATATTAAAGCCCGTTCTTAGAGATGTACATAATCTCACCTCTTCACTCCATTTGTAGCGTTTATGAAGCTGATCATATTTCGGTAGTCCATCTTTCATTCGTGGTGTCAGTGGATCTCCACTTTGATTTCGATAAAACGCAAACAACGATGGCGCGAAACCTAAAGCGTGAAATATTTCATGTTTTACTGTTGCCAGCACCTCATTGTAGCTAGTTCTAAGTTCATTTCCGGTGACCTTTTCTGGACATATGTTTATAAAGCCCACTACTGGTCGATCTAGGGCACTTTCTTGTTGACATGCTGCGCCATAAGCCAATGTACTTGTCCTGTTACAATTTCCATTGGCTTCTGCCATTACATATAGTACAAAATCAGTATTATCGTGCCCCTCGCCGGCGTTAAATCCTGGTCGAGTGTCGTTCTTACAATGTTGGCCATTTCGATCGCATGTTCTACACTGATCTAAGCCGTGTTCTGGAATCTCGCTCGGTCCACATAACATTTTCGATATATTGCACGCTTCGTGGCAAAATCGAACGTTTCCCGGACCTGTTCCGTCGGCGTTTTTCATGAAAAACGACTTGTCGGAGCAACTCCTTTGAAGAAGAATCTTTGCTGTAGTCTTTCGGACCTTAAAAGTTTTGCTGAAGTAATCTTGCGCTTGTTGTAAAATATCCTTAACGACTTTCGCATCTTCTAGCTTGTTTATGGCGAGAAAATCCAATGAAATCCGTAACGGCTGATCTATGCTGCGCCTTTTTATGACGTGTGATGGGTCGAGTGCAACATGACGGATCATTTCGTCTTGTTCACGGATCGGTTCATTGGAAAGTGAGCAAAAGGCAGCCAAAGATAAAAGGATCGTACCTTGATAGAGCACACCTTCGGCCGCCATGTTATTGTTTACAATTGTGAGAGACCTGGAACGAGTCCTCTGGATGGAAGTTTAGAGGGAGGGGTGGCTAACCCATTGGCTGCAAGGGTAAATGGGTAATCTCAGAGTGAATGAATATAGGCTTATGCAGTTCTTTAAGTCAACAGAGCCTGCATAGGTTGTGGTGAGAAAATTATAATTTCAATTTTGCTTTGGATTAAGAATGTTTTCAAAAACTGGGTAATGTTTCTTTTGCCGCTTGCAGGGACGGGCATTGGGGAACAAAATGCCACGCTTGCAACCCGCGTTTTTGTTTTCCCGCTCTTTTGCCGCTTTCGTCTGTCGCTGACCAATCGCGTTCTTTTTAGCTGATGACGTCAATCGAGGGAAAATTTTGGCTGTGAGGAACTTTTCTGTACTTTTTTGACTTTTTTATATGTGAAAGGTTTTGCTAAAAAAGCGAAAAAAAGTTGTAACACTGGCAAGAAGAAACTTGAGGCAATAGAGGTAAGCATCTTACCCCAAGCTTTAAAGTTAACTGACCGTCCAAATATGACCTATCGTAGAAAGAGTTTTGAAGTTTTATACATTGGCTAAAATTAACGTAGACAAAAAATTCCTCTTGCAAAAAGCCTATAAATGAAGACTTGCTTGATAGTTGAGAAAATGGGCGAGTGGGTGAGTGAATATATATATATTTATTTTAATTTCGTTTTCCAAATAAAATAGTGTACTTTGTAAGTTTACTTTATATGATTATGATGTTTTTTTTTAATTCTCGATGTTTGCTTTTCATCGTCATCCTCTCTCTGTTTAATTTGTTTCTTGTTGACAGTGAAGCTTCAAGGCAAAAAGAACAAAGAAGCTGGGATGGCTGGAACTTTATCGGAATACGAGCTTCTGCGACTAAGAAACATAAAGAGGAACCATGAATTCTTAAAAAGTCTGGGTGAGTGATTCTTGCTGTTATCTAATACAGAATTCCCAATTGCTTTTTAACTCAACAATTGGTTAGTTACAGTCGTTTTCCTCTAGCTACTCCTCTCGCTTCCCGAAAATGAAAGAGGCCTCTGCGTAGAGAGAGTACGGCATAGAGATTAACCACTGCTCGCAGGGTAAAATTTTCCGGCCCTTTGGGCCGTAGAATTTTCGCCCATAAAGCGGGTGGGGGGGGGGGGGAGGGAGTCCCCTAGATCCGCCACTGAGTAATTTTTCTACCTCAACATAAAAAAACAGTCGATCTCACTTGTTATACAAACTTAGTCGCAAATATCGGAAGATGCAAAATATTTTGGGCACTACTGACTGACTATTTATAAAGAAATGAATGACGTACACCAGCTTGCTTCCTTCATTCAATTATACTTCTTCCATTTCTTCATTTCTTCTCTCATCCATCCATACTGACTGATTGATTGATTGATTGATTGATTGATTGAGTGATTGATTGATTGATTGATTGATTGATTGATTGATTGGGTGATTGATTGATTGATTGATTGATTCATTGATTGATTGATTGATTGATTGATTGGGTGATTGATTGATTGAGTGATTGATTGATTGATTGATTGATTGATTGGGTGATTGATTGATTGATTGATTGATTGATTGATTGATTGATTGATTGATTGATTGGGTGATTGATTGATTGATTGATTGATTGATTGATTGATTGATTGATTGTCTGACTGATTGATTGATTGATTGATTGATTGATTGATTGATTGATTGTCTGACTGATTGATTGCCTGACTGTATCGATCGATGGGTGGCTTGCTTTCTTCCTTTACTTGCTTATTTACTTACTGACTGACTGGCTTACTTGCTTACGACAAACACTCTAACTGCCTTTCTTCTTTCTCATCTTTACAGGGCTTCCTATTCCTGCAATTCCAGCTGGGCTCCCGAGTCGTGTTCGCAAAACACCAGCTAAGAAACGTAAGACGTTATCTGTTCAGAGTGGTGAAAGTTCAAGTGAAGGTAGCGATGACAGCGATGAAGACTGGGTTCCAGGATCAGAAGAAGTTAGAAGACGTAACAAAATGATAAAGAGATTTATCCCAGGTCATTTTCACAGATTTTCCTTGTACCTAGGTTTTTTTAATGTTTCTTCCCAGTGACTTGACATCTGACAACTAAGACTCCCCAGAAATAAAATCCGAGGAATTTCTTAAGCAAACCAACGTTTCAGAACATACGAAACTGACTTCTGAGACCTTTCACCTTTTCTTTGGTGAGCGTTCTCGAACTGTTTATTATCTTGCCACACAGAATAACTTACAAGTAGAATAGAAAAGATAATAAATAGTTAATTAAATTTAAAATGAGCATACAACTTGGAAGAAGTGACTGTGGCGGGGAAATCTCCGAGAAGCAAAGCTTATGAGAAATAGAGATTTCCCCCACGGGCAAAATACTAGGCGGCATTTGTGCACTAATACTAATCATAATTTGTATTGTAGATTTTCGACCAAGGCCTCAGACGGTTCCTGTCCTGAAAAGAAAAAAGGAGCCCAGTAGAGTGGTAAAAATAGCAAAATAGTCTGCAGTTTCAACTACTTGTAAAAATGAGGTTTAGGGATAGAGAAGCATATGAACCACTTCGAAAGCTCTTGTGTCTCACCGATATCATGTTTTCTTTTGCTATAAAGAAAGCGAAAAAACCGAGAATTATATTCAACTTTCAGCTGCTTGTTTGCTTGTTTGTCTTTGTTTTACGAAACTTGCAGGTGGAGGACGAAGAAAATTGTTCAAGCGCATTTGATGAGTTGGGCAAATTAGGGGAAAAAATGGACTTAATTACAGAAGAAAGTGTAGCAATTTCTGAAAAAGGAAAGAAGAAGATAAACAGTGTAAATAAACAGCTTCCGAAGATCCGAAGACAGTATTCCACTCGCGGAAAGAAACACTCGTACTGTGAGCCAGAAGTTCCAGACGATGACCACTACATTTGTGAGTTGAACTTCTGTTGTTCTGAATCATTATTACAATGTGAATCCTGCAATTAACTATTGAATTGCTACGTGTTTAGCTTGGCTGGGCGTGGTTACAATGACCAGGTCCCCTTTAAATTTCCTGAAAAAGGAACAAAAAGGATAAAAAATGCAAATAAACAGCTTCTCAAGATCCGAATATCTAATTGCATGTTTAGTTAACTTTTGAATAAATGAATAAATTGTTGTTATTCAGTATTCCACTCGCATCCCTTATTAAGTCAGGGCTTTCACGGAGGTATCTTCGTCCTTTTTCGTTTAATATGTACGTAACTGTTTCTATTATGTGTGGCAAATAAATAATAAATACTAAAAATATATATGACAATAAACTGTAAGCTCTGATAAAACGCACACGACACATGTAAGAAAATTCAACTCCGAATAAACAAAGTGACTATCCTAAGTGTAGAAAAAGGTTATTTTGATGAAAAATGTTTAAAAATGTTTTTTTAGTTTGTGAAGAGTGCCAAGACCTTCATTACGGTGACTGTCCAGTACATGGCCCTTTGCAGCCTATAAAAGACACTATTGAAAGGGGAAATTCAAACCTGTCATCGGCAGCAGCTTCATTACCAACTGTTCTTAAAATAAACCA
>OX393572.1:3362316-3399816 GCA_947652115.1 Blastomussa wellsi | reverse complement strand
AATCGCGCCAAACGTTGCCATGGCAATTTTATAATTTCACATGTGAAATTACAGATTAACGCTGAAATTTCGCGCCAAAATTAAGAAGTAATTTGTTACCCATGATATTAGCCAGTTAATCTTCGATAAAACCTATCCGAACAACAGTTAAGCATAGCCTCATCTAAACACAGGGGGTTTCGGAGAGTTCGAGACAGTTTTGCAAACCCGAGACGTAGTCTCGGGTTTGCATAACTTTCGAGAATTCTCCAAACCCCCCTAGTGTTTAGATGAGGCTAGGTATACACAGAAAAAGTCCTCTCTTGCTTTTCTAAAATATTTCTATTAACCAATGAGAGCGCGCGTAGTATCTCAGTTATTTTATTATACAATATGGTACATAGTTTTTCATTGAGTAATGTTCTTAAGCGTATTTTCATTTTTAGGTGCTGCCTACACATGCAAGGGCTGTGAAAGGATGTTTACTTCCTTTAATTTTCTGCAGAGGCACAAAAAACATTATTGTTCAATCAGGACAATTTCAAAAATCTGGGAATGTAATACATGCGGGAAAAAATTCACAACGATGTGTAACTTCAACAACCATATAAGAAATCACACAGATAATAAGCAATGTCAGAATTCACAAAGTAGCAAGTCGTGTAATAAGTCTGTTCATCTGACCAAGCGCCTCCGTACTCACACAGGTGAAAAGCCATATCAGTGTACACAATGTAACAAGGCGTTTAACCAGTCTGGTGCTCTGACCATGCACCTCCGTACTCACACAGGTGAAAAGCCATATCAGTGTACAAAATGTAACAAGGCATTTAACCAGTCTAGTAATCTGACCAAGCACCTCCGTACTCACACAGGTGAAAAGCCATATCAGTGTACACAATGTAACAAGGCGTTTAACAACTCTAGTGCTCTGACCATGCACCTCCGTACTCACACAGGTGAAAAGCCATATCAGTGTACACAATGTAACAAGGCGTTTAACCACTCAGGTGCTCTGACCATGCACCTCCGTACTCACACAGGTGAAAAGCCATATCAGTGTACACAATGTAACAAGGCGTTTAACCAGTCTGGTGATCTGACCAGGCACCTCCGTACTCACACAGGTGAAAAGCCATATCAGTGTACACAATGTAACAAGGCGTTTAACCAGTCTGGTGATCTGACCAGGCACCTCCGTACTCATTCATGTGAATGGTCAAACAAACTTACCAAAAGCATTATATTATCTAAAGCTACATGACAATAAGTATTTTTGAAATATTTTGCAAAATTAAAAAGACAAGACATGTAGCTTGTGTCTATTAGACGAAGTGTCAAAGAAGTGAGTTTGCCGATTTTTATGTTAGCAAAAATAAACGGAGCCTTTTATTGAGTGGGTGAATGTCATTGTCTTGATTTACTGAATAAACCTGTTTTTGAAAACTATAACTTATAATCCCTTTATTAAAACTTATTATAGAGTGAAAAAGTAAAACTGCCCTTTACAATCTTTCTGATTCAGGGTCCTCTACATTTACATCTGCATGATTTATTTGCAAAAGTCCCATAAGGACATCTAGCAAATTCTAGTGCAAAGTGCAAGAGTAGATAAGAGGAGTTCTCAACACCTCGGCCGGGATAGATTTCCATCATCTCATTATCATTCTCGACGGATAATTTTTCTCCTCTGAAATTCAGACTAATTAATTGACATGCGGTCCAAATCTCCGGGAGATATACAATATGAAATAGACGGACTTATGCTCGTCGCCTCGCTTAGAGCTGTAAGCGTTCGCGTAAATTTTTGACAGGCTACAAGGCTACGAGCTAACAATACCTGGTGATAGATTTTGTTTGCATTGCTTGCCTACTTATCTTGGCGATCAATCATCTTCCCATCATGCTCAGCAAGACGAGAGGTCAAGATGGCGGCCGACGATGGCTCTGTGGTCCTGAGAATAAAACGAAAAAGAACAGAAGATCCTCTAGATGCATTGCGTAAGAATACAGCTATTTTTATTTTTAAATAATTCTCTCGTTTATTCCGTCTGAAACTTAAACCTTGAGAATTTACTCGTGTGTGTGGATGTCTTGTTCGAACAGTTTACGTTCTTTTAAAGTTGTTGCTCAGGTTTTCAAGAAGCCCCACATTGCAAAGAGCGAAGATTGCGCAAAGGAAACAGCAGCTTTGAAGCAGAATAACTTAAAATCAACAGGTGTGTCTTGCTTACTTTGTGATCTGATATTTTGCATGTTTCTGGGGTTAATTTTTGTGTAGATAATCCTATGCAGTAAGCAATTTTCAATGAAGATACCTGTTCCAAAATTTTTATTTATTCATCTCCTAGTATAGTGTATACTGTTTTAGGAGTATTTCTATTAAAGCTTAAAACTTAGTTGCATCTTTCAGATTACCTCAATGTAAAAACCTGTGACTTTTTTTCTCTGTTTTTGAGTTGTTGTTTTTCTGTTATATATTGTTTGGAGGTTCTTTGTTGTCCTGTTCGTTCTTTGTTTTACATCACTGGTGAGTTTCACAGGTTTTTACGCCGAAGATGAGCCGCATCTTTGGCAGGTTTAGCGAGTACAATTTTTTTCAGGTCTGTATTTTTGCCTATTTATACATCTGCATGGAAAGGTGAGAATAAATAGGGATCTAGAAGTTCTCAAAATTACAAATTGGTGCGAACTTTTATTTGACAGTGCAATCCTGATATTGGATATTCAGGGGCGGATCCAGGATTTTTCTCAGGAGGGGGTGCACCACTAAGGAATGACATAACTGATGGGTGACGTAAGCAGAATTCTATCTGTATTAGAAAGCTGCAGGTCATCTCAGGACGGGGTTTGCACCCCCTTGCACCCTCCCCTAGATCCGTCCCTGATAGTCAATACAATATAGGCAACAGATCATTGAAAAGAAGAAAACAGAAAATAAAATGCATTAAACAAAGTATATACTAATAGTAATTAATAGAATTGTGGACGGGTGGGGAGACAGGGCTCCAAAGTCATCCAGGACAAGTGAAATTCCAGTTACAAAGCATAACTCCTAACTATCTTTCATGCGGACTTACATGAAGGGCCCATGCAAGTTGTCTAAGGACTAAATAATTAAAAGCAGTGCAGAGCTGGAATCCAAGCCCTGTATGGGTTTCCATCTGTTTTTAGAACAGATTTTATATCCGCAAAGCAATTTGATTTGGGGTGCAAATCTACCGTGGTACCAGGTCACGAAAGTGTGCATTTTTTTTCATAGAAACAATACAGTACAATACAGAAAGTGAAGAAACTGCATGACTGTCAGTGGAGTGATAATAGTTGTTATTTAATTTGTTATGGCCAAGACGTGCTGAGTAAATTATAAAATTAATTACATAATTATGTTGGTATTTTTGTATTCTATGCATCCTTGTTTGTTCACCAATTAGCCACCAAAATCTGCAAGGCTACTGTATTAATTAAGGTGATCACAATGATATGATAATCAGCGAAACAGGGTTCCATCTTGTACAATCACTGTTGCCCAGTCTATTTCTAAACTGTGTTGATTTGTTTTCTATTTGACATGTTGGCAAATGTCTTAATTTAGTTGAGCGAGTTTTCAAGTTTGTGGGGAGTGTGCCTCAAGGAGATTATGCTAAAAGAAAAGACTTGCTGGTATGTTTACTGAAATATCTGTTTACCTTTTGTCCTCTACTTATGATACCACTCAGTTTAAATAACCATAAACACTTTCACATAAGCTGCATGCACAGCCACCCCCTGAATTTAGCAACTCAAATTTTGGAAAAAATGGAAAGAAATCAAAAGAAATTCAAAGTCAGGTCTTCAGTATTCGTCTTTATGGTATGTAAATCTACTATCATTAAAATGGAAAATATCCCCACAATATTTAATTAAGAATAAAAAACTGTGGCTGTGATAGCCACCGAAATATATTTTTTTGATGAATGTGAACAAACTTGAAAATACCCTTCATTCTTGTTGGGGGTAATTTGAAGGAAAATCATTGTCATTTGTTTCTGCTTTATGTTTAAGGCCAAAATTCACAAGCAATCTATAAGCCATGAAAATCTGGCAAAATCTCATATCCACGATCAACAGACCATACAAGATAGGCTGCGGCAACAGAAAAAGGTAATATCTGAAAGTTATGATACTTTTATATATGCAGCTTGTGGGAGGTACTGTGGCTCCTGTTTCATTTGTAGTTAACTCTTCTGTCAGACCATTTTTAAATTAATGTATTTTACAAATTACATTTAGTGTTTATATTATTACTTTAAATGTTTAGTGAATTTATTGTAAATATTATGCAATTCAGCCTTAGTATGTTTTTAATAAGCCATCTATTTATCATCAATTGTTGTGCTTCGACATGACAGCAACTTGCGAACATCGTTAGTTCACACTGCAGAAACACAGGCCGTAACACGCGCAGGCTCTTGTCCATGTCAACACCCATGTTGCCGTACTTGTGGCCATATTTCCAGTGAAACCGAACTCCTGGGGCCAAAGGATTGCATAACCATCAAAGAGTCCTTCACTTGTTTGTCCTCTGGTCTAATTTACAGCATCTCCTGCCATCGCTGCCCAGCCATTTACATCGGCGAGACTGGGCACACTCTGAGGGAATGTTTTGGTGAACACCTTCGCAGTATTACCAAGAGTGCGCCTGGTCTACCTGTCGCAGAGCATTTTAGTACAAACGGGCATACCACAGCCAATGTACTAGTCCATGGGATCAAGTTCTGTGACGCTAATAAACAAAGGAAGAGGCAGGAGATGCGTCTCATCTTTCGACTTGGGACATGCCAGCCATGCAGCCTCAATGCTGATTTCCACTTCATTTGAGGCTCACGCGCACGTGCAAAAAGCAACATTAAAATTACATTTTTGAATCTGATATTGTGGCGCAACCTGTAAAGGCGAACATTCCACTGATGAAGGGCCAATGCCCGAAACATCTAGAAATTTAATTCAAACATTGGCACTTTTATCAACATCAAACTCATTTATTTATGTAGTAACAAGTGACACACAGCCTACAAAGTTTTTTAAGCTTCCCAACATATTATTTCATCTATTTACCTCTCTATCTCTCTTAATGTAGTTGGTAAATAAATTGTAAAATGTACCTTTCATTAGGGATCTGAAGAGTGTCAAATTCCTCACCCTCTGTATTCTTTGAAAAGAATTCTATAATACCTTTTTGTCAACTAAAAAGAAATCATGTGTGAATACTTTTGTCTATGTTGCCTGTAGTTAACCTTTCCTTTTCTATCTTAAAGTTTACTTCTGTTTTCTTCAGGGTTGGTGGTAATATGCAATACATTCTCATCCCCAGAGGCTGCACTCCTTTTGGTCAGCACCAAGAATTGCACCTCTGGCCGCCTCCAAAACCGGAAGTCCGTGATTCACGAACCCATTGTTAACACTGACAAATCTGACTGGCTGAAAACTACAGTACAAGTTCTCTGTGCGTGCTCCCATTTTGGAGGCAGCTGACCAAAAGGGTCGCGGCCTCTGGGGAATGTAGGCAATATTGATAACAAATATGAGATGGGCACATTCCTGTTTTTGTGTGCGCTTATTGCATGTTTCTCTTTATTTTGGAAGCAACATTGAAAAACACCAGATGTGATGTAAATCTCTTAAACCCTTTTTCTCCAGCTTCTAAATCAAGAAGCCAGATTTAAAGTCATTTCCTCAAACAGGGAAGATGAAGCCAAGTTAGCTTGGTATGGTGTATTTTAATTCTGTTTTATTGTTTATAGTATAAGTAATATTACTTATCACTTTATATGAACTCTAGGATAATGATGTCATATTAATTAACTGTTGGTAGTCACATCAAATGATTTATACAGTAAAGGCTAGTTACCGTAGCCACTGAAGCATTAGAAGCTGAGTCATAATCAGAAGGAATTTATGATCTTGTAAGGTTTTGAGGGAGAGTTAATGGATTTTTGATTGACTTATTTACCAGGGCTGGACACTAACAGTAGCCAACTAGCCACAGACTAGTAGAAATTTAGTTTTGGTTAGTAGGTTTTTGATTTCCACTAGCCACTTTGGCTAGCTAGTAAACAAATTGAAATTGGCCGAAGCAGTTTCTGTTTTCCTCAAGCAAGACAAACAGAAACACTTTGCTCAGAAACTGAAGATCAGAATTTCATCATGGATATTTCAAGTTACCAGACTATGTTACACAAAAATTTTTTTATTATTGGAACTGATTTCAGAACAATGCAAATACCAACATTATGTGTTCAAAGAAAGTCGCTTGCTTTGTGCTTGCAAGTCTTGCTAGGGATCAACTGTTATCGTACAAAGCCAACACCAGCGTTGGGCTAGTAAAATTTCTTTTTGGCTAGTAACATCTAAGTTGTCACTAGCCATGAGGCTAGTAAGCTGAAAAGTTAGTGTCAAGCACTGTTTTCACTGCTCGTCATCCAGTTCCATTCACCTTGCTGCCACTTACGGTAGTAGAATCGGAATCAGAAGAAAAAGACACACTTAAAATCAGATCAGATTTGGGTTGGATTATGATTTCCTTCAGCTTCCAGGTCTGCTTATCATCTCATTTTTTTTTATATTTCTTGTGCCAATGTTCTCTGTCATCCCTAAACTAGCTGTTTAAACCAGCATTACCCTGACATTTTTAACTCTTCAGTTATTTCAGTGTGCTGCTACCCTTTAATTACTATATTTACACTTAATTTCCTTTGTAATTTATTTGGGTACAATAAACATTGTTGTTACAAAATCGTTGTTATTTAAAATTGTTTTATTGCAGCCAGTCTGATAGTAACAGTAGACTTTCTGAGGAAGTGCACACGACAGATGCTGCATCAGAGGAAACTATTGACGATGTTGATTTAGAAGTGCAGAGACTGTTAAGTGTTTATGATCTTGTCAAAGATGAGGAGTCTCTCAGTAGGTGAGAAAATAATCAATACATTTACTGATAATCCTTATGGGAGGAGTGACGGCCTGGACTCTGCCTGAACACGCAGGTGAATGCTAATTCACAACCCTGGACCACACTGCAGAAACGATTAGTTTGGTTCTGATATTCCTGGTTGCTTTACACTGGGATAAGTTCCCGCTTCTTGGGCCACTAAGCCTCAACTCAATCTTAACCTTGTGTTTGTGAGTAAGTTATGTTTTTTATTCATTGCAGTGATTCAAAACGACGAGAAAGACTTGCAAGGAAGGCACAACAAACTGAAGATGTGAATGCAATTCTGTGTAACTCAGTGAAGATGATTCGGGAAAAGTTAACAGTCTCTGATGGTAAATGAGAGCTTATCATTTGACATACAGAATTGCAGATGTGTAGCTGTAGTATAAATAATAATGTGGTTGACATCTCTACTAACCTAATAGTCCCGTAGGGTCCTACAAATGTTAGCAGACTTACAAGGAAATGGCATAAATGACAGAGAAATAAGAAGAGTAGGAAAATCACTTCTTTCTTTTTTGAGGTGGTGAACAAATGGTGGTGGTTTGAGGTGTGCACAAATGTTCCAATTGACTGTTCAGAAATCTCCAGTTTATGAGAATGCTGCAATAGTACAGATTACATTGTCATTTTCATTTGTTGTGTATTATTTATCAACCATAGATCTCGACCTTGGGTGGGGGGGGTGGTACTTGACCCATGTTTGGGTATATGGGTGCTGCTGGAGGTCCGAAACCCTGTTCAGGACCAAAATAACCTCAAACACTTACCCTGTTTTGGACCAAGGAAAAGGTTTTTTTATACTATAGCAGTAATATGTAGTCCTGAAAATGATCTAATGTAGGCTGATGACTGGCTAAATAAAATTAATACTAATGAACATTTCTGATTTTGGATATGCTTTATTCTTGACGAAAGTCTTGAAGCCATACCCTGTCTAGGACGACTCCTTTATATCCATACCCTGTTTAGGGCAGACTTGCTTGAATTATATACCCTGTTCAGGACTGAGGGGTTGAAAACCATACCCTATCCAGCGGCACATCCCTGTGTAGCCCATATAAGGGAGTACCCTCCCCCCAGGGCTCTTGACCACTAAGTCACAAGCCTTTTATTGTCAATCTGTACTTTGATCTTCTAAGTGTATCAGTATGTTAAATTTACCTAATAGATGTCAGAAGTCAATAGCTGGTTTGCTAATGATAGTTTTAGCATAGGAGATGTCACTTGTTATATTATGTACTTTTCTAAACTTATCAGTTCATTGACATCGGTTTCTCTTACATCTTTCTGCAGAAACAAGAACAGAAGAGAAGAAAACAGACAAAGAAGGATATGTGTATGATTTTTATTACCCGAGTGATAATTATGGAAGACTAGGCGATATGTAAGTATTTTAAAGTGCAAGTGACAGGAAATTTTTTATTTGTTTTTTGTTTGATCAATATAAGACTTGCCAGTCCTATATGAACATCTCAAGTCTGAGCATAGAGTACGTTTAGTTTTCAACTGATTGTCGTAAAAACAAAACCAAATTAAATACTCTCCGCTGATCCAATCAAAACTTGAAGCAAAGATACGTAGTGAGCCAAGTCACGATTGGTTTTGGTTTTACTTCTGATTGTGTAGTTATAGAAAATATCCATACTCCCCCCACAGAAGGGATTGGGAGTTCCTGGGAGGAGGGGTTCTCAAAGGCCAAAAAATTTAAAGAAATGTATGAATATTAATTGGAATTTGGGGGGTTGGGGGTAAAAAAATCCCTTTCGTGGGGGAGGTATGGATAATTTATAGAATAACACATTGGAGAAGAAAGTGGAGTGAGATTTTTTAGCCAATCATTACTGGTAATGTAAAACCAAAGGAAAGTGAATTATTTTGGGCACTCTATGAGTAATCACATAAAATATAAATCAAGTTCTACAATAAGATGTTTAAATCTGAAGAAGTTACATTTTTAAATTTCTGTAAAACAAAATCTAGGTAGTTGCCAACGGGCATATAACTTATTCGATAGTTATATTGCAGGATGTAGCAGAATTTTAAGGCACAGTGTTCTATAATTTGATGACTTATGTTGCATCCTCACCGAAGAATGACCTTTTTCTCTCAAGGGAGAAAAGACTGTTTTATAAATTGAACAAATTCACAAATAATTGTTACAGTTCCATGTAGTTGCTTGTTACTTTGTGGGTAGCATATATTAACCGCATCATTACTTTTTTCTTGCAGTGTGGAAGTGTTGCCTTTCGACTCTGATCTTGTTCACGAAACACTGGAAGGAGATTTTGGTGAAATTTACGATGATGAGGATGATTCCAATGGTTGGTATTTATTTATCCACGGTAAAAGTACATCAGGTTAAGACTAATTAAATACTATACTGTTTTAGACAGATTTTATGTTCTTGTTGACTCATTAAAAACCTTATGTTTTATCGTAGTTATGTTAGGGCTTGTTCAATTTCAACTGAAGTTGCAAACAGTTATTCCCTGTTTTCCACTTTATGATACATTTGGTTATTTTAAAAATGTTAAGATAAGTTTGGGCGTTTAGAGCAGTTTTTAACTGAGTGTCAAAGGTCAAAATCAAGTGTTCTGGCCAATCACAAACAGTCCAGTAAACAAATCAAATTGAAGCAGATACATATAGCATGCACGAATCACACGAACGGCGAGAAAAAGCATATGAGCGAGTCACGGTTGTTTTTTTTAATTTCTGATTGGTTGAGAGAGTAGCGCGAGATTTTTAACATAGCGTAGTTAGAGCGCCAAGTTATTGCTTGGCCAATCACAAAGAACGGTGGCAATCAAGTGAACCAATCAAAGCTCAAAGTAATTACACTGCGTGTAGCCGACACAAAGCGCGGGAAAACGTGCGCGCGCTAGTCACGATAGGTTTTGGTTGTACTCCTGATTGGTTGGAAAAGTTGCGTGAAATTTTTAAATCAATCACGAAGCGAAGTAATGCAAAACCAAAGCAAACTCTTTTCACGTTTGACGTAAGTGAAAATCGCTTTAAGAAGTCATTGTTACTTAAAGAAGCGTAAGCCATGTATTATACTGTCATAAAACACGACAGGCATTTGAGAACACGAGGGAAATGTAGAAAGCACGAGCCTGTGGCTCGTGTTTCGTACATTCTCGAGTGTTCTCAAATGCCCGGAGTGTTTTATGACAGCATAATACATGGCTTAGGCTTCTTCATTTGCTTTATGATATAGATTTTATACGCCGCTAGTAAAAACAACAACACACACGATCGATAAACTGAAGCAATTTATTTTCGCTTCTCAGACTACTTTCCTCTCGAACTTAGAAGCTTCCTCGACAATTTCTGCAGCTTTACTCAGAATTTTGCCGGGAATTTCTTCATAGAAAATGTTCTCCGTCATCTTTTGCGAAAAACAATAAAACACGCTTTTTCTATGTTTTATACTCTGATAAAACATGGGTTTTGACTAATCAGAGCGTGCGCACAATCCCATCTATATTACAATCCCATCTATATTATAACTTACACACTTAAAATTAAAATTTGCAGATGAAGGAAACTGGAGAAACGATTATCCAGATGAGGATGAGCATTGGTCAGATTCGTCGCAGGATAGGAAGTTTTACGAAGATTACGGCTTTGATTCAGGTGAGCTTATTTCTGCAACAAGTGTAGTCCTACTTATGGTGAGTTTTAGGGCCTGTTTACATGGAGATAGGGTGACCCTTCTAGAAGGGTAACCCTCTTAGAATGGTAACCCTTGCCTATTGTATTTTCCGGTTTGGTTTACATGAGAGGTAGGGTCACCCTAGGGGTAGGGTCACCCCATCTGCTTGGTAGGGATCCTCCTGGGAGGGCCAACTTTTGTGGGATCGGATTACTGTCAGATTCAGTTGTCTCCCTCGGCGCCAAATTCAATAATCGCGATAAAGGGGGGCTATCTTTTGCCCCTTATAGAAGGGTGACCCTCCTGAGGGGGTCACCCTATCTCCATGTAAACAGGCCCTTAGGCCCTGTTTACAAGGAGGAAGGGTAACCCTAGTGCTAGGGTTACCGTAGCAAAAGGGGTACCCCTGCACATTTCTTCTTTCTTTCAATGACGCGTTTACAAGGCAGCAATCTGCTAGGGTTACCCTGGCGCTAGGGTAGACCTAGCTGCCTTGTAAACGCTCTGCTAGGGACAACTCGCCTACCCGGGACAACTTTTTACTGGTTTCCAGACCCTTTGAATATTGACAAGAAACGACCATCATAGCGGACCGCGGAGCTAAATTTCGCCGATTTTAACTTAGAAATTAGATGGTAACATAACAGCATTCCTTGACACTGGAAAGCAGCAATAAGAGACAACAGAGACAGGAGAATGGAGGTACCTAGCAAAACTTCTTCTCTTGTCTGCCATTGATTACCAAGCACACGAAGTTGTCCCGGGCAGTAGGGTTACCCTACCTGTAAATTTTTGCTTGTAAACTCGGGCTATCTTTAACCCTCTTAATAATAATAATAAATAGGTGCTTATAGGGCGCGTTTCTAACCTCAATGCGCCTAACAACAAATAATTCATTAACATTAAAATAAATAATTAACAGTAACATTTTTGAAACAAAAATGTCTTAAGCCTAGTTTTAAATGTTTGTACTGTTTCTGCTCTTTTAATATATTCGGGAATTGAGTTCCATAACTTCGGCGCAGTTGCTGAAAAAGCGCGGCCACCATAGGAGTTGGATTTGATAGACGGGATGCATAATAGTGAACAAGTTGATGATCTTAGTGTTCTTAATGAGTGATATTCTTGTATAATAGGTTCTAAATAACTGGTAGATAACCCTCTTGCTAGGATAACCCTGGCACTAGGGTTACCCTACCTCCTTGTAAACAGGACCTTAGTTTTTCTTTCCCTTGCCCAGCCTTACTAGCTGTTTCCATAATGCAATTTTATAGCGAAGGAGAAGGGAGAAATTTGTTAAGTAGATATTACAGCGGCAATGGAACTGTATCCGTTACAGCTTCCTTGTTTTTCAATCTCAGTGAACGAATTCGGAGCGATTACATGAATTTGGCTTTATCCAAGCCCTTACCTTTCATACAGTCCGCCCGCTTTCGTCTTTCAACTCTCGATTTTTTTGAACTTTGAAATATCGTTCTAAATACGTGTCCTTTTACTGGAACACTATTATTTCACTCTAAAATGTATCGCCAAATTCATAACAGTAGAGGAGGTTACTTGACGTTCGGTATTTCATTTCTCTATAAAATTTCGGATCGCCAGACCCCGTTTTTTCAGGCTATTACCCTACCGCTTTAGCGCGGAGCGCGCAACAGAGGGTACTGAATCTCCTTTGTGCTTTTCTAGATGAAGGATATCGGAGATACGCTTTTGACGAAGATTTATCGGACGATGAGGACTAAGAACCGTGCTAATAAAGATGGATGGCATTCAGAAACCAGAAATAGGATGATGGTATGATTTCGTCATGCACAACCGCCAGACGTCGGTGCAACGGACATAGGGGAAGTCGAGTGCGGGTGAAAAGAAAATATAGTTAACACAATTAAATGAAGTGCCGCAAGGTGAAGTACGCTGGACTATTGTGACTGAAGCAAACTGAAAGATCAGATTGTGTTTAGAAAAACTGAGTTCCATCTCTGCAGGGAGTGAAATAAGAATGAAAACCATCGCCGGCATTGTAAAGACAATCGCTCCCTTGAATAGCTTGCCTCTACAATTTCAGCTTCGCATCTGTAAGTAAATAGCAAATATCGCTTGTTTGTAAAGTAAACTGTAATCGAAAAGGAAAAAATAACAAATCTAGAATTGTCATGAACTGTATCTGTAGTAAGTAACCTAAACTGAAAGGATTTGTGGTAGTCCATTCTTGTTTCCAGTTCGTGAGTCAAGGTGACCATTAGATTATGAATGTTGCATCAGGTGGAACACAGCGGCTAATTTCTTTTCTGGCCTTTTTTGAAGTCACGTTTCTTCAGTTTCAATTGTGGCAAATGATTCCTTGATACACTGTAGTGTAGATTCGTTTGTTCGGTCGGACACCGTATGCATAATATCGCTTGCGATCGCTAAGGACCGAGTTTCATCGCGAGGGGGGATGGGTGTTGAATATTTCCGCCCCTTTCCCTCCCTCCCCCAAGCAGTTGACTTTCAGCTTGGTTTATGAGTGAGTGACAGTGATCCGTCGTATGTAACCAACCTTTTTCTAATCGTTGTTTTTTACTTTTATTGCAAAACATAGTTCTTTTCCGTCTGTTTAGTTTACTTGTATAATAACAATTGAATTGCACCTACCCTTAATTTAACTAAATTACGCCGCTTTGTGCAGTTAAAATATATTTCTTGTACTGTACACATACTCCAAAAACGTCATTTTAAAACAATAAAATACGAAAGAGTGCTGCGGCTAAATTTCTGACTAAAAAATACAACCGCTACAATGCCCTTTACATGTTACAGATTCTTGATTTCTGTTCGTTTGCGTGTTCTGAATCTCTTGCTATTTGTTCCCGTTTTTACTCTCATTCTTAATCACTACATTCCTTGAGTGTCTTGAAGTCAAACTGAAAGTACGAAAGTTCGCGCTGAGCGCGGAACGTTACGATTGCTTCAACCTCGCCCCCTGGATCTATGGTAGTGGACCCGTGGTAGTAGACCCTGGTAGCGAAAATTCGGTTGGTTTGTTTGGTAGGTGAGGGGAGTATCCAAAGCGATCGCAGATAATTTCGACATTCAGGTGTGTAAAGCGTTTCACGCGAGTTGAACTCTGTTTTTATGTAAGCATCGTCCATAGGCGTACGAGCAATTTTTTGCCGGGGGGGGAGGTGAACCATTTGCCCAAAATTTCTGCCAAGTTGCCTTGCCCAAATTTTCTCATTCTCGTTACTTTAATGAAAGTACTCCATACTGTTTTTATTTTTTTGGAATTTTCTTGAGGAAAATATTTCATTTCCGCCTGACAGCTTCAAAAACTTTGTAATTTTCTCTCAAAAAGATTAAGTGTTATTTGGTCATTTTTATCGTACAATTCTCGACGCTGTCATACGCCAGCTAATACACCATGTTTTTAAACAATGTCACAGTTGTTTTTGCAATGAATTTTGTGATTGTTTGTGGATGATTCTGTTTTTTGGTCTTCTATGGGAACCCAAACTTGACAATCTCCACCTCCGTTCGATGTGTCTGTGCTTTCTTTTGTCTTTTTATATTCGTCGACTTCTATCTCCTTTTGGTTCGATATTTCATATTCCTTTGCTGAAACTGGTGGCATTCGTACGCGGTATGTTTTATCAAAAGACGACAAGTCAGCCTTCTTTCCACGAACTAGTGTAATGGGATGAAACCGCTGACCCCATAGTATTTCCTCAGCCAAGAATGAAGTCTTTGCTTGGGTCACCATGCTTGTTGATTCAACAACACCTTCAAGAACGGCAACGATTTCCATTCGGGAAGTTGCGAGTTCTTGAGCCCCGAGTTCGTACAGCGGACTTCTATCATCAATGACATGCACGACAGTTAGAGGCAAAAGGAAGAATGGCTTAATCTGTTCGCCAACCTCGATTCCATGTTCGGTGGTAATCGGAAGTTCTTGTTGAGAGACCAAGATTTCCTCTCCCGTCGCCGTTGCCCGAAAACGGAAACAGTGGACTGAGATTGCCACGTCAAGCAGTTGGCTTTTACGCACGTCACCGACGCGGAACATTAAAGATAAAAATCCATCGTATGGAGCCACAACAGCGTGCTTTGAGAACATGACCGTTTGGGCCCTGGGACGAGGTCGGGAAAGTTTCGCGAAAATGAGGCCAAGGAGTGACGTAGACAAAAGTAAACCCGTGAGAGACTGGAGCAGAAGACACACCACACCCTCGGGGCATTGTGGGGTTATCTGTGTGAAAAAAAATATTAGCTCATTTGCTGAACATTCAATAAAAAGCAATTAAGTTAAGAAAATGGTCCTACTAACAAAACAGATAAGTTTAAAATTGGTGCTTTCAACTAGCCTCGAGAAGTCAATATTATTCTTAATTATTGCCCGGCGAAAAAGTGATCAGGAAAACATGGTCGCGCAAAACTGGAGGCAAGACAACTAAGACATAAGTCTTGCCCCAAATTTTAGCCTCGTGGCTTTTCTTCGGTTCACGGTAATTGCTTTTTATTACTGCTTTGTATTAGCTGTAGCACTGATTGTGGTTCAATATTTTCCAAACACTGTGGCGCTTTATGCCCTGGCCGACAGACGCCCGGCGCATCGTTAAAGATCTTGGACTGATGTCACTAAACAAGTCACATCTTGGGAAATAATGTGAACTAGGAGACATTCATCTAAATTGCACGAAAAGTTACACCGGCAACGATTCAACGAAAATGCCGGAATGGTCTGAAATAGCCCGGTGTTATTTCAAGGCAATACTTTGGATAATTGAAATAATAACTTAAGGGTTTATTAACGTCATCGCTCGAAGATATATGTTGCACCTTTCAATTTCATACTTACGACTGCTCTCAGCAGAGATGCTATTTATCTATAGATCCTTATCATGTTTTGAAATCCTTTTGGGCTACAGTTATCAATTTGATTAATGTCTTTCATGGTTAATTTAGCCCCCAGCTAAATCAGCTTATCAAAGAACTAGAGTATCTTTCTTGCCGCTCCTTGTGGAGATTAAAGCTAACCAATATTGTCCCTATATTGGTGCCGCATGTTATGGCAATATATCGATCCCTTATCTAAAACTTTTGTCTCGACACTCGCTTTGTCACACTTATCTTGGTCTATCTTGCAATATCAACTGGCGTCTCACGTAGAAAGAACTGTTTTTTATCTTCTATCGTTTATATTTACTTTTTCAACTTGAAGTTTATTTTAAACTGCTAAACATCCGTCCTTTCATGTCTTTCATCCAGGTTTATAACATCAGACCACGACAAGATTTTGGCTCGCAAGAACTCCTCACAAGTGGTTTTTCCAAAATACCGATGGTTAGAGAGGATCCTTATATAAACTACTTGGCCTCCAATGATATTGCACAGACTTGAAGCATGCAGTAAGCAATCAGAGAACAAAGATGTGTAAAGATGCCTACACACGAGGGGACTTGACGCAGGGAGATGTGTTGTTCACACGTAGGGGGCATGTAGCTGCGGCATACACAAGGAAATTGACGCAGCGATAATTTACAAAGTTCAACGCAGTAATTCAACTTGACGCAAAATTCTTGTTGCACGGGCTTAAAATTATTCGGACACACGAGGGTACGTGTCGCCACTACGTGTGTGTGTGTAAGAGTGTGTACGTAGTAGATAAAATATGAGCGGGAGATCTGTATGGGCATTTACAATTGCGAGCCCAATTGTAAAGCCCATACAGATCTCCCGCTCATATTTTATCGTACTTGTGAAATGAAAACAATAAATTGAATGCAAAGTATTGTTATTCGATTCCATTGTGCTTTGCATTTTAATCAGTAAAGATCTGTATCAAAAGTTAATAAATACTAATCAGCTGAGCAGGAGTTTGTATCAAAAGTTAATTCTACTCTTGATTTGTATTGGGGTTTACAGAGCATTCATGTGACCTAAATAGTACCTTTGCATTGGATCTACTCCTTATGAATTATTAATGAATTTTACAACTATTGTTATTATGTCGCTTCTACATTTCCCCTCTATAAGTTCATGCATGCTACATGTTCCCTACGTGTGAGGAACACACGATTTAGTCCCTGCTCAGGGACATGTCCCTGCGTAATGTTCTCTCATTTGTAAGCACCTTAAAATTTGTGTTAAATTTTCTAATTTGGTTGTTTGACTTACTTTACTCGGTTGTAATATAGTGCCGGACAAATTTGAGATAACTTCATTGCCAATGTCTCTACACGACAAGATTTGTAGAAACATCGGGCTTTCACGCAGACTGGATAAATTGCGGTACAACTACCATCTCCCCTAAAAAATATATCATTTGCGCACAAATGATGAACACAACCTGGGGTGAAATTACGATTACTGCGGAAGCATTTAAGTGTATGATGCGCCAAAAAACCCAACATAGGTTACATACCTGGCGTCCGCCATAGCCAATCGTAGTCTGCGTTTCGACTGAAAATAAAAATGCAGATGTCCAAGAATCTACGTTATCCACGCAAATTACGCCATTGTCGTAATTTGACCTGAGCCAATGGATGACATACCAAGCAGTTCCAAATAATGACCAACTGAAGATGAAACCCGTAGAATATAACCCGATAACCCAACGCCATTTCGCGTCGATCAACGAGGTGAAGAAATCTGCCAAGAAGCGTTCTCTCTTCTGAGGTACTCTGGAAGATCGTAAGTTAACCTTGCCACTCTTGCTCACCAAACGATTTCCTCTATTCTGGGAAGATCTGCGTCCTTTTGGAGATAAATATGAGATTGGATTAGATGTGATGTTAATTTGCGAATTTGAGTTTTTCTTGGACATTTTCACAAGCTAAAGGTGTGCTCTTTTGAAAAAAACTTTCGACGTGACTGTGCTCGCCCTGGGAACTGATTACCTGCATGTGTTATACAAGCTTAAGTGGACGAAAACTGGAGGTATCGCCAATATAAACGTGATATTGCCCGCCTACAGCAAAATGGTTTCTTGGCTTGTATAGTTATTTGAAGTTTTCTCTCGGTCACGGGACTCTAGCAAGTTAACATAAGCTTGAGCGAGTTCAGAAATAGAAAGATTTGAAAGCGACTTTTTGAAATGTTTTGACCAAAACAAGCAGTTAGTTTTTACGCTAAGGATGGGTCAAACATTTTTAGTTCTTTGTGGGATGATGTTTTGTAGTAATCTGTATACTAAGCTGAACTATCGTATTCAAATGAATTTTTAAAACACGTTTAATTCCTGAGTAGGCCATAATGTAGATATTAATATTAAGCTTGCATGAGTGCTTCTTTTGCTATTATTTATTTAAGAGCAAATTTACGTCGATAACACCTTTTTTAGATCTGGCAACTTTAATTGACGTAAGTTACAAATTGCTAAACAACTGACGTAAAATTCTTTTCGCTCAATTATTAAAAACTGTTGTCTACGCGGAATACAAGATTGCCGGAATCGAAAGTAATTTGTTGTTAATTTGGAATATGGATTCATTTATTTATATTTTAATTTACGCACGCTTTGTATTAACATTAACAATAACAACATCGTGATGAACACAGCTTTCAACATTTTGGTTACAACATAAGCTATCGCGATTGGATGGGGGTTCTCTTATCTCCTAAAAGGCAATAACTCCGAAAAGATCGTTGACTTTCTAGTATTTTGAATGGATGTTTGGAAGCCAACATCTCGGCTAGATATTAAACTAATACTGTATTATATTAGTGTGTTTCAGAAATTTTAAATGCGCGAAGATGCTGCTTAGAACATTTCTCGAAACAGGATCAATGAGGCGAGCTTAGCTTGCAGATCCCGCTTATACTGAAAAGGAACTTTCGAAAGACATCCTGGTTTATCTGAATTACGTTCTATTTTATTTACCATAAAGACATTTCTGAACTTTGAAGCAGTTTGAAAATAAGTAAACGATTTTCTAAGCACTGTTTGGCAGCATAAATGACTACATTACCATTTTATTAAAACTTATTTCGCAAAAACTATATGATTATTAAAGAAAGACGAAACAAATTATACCAGACCGAGCATTCGGATTTTTCACTTAATAAAAACATGTGTTGTTTAGATTTAGAGGGATCGTGTAAATCATTTATTTTCTGATCGTAAATTTGGACTTTTTAAAGTAACTGAAATATGTTCTTTGCGAAAGTGCCAGCTTGGTGAAAAGTCCGATATTCACGAAATGGGAAAGTTAAGAGTACTTATATAGCATTTCAAGTAAAATTTCGAAACGTTTGACGGGAAAGTCACAAATAAGGCAACATTGAAGTGCATTAATTTATAACATACAAACTAATTTTCGTTTATCATACCCCTTTTCTCTATGTAAATTCAAGGTGTTTCAGTATCCGCATTGTTCGTCAGGAAGCCATTCAACAGCCACAGCAGAACCAACCAAATATACCACGTTGTGGTACTTAGCTTCTAAGCCAATCAGAATAAGAGCTTTGCCATTAATGGCGCTGAAGTAAGACTGGTACTTCAGACCGATGGAGTGTACTTATGAAGTGCTGTGTTCTTAATTACTATATATGGCTTCATACTGCTTTGCCTGTTTTTCTACTTTGTTTATCGTAAGCTGAAAGAACAAGATTACATAATCACTATACGAAGTGTTTACTGTCTACTGAAAACTTGCGTGTTCTTGCAGCCGTTACCTAACAAAAAACTGTTTTAGTTTTTTTTTTAAATCTCATCTGCTAAAAATACTTTGAAACGAGTGACAGGATTAGCTGACGATGCCACATGACGTACACTCCAAAATAATGCCGCATTACCGGATATTATAATTTGAAATCGTTGTTTTACATGTTATCCCAGCTTTCCCGAGAATTAATACAAATTACGTTTTGTGTACCACAACAGTGAATATACATTTTAGTGGAAGTTTGAATCAGGTTTTTATCGTGGATTTTTATAGTAGTCAAGATGGGTCCAGTACAGGCTGTAAATCATCCACTATAAATTTTGTCGAACGAAACACTAAAAGTACCAACTTTTGTCAAAATAGAATCTATGGTAGCTGAATCGCACGTCCAAAAAATCTGGGGATTTCATTTTATGGTCTCTATTGCTCTCGATCACGTACGTGCAACAACAGAAGTACTTTCTTATATGGTGCGCAGCCCTACAGTGGACGTCGATGGAAGCTCCAAGGATATGTTATAGGGTAGCGAGAGAATGTCCTTGCATTTGAAAAGACTTAACCTTTTACCAGTGGTAACAAACGTTTAGTAACTTCAGTTTTAGTTTCACGATTTATTAATTTGGTGGGTAGATTTTAAAAAAGACAAAAACTAAGCAAATAATAACAGCTCTTCGGCAATAGACCTTTTTTTAGCTATGTATGTAAATTGTCCATTTCAGATGATGTGATGCTCTCCAGAGAATTGCTCCTTTGTCCATTTGGAAATTATTCCTTCATTTCCGCGTGAATTTTTTGGAATTTGAAAGAAATAATTCTCAAGGGTAACAAAAAACAAACGAAGCTTAAAAGGTCCATTGCTCCCATTTTGTATCCATGCAGTCGATGAACAGATTGCGATAGTTTAAAAGTTAAAATGACTTAATTATAACACACAAGTACATCGTGTCACCTTATAGATAATTCATGGACATATGACATAGTTTATTGCAGGAGTTAAGTCTCCTATTGTAAGGAACAGCAGGACTTTGCACTTTTAATATTAACTACGAATCATTTGGCGCTGAGATCTTGAACCCACTGAATCACTGAAGATGGTGATCTGAAGGTTTAAAACTGATCACAAAATTATACCATATATGAAGCCTCAGTACTTACGCCCTCTCTTCATCTCGTTCTCCATTTCAACAGCAACTGGTTCTTCTTCTGCAATTTTCTAATCTGTCTCGCGATCTGTCTTGTTTCGCGTGACGCCGGCCTGCAACAATGCTTCCAGATATATTTAATGTTGGACTTGGACAAATAAGCTGTTCACAGATCACGTGATATTTTTGCGACCTGTTCATTGGCGCATCTATTCAAGACACGGAATTTCGAATTGTTAAACGTGAGCTGTTTATTTCTTCCACTGTTCTAACCAAAATTACAGAAAATCGCAAATCCAGGTCTTAGCGAACGCAAAGAAAAATCCTAGCGGTAAACTTTATTAGTTCTTGGTTTATTTGGGTCTGTTGAAATTCTACTTTCTTTTATCGAGTACTAATGTACTTTTAGGTTCTATTCTATTGGAAATGCTTGAATCTGATTGGTTCTCCAACTGTTTTCTATTCGCCGATAGAAAACGATTGCGCGCGGGTTGCTCTCTGAAGGCAAGATTTTGCTTGATTTTTCGCTTTACAATACATAAAATGGTAGCTTTTGAAATGCAACCCTTTAGAGTTTCTACTAAAACAATTAGACTACTCGCCCTCGTTTTCTATGAGCGATATTCAACTCGGCTGCGCCTTGTTGACTATTCGCCTATAGAAAACTCAGGCTCGTAGTCTAATTGTTAAATAAAACTTACATATCAATGATAGGAAAACGTAACGTTTTGATTATTTTTCGGTACTAACATCGCTTGGGTGGGGTGGGGTGGGCAGATACTAATCTACATAAATTATATACTGGTGTGCGCTCTCACTGGCGAAGAGCTGTGAGATAGAGTTATCCTTTTGATATTTTTTGGACATAACTAAATTAATTTTGGCACCAAAAGAAGAGTCATTGAATAGGCTTGATAATCAAATAATGATTTAAGGAATGAGATACGCTACATATTTTTCGAGAACGTACAATGAAGGTAACGTTAAATCTTTATTTAGATACGGTATTTCCTTCAGGACTTTACAATATAGAATTAATTCAATTTAACTACTTATCTAAACCATTCTGGCTCCTGATCTAACTACTACAATAAAGAAATGATAAAACCTGCTTTTCAAGGAAGCCGTGTATTCAAGGAGATAGAACAGTTTTGCTAGGAATCTATATAAAGAATACCAGAAAGCGGAAGTTAAAACAAAACAGCTTGGAGCATAACATTAACGTTAATATGGCCATACAATACCTTCTTAATAAGGTCGTACACTCCCGGCTGTCAATTCGTGGTTCAAAATACTGATTTTCCTTAAAATTCTTATAATTCTTATACATTGCCTTTATTATCAGTTCTGAGAATTTGAATTGCTTAAGTTGAAGCTTTGAGTCCTTCATCTTCGGTTTAGATTGAAGATCATTGTTCTACATCACTTGCAGGGACGGCGGAGCCGGGGGGGGGGGGGGGGGTTGGGGGGGCTTCAGCCCCTCCATACTTTTTACGACGATGGCATTTTTTGTTTTAGTATAAGGTTCGGAAGCGTAAACGTAAATAATAAATAAAAGGAAAATGGAAAAGCGCCATTTTGTAGAAAAAAATTAAGTTGCTGACAGTTATTGTTGTTATTCCAGAGTCATTTTCAAGCATGGAATAATATGTTATCACATTTTTGACTGAATAGTGAACTACTTCCGTTAACGTTAATTCGATTCATGCTCAGTAGTTATTTGAGGAAAGACGCAAAATACATAGAACTCTAACCAGATGAAACTAAACAACTAAATACTCTACAAATTTTGATGATGGTCATAGTAATTATTAGTGATAAATTAGTTATAGTAATTATAATAATTATGAAGCCCACGAGACGCCCATTGGATGAAACTCTTTGCAGTATTGCTGTAATTCAATCAAAGCTCCGATAAAAGTGTGCGCCCATTCACTGTGCTGTGGATCGCTGTAAGAAAAGAATAGCAACGATAAATGATTAAAAACTTCTTTGTGCTATCACAAAACATATCGGGGAAACAGTGGTCGAGAGAGCCTTTTTTGGAGAGATTTGAGCCAGTATCTTCCGTCACCGGAGCCGTTGCTTAGTAACAAGAGGTGTCCTTATCGCGTCATGCTGACATGCCAATTTTTGGAGAGCCCGAGCGTACTCGTGTTAGTTTCTGATTGGCAAGCGGAAACTTTCAGAATGTGTCAACTTTATCGCTAAAATGGTATGGTTCCCCAGCGTGAAAGAATGCCGATGGTGCTTCTCCGTCAGAAATGACCAGGGCGCCCTGGAAATGAGTTTCGAAACTTCTGCAGACAATCTCGTTTTTAAATAATGTGTTTGCAACTCTCTGAATACGTGAGCAGCCGTCTACTTCAGCGAAGACGATATTTATTGTTGAACAAGAAACATACCCTTTGAAGTCTTTGAGAACCCGGTTAGTGTAGAAAACCGCGCCATCTTTCCTATCTCTCACAAAAATGTCAGGCTTACCGGGCTAAAAAGATAAAAAAAGAAAACAAGATTCAGCACTTGTCATCACAAAGCACGCAACTTCAAATCTCTCCTAATGGATCGTATAGAAGCTCTCGCAAGGTTTCAAATGAATGGCGAGCCGCGCTTCGAGAGAACAACATGTCAAAACAATGCCCCAAGTGGCCTGGTCCCAACAGTAACAACTGCACTTGAGGACAAACTCAGTTACGAGGGCTCTAAGCTTCTGCTTTGAAACGTTACTTATCCCAATTGCAAGGGTATCAGCCAACCGAAGATCAAACTGTACCTATCTTGGTTTACATTCTGGCCGAATTGACTTACAGCGCAACGCGCCTTAGTGTGGCCATCCAAAAAACTTTTTTGATAAGTTAGCCAATCAGAGAGCGCAAATTTGTTTGAGTTGTCCCGCTTCCTTGTTAAAAGCGCGACACGTTTCGTGACAACTGCTTTGAACATTGCGCGGAGGCGGGACAACTCAAACAAATTCGCGCTCTCTGATTGGCTAATTACAACTTGTCAAAAAAGTTGGTTGGGTGGCCACAGCATTTGCGCTCCTCCCTTCGTTAACGCAAACCATAAACAATGAATTAAACAACCTCGTCCCCAGGGCGCATTCCCTTCGCATTCAGAGGGTGAATGCGAAAAAGCGACCTGGGGACGAGGTTGGAATTTAAATTGTCCAGAAAATAGAAAGAAAAAAACAAGCACTTACCGCCCCGACCCATAACAGCGCTTCTATGCCCTCACTTACTGCTGACAGATGGTTAAACTGTTTGGTTGCACGGTTTCGGTCGCGAAAAGCCTTAAAAAAGAAATGAAAACTGATCAGATGAAAATCTCTTTTTGCCTTATCCCTGTGGTTATATGTATTTGGACTTCTCGTGCTCTTCGATCAGCGATTGGTCGCTGGCGATCAACAATTGCCCGAGGAATAGGCCATTTTACAGTTCTGTGCTTAGCGACCAAGCCTTTGAGTGGAAGTGAGACCTGAAGGTGACCTTGTGTTGATACAAACCCTCTTGCTTTTGATATGTAAATCCTTGTGTTCTTATGCTAACTAGTTTCTGGTCTTTATCATGACAAGGTCAACACAAACCTCGCTTTCATACAGAGCCCTGGTTATATTTCACAGAACTGTAAAATGGTCAATTGTGTATTTGAGACCTACGCGAAATTCAAGCCTCTCCAAAAAGAGTCAACTAGTCTGCTGGATATGTGTAACGCGGGCTCTTGGTATGCGTTTGCGCAATCCACACTATCATATCTGACGCACAGTAGAGTAGTGAATATCTTTTATCATTACCTCTGTTTCTTCTCTTAGCTCGACAATCGGTTTTACCATTGATGCAAGCTCATTCTAAAAAAAACATCATTCTACAGTTTATAGTTGAACATCAGGGGGCAAAAACTACATTATTATATAATCTTTCTTTACCCTGGCCACTGTTCTAGGGCTACGGGTTTTATTTTGACCTGTTAACTATTGCGGTTTGGGCAGTTTGAAAACTTTAGCTTAAAGTTTTCAAATTCGTTATTTGTAATCTGTCTCAATCTTCTCCATCCTTAACAATCCTTGCTCCTTTTTGGTTTAATATCATTTCTTTGCTATTTTTGCTATTTTTTCTTCCTTTTTAGGTTTCCCACATTTTAAGGGTTATTTGGTTCGTCGCAAAAAAAAATGACTCAAAATGTCGTGACGTTGCTCCTGCAAGAACCAGTGATGTGACCGACTTTCTTTGTCCATACCACGGAAAGTTAAAACCAGTCAGACACGATTTTATTAGTTTCCACTCGCCTCTTATCGAAAAAAATAAGAGAAATATTTTGCTTTTCAATAACAGATAACGCATTATGGAATTCTTACTAGAATTTCGAACGAACTCAAAGATGTTTTACGCTCATTAGCATGTGCAGATGTTTCTTTCCGAAAGTGAGATGGGCGTGTGAAGGCTTCAGAGGAAAAAAATGAGACGAGGGAAGAAGAAAATAATTTATTTTATTTTCTCGTCATTTTTTGCTGCATCTCACCTCCCCTCTTCCAAGATTTCCCGCGGCAGCCTTGTTTATATCGCGTCGCGTGACATTTGTAATAAAACGTGATAGCGTGACCAGAAAAACTGTCCAATCAGAAACTGAAAGAAAAATTATCATACCAGCAACACCCAAATTTAAATGCCTCGAATGTTTGCGAGTTACTGATTTTTACGTTGAATAAACATGAAATCGCTTTACCTTGGCTGGTAATTTTGTATTTGAAGCTTTCACTAAAAATGCCCTCAATGCTTGAAAGGCTTTCTTTGCCAAATCAACCTGAAAATGAAATTAAAACTAAGCAAAATATGCCAGACAATTCAAGCCCAAAGTCACGCAACTTCAGTTTTCGAAGTCATTGAAGTCAAACATCGTACCTGGGTTTTTACATCGCCCCCTATTTCATCCGATAACTTGAAAAAGGATTGGATCTTTCCTTTCAAAAACTAAAAGACGAATTTAATAAAATAATTTTCAGCAAATATAATAATTGACCCGAAAGGCCTAGTTATTATATAAACAGACTTTGAATTCACACTCTTTCGTCTAGCGCTTACCTCATCATAAAATTCAACAATTTTCCCAGATCCTGCCACAAAGAAAAAAATTGCGATAGATCTGCAACCAATTTTAACTGGTTTTTCATGCTATTCAATAAATTTTGAGAAATATCCGAAGATTTAAATACATTCACCTTCACCACCTGAAGCAGATTGTTGTTCGAGTTTATCCGCCGCGGCTTCCAATCGCTCCACTAAGACTTTTATGTCTGATGCGCTTTGAGAGCTTCCCTTCTTAAATGAGCGCTCGACGCCCAGTTTAGCCGCTACGATTTCCAAACGAGCCAACACGGCTTCTAAACGGCTGAGAGTGGCTTGATTTGCAGGCATTTTGAGCTGAAGTTAAGACAGGTGAACAAATTGATAACTGCGGGAAATGTCACGGTGGGGGAATTTGTTGTACTGGATCTCAGCCAATAAGGGGTCGCGTGCGAATCCCGCGATAAAATTCCGCCACAAAAAGTACTCACTTGGATTTCGCATGTTGATATAAACACCCGCCCTTCTCTCGCATCCATGATGATGCAGATAACACTACCCGGCTTGATAAATTATTTAGTAAAGCTAAAGTTCGTCTTCCACTTTTGTTTGTGGCTTTGTGAAAACGTGCTCGGAAAGCTGGAAAGTGTTTCAGTTTTCGTCCCTTTCTGATGTGGAGAGCTGACAGAAATGTCGTCTTGAGTAAAAGAGAAAAATGGAATTAAATTTAATATGAAACTTGATTCCCCTTTTACAGCAACTCGCGTGGTTTGTTCTTAGTTTGCTTTACTGAAAAACGTGCAGTTGAACATTTTCCGTCTTCAGTTTTTTTGCGTGTTTTCGACGAAGTCTGGGACAGACAGTATAGTTTTGCTTGCGGGAGTCTGGTACTGAAACCAGCTGCACACATCATGCAATGATACCTGGGATACTCGTGACGTCAGCGATCCCCTTCCTCTTTGTGTCCAAAAAGACGAGTCATCACAATGGTGAGAGAATGTTGAATTAAACCTGAAGAAAATCATGGCTTTATTACTGTTAATTCTCAGATTTTAAGGCATGTACTTAATGTGTTTCTATTGCTTTCCATTAGGTTCAATCAGCTTCCTCAACGAGCGTCGGAGCCGGCAGATCGGGCTCAAAATCTGTTACACCTCGTTCGTCTGGCGGTACTCAAGTCAAGCAAAGGTGAGAATTTTCTCTTCGAAAATACACACAGATCTAGTTTGGTACATATCAAAGATGAAATCACCCTTGTCTGCTTACTTTCGATTGTTTCATTTTCCGGATTTTTATTGTATATTTCGTGTTTGCTGGCTTTATATTTGCGTGATTCTTTCTTTGTAACCGTAGTTGTTTGTACCGGTCCAAGTTGGTAAATTATGTTGTAAACTCTTGGCTGATAATGATTTTTTACTCCAGAAGAAAAGAATTTTAACCTTTGCTTCAGATTGTAAAAGAGAACAAGTAATTTTTGTTATATACATTGTAAAACTTTTTCAAGATTGGAGCAACTTGCAAGTGTAAAATTTTACAATAGTTTTTGCAGAATTATCTCTGATGTTAATGAATATTATTTTTACCAATAATTGTTTCTCGACATCTATTGACTAACATAAAAAACTAAATATAAACTTTAACCTTGACATGAAAACTGAAATTTATGAAAAAAAATATTTGTAGTCAAAATTGATTTATGACTTGGGTTTATTATTATGTACTGCGATTGACTAAAAGACAGATAAGATTTTTTCCTATGAACATCATTTTTGTTAACTCTCACTTGCTCAGAACTGTGCTGGCAAAATATCACACAAAGTCTTTCCTGTCTGCGCATGTAAGATCATTAAACAATTGGCCACAAGTTAGTATGGTTTATATGCTGGTAAACCATGCGGGATGTTGGTAGAACAAAAGAAGAATTTGTAAATGACAAGCCGCAGGCGAGTGATTTACAAATTCTTTGTGTGTTCTACCAACATCCCAAGTGGTTTATCATCCTTTATTAAAAACTATCTGTGGTATATTGCATTTCCTGAGTTTTGATTGGTTGAGAGGCAATGGTATATGAACTCATATACCATTGACCTACCAAAAAGGTACGTGTAAGTGTAAAAGAATGCATTTTTGCAATGTTTGTACAATATTGTTGGGGGCGTTTTTACTAGAACAATTATTCCACTCGCGCTTGTTGGATAAAATTGTTTAAACTGGAAGCCAATTGAAGTATTGGAGGGTAGGTGCCATAAAGGTAGCGACAGAGGAGAGCAGCAATCTCCTCAGCAGCAATGAGGTCACCATGGCAACCGAGCCACAGCCCACCTCCAAGGCACCTGTCAACACAACACTGAAGAACCACTGTGTGGAATGAATACTTATCAAAGACCGTGGGAGGGAGGGAGGGAGAGAAACAAAGCGAGCAAGCTAGCAGGCAATGAAGCAAAGCACATGGCAGTGCCCCTGCAAACCTCCCTGGAACCCCCCACATAATATTAATGCAGCCACTGCATTGACTTAGTTTTAACCTTGCCTAAATTCCATTTAGCCTCATTTAAATAAACCATAGTAACTTCTAGTCTATTGCTTTTATATAATAATTCAGAAAATGTGCGATTTTTCCATGAGTTTACTGACACAATAAGCCATAGCTGATTGACCAATCATAGCATGCACATTGATTTGGTTATCATATAGTACCCAGTTAAGTAAATCGAAGTATTTCCCAAGGGAAGAAATCTAAATTGTCTCGTGTAAAGGTCTTGTTAGCAATCACTTTTTTAATCAAGATCTTTGTGAATACAAAATACAAAGTGAAAATTTTAAGCCCAGTGAATGAATGATTTCAGTTTTGACACGAGCATGGGGCAAAGAAAAAATCCGAGTCCCCGACAAGATTTGAACCTACATGTATAACCTCCCAAATACTGGTCAGGCACTCTAACCAACTGATCTATGAGAACTCTTGGTGAGGGATGGGTCATTTTACTAGATTTACACATGTATAAAAGTGAAGTGTAGACCTACCAACTATCACGTATTATGCCTAATTCTCACACCTGCGAGTTGGAAACTTCGATGTCATGCATGTGGACCAATTTCTTTTGATATTACAGCCTCAGCTG
Organism: Blastomussa wellsi; assembly: GCA_947652115.1. Taxonomy (NCBI): domain Eukaryota; kingdom Metazoa; phylum Cnidaria; class Anthozoa; order Scleractinia; family Plerogyridae; genus Blastomussa; species Blastomussa wellsi. Next base: position 3,371,240 of record OX393572.1, on the reverse strand, counting down.
ACACAATTTCTAATGCAAGATCGGAGTACAAGAAGGAGATCGAGTATGAGTATGACTTGTTGTATTTCGATCCAGTTACAGTCCAAGAAGCCTCACTCTTCCCAGTTGCTTACCAGTTGAAAAGGAGACTGTTGGTGAAAGACTTCTGCAAATTCAACAGAGATCTCTGTAAGACAAGGCACCCAGCACAAATCATCGTCTAGTCGTCCTGGGTGTGCTGGCTACTCAGATCAAATTAAAAAATATTTTGCAGGATGGTATTTGAAATGCTGTGTGAAATTGTCACTTCCAGCTCAGTGATAAAAACAAATCAGGATCCGACTAAATTTCTTTGTATTGATATTGCATAATCAGGATTAGACAGTTAATTTTGAGAGCACTCAGCGAGTCACCCACAAAATGTACTCGCCCAGATTAGTTTTTACTCGCCCACAAACTTCCTCGTCCCTGTGTTCTCGTATTCCCTCCTATCATGGGCGGCTTTCGGTTTTTTCTTTCGTTCTTTTTCTCGTCGACAACATCAGAAACTCCGGAAGTACATTTCACATTTTGGCCGTGATCAGTTCACACCATTTTTAAATTTACCAGGAGGACATGCAGTGATCAGAATGTTGGTAAAGTATGGGAAAACAATTCGCTTGCAACATCATCGGGCACGTGGCAAACCGAGGGTTATTACTTTTATGAAAAATTCTAGTTCGAGGTGCTTACTTTATCTTTCAAAATAGTTTTTTATTGATGAATCTTCGTGAAATCCGTGCGGTTTGCAAGTAAACTTGGGCGTCATGTTTACCTGATCATCGATGACTCGATTGTGACCAGCGGTATCACTTCATACAAGTACATGCGTTATGTAATTATCGAAGCCATAATTGTCTATGTACAAAGACTTTACTAAGCCCAATGATGTGTTTTGCCGCCAATTTATTGGACAGTTCTGAATATAAAACTTTGTAAAATAGAAATGGAAGTTTACCTTTAGGGATTTTCTCAGCAAAAGGGAATGTAAAAACATTGTTTTTTCTTGGCGGTGAAAATCATACTTGCCAAACGGGCGAATGATCTGTGATTTGCGCTCGCCTGACACTTGAGACACTCACCTGGGCAAGCGGGCGAGTGCTAATGTCCAACTCTGCATAATGGCCCTTTTCTCAGACATTGTGTCCTCCAGAAAATTGTATTGAATGGTATTTGCTTCTCTTAAAAGCATTCAAAATAAGAAAAGAAGTCATTTCCTCCTTTTGCTTTGCTTGGAAAGTTTCTCTCGCCCTATAATGCTTTGCAAACCTTATATGACATGTATGCCTATGGATTGTGTCTCTTGTAATGCAATTTGGCGACTAAAAATTTGATGTAACATATCAAACACGAGAGACAGTGTTTCATCGGGATATCCAAACACCAAGAAGAGAGTTGAAAATATGTGCAACAGAGTATTTTTAACGAACTTCAAGGTGTTTGGATATCTGATGAAACACTGTCTAGTGTGTTTGATATATCTTCTCCATCGAAACAAAACTAAGGAGTAAATGGAGAAATATAATAGTCAAAATTTATGCTAATTAAGATCGGGTACTTTCTTTGTTTTAACTCGATGAATTATTAATGAGTTTGAGAATTATTGGTGACTATTTTTTACCACGTAGTTACCAAATGGCGACTACTACTAATAATAATAATAATAATAACTTTATTTAAGTGTCAATGTATTTAGCACCACTGTGCTAATTGGGGACACTGTAAATATGTAAACAAATATTGTAAATGAAACAGAAAGTTCTTAAAAATCCCAACTGGCAGGAGGCAGACCAGTTGGCTATTTACAAAGCGTGGAGGAGTTGAATTCGGGGCCTCTGAAGACAAATCCGTTTAGGTGGCAGGGAGGAGGACTCGAACCCGGGACCACCTGATTACAAGTCCAGCGCCCTGACCACGCTTTTTTAATTTCAAACCCGGCACTGTCAAGCCCTTGAGCTGATATTCTCCTGGTACAGTCCTCATGCTGCGCTAATGCGGTGTATACGTATGACAATGGAATTCGTTTTCTATTAACAGGAAGGGTGGAAGTAGTACACCAGCAGCTAGAACAAGAACAGCAGCCAGCAGCAGTGGGATGTGGAGATTTTACACGGAAGATTCACCTGGACTCAAAGTGTATGTTAATCTACTTACAGTGTAACTTAATTTTGAGGGGATAGAGCAGTTTTCAATTGAGTGTCAAAAGTAATTAGTGAATTGATCTGGATTTGCATAATTGGGAATCGGTTTAAAATTTGTGCACCACTTTTTCAACAAATCAGGAGTAAAACCAAAACCATTCATAACTCATACTTGAATATTAGATTTTGGAAGCTTTGTGAAGTTAATATAAGTGTGTTTTTATTACTTTTACTTCCCAATAATTATTTTTACTTTTTATTCTGATTGACACTAGGGGCCCGGTGCCTGTGCTGGTCATGAGTTTGTTGTTCATTGCCTCTGTCTTCATGCTTCACATTTGGGGAAAATATACACGAGGATAAACGAGAAACACAATTCAATTCAACTTGTAAATTCCATTTTAGGACATTTCAAGATCCCAGTGTCCAAATACCACTGTGATACAGCTGTAGACTTAACTTCCTATTTTTACGCAAAATATTATTATTGTTAACTAACTGCCCCTAGAAAATGAATTATAACTATAAATGTTCTCTCACTTGGCTGTGTTACTGAGCTAACTTTTAACTGGGTACAGCACATAATTCAAAAATCCTTTGCAAAAGTTGGAAACATTTTTAGGGATTGCATTTCAAGCCTTGGTTGGAATGAACTGCATTCCTGTAAAAACGGCTGTATTTGAGGCTAATAAACATCTTGCTTGGGAGTTTCATTTTCATGGTCTTTTTAAAGTGCCAGGTGGGAATATCTCTCACTTCCCACAAAGTTCTGCAACTAAATATCAAAGTGAACAAAATATATCTTTACCTACCCTCCCCTCCTCAGTGTAGTCACTGTAGTCGGTGTAGTCATTGATGTCAGTGAAATGTGAGGTGTAGCGAGGTGTGGCGTAATGAGGTGTAGTGTGGCATAGGTGCAGTGAGGCGTAGTAAGGTGTAGTGTGGCGTAGTGAGGTGTAGTGTGGCGTAGCGAGGTGTAGTGTGGCATAGTGAGGTGTAGCGAGGAGAGTGAGGTGTAGTTTGGCGTAGTGAGGTTCAGCAAGGTGTAGGGTGGCGTAGTGAGGTGTAGTGTGGCGTAGTGAGTTGCAGCGAGGTGTAATGTGGCGTAGTGAGGTGTAGTGTTGCGTAGTGAGGTGCAGCCAGGTGTAGTGTGGCGTAGTGAGGTGTAGCAAGGTGTAGTGTGGCGTAGTGAGGTGTAGTGAGGCGTAGGGAGGTGTAGCGAGGTGTAGTGTGGCTTAGTGAGGTACTGTGGCATAGTCAGTGTAGTACACCCCTCTGTAACTGGGTGTTCGGGAAAAAGGTCACTGGGTTGGCTAATTTCCCACTGGGTGTGCTCGTTTTCTGTTTTATTTTGCTAATTATTTTTTTGCAAACAAAATACGCTGGGTCACACCGCACAGTCACTGGGTAAAATCAATTATTCACTGGGTAGTGGGTGTGGTTACATGGATAACCTGCGATCATGCCCTCCCTCCCTACTTATCATCTCTGGGAAGGAGGGCATGATGCATTTGCTTGTCGGATCTCATGTAAAAAAGCCAGATTTTGGCTTTTTATCTGATTGGTCAAGAAACAATGCTTATGGCATGCTTGTGTTCTCATTGGCTGTCTTGTTTGAATGACGCTTCCGGTCAAGAGAGCATGTTTACAGGAAGGACTAGTTCGAACGATTGTAACGATTTAGCTGAAACCCTGACAAATTTGTTTGCATGGGGATATTTTGGTGTTTACTCCGACGGGTTTTTCAAATAATTCAATGGTGCTACATAAAATGTTTACCGGTAAATTTAAATTAATCTTCGGCGTTACAAGCTCACTCGAATGTTGATATAGAAATAATTTCGTTTTAGATGCTGAAATAACCCTGCGAACACCAGTTCAACCTTACAAATAAATTTTCATTTTTACGCGAGGAAGTTTTAATATAGTCGTTGCGTGCCCAACGAATTATTCTGCAGATATTTTTCGCACCTGGTGGAAATCCGAGCCACGAAATTAAAGTCAATTAACTGCAGTGGTTTTGACAGCTGACTTAGGAGGCGGATGGCGACTGGTTCAATAAATATATCAGGCGTAATTTTTTCTTCTTCATCATTAGAAAAAAACGTCTAAGAAAATTTGCCTGATCGCAGGTTATTACACGGACTACAATGACTACTCTGACCAGTGTTGTCCGTGTAGTCATTGTAGTCGGTGTTGTCAGAGTTAACCTGCAATCAGGCAAATTTTTTTAGACATTTTCTTTTTTTAACTGATGAAGAAGAAAAAAATTACGCCCGATATATTTATTGAACCGGTCGCCATCCGCCTCCAAAGTCAGCTGTCAAAACCACTGCAGTTAATTGGCTTTAATTTCGTGGCTCGGATTTCCACCAGGCGCGAAAAATGTCTGCAGGATAATTCGTTGGACACGCAACGACTTTATTTAAAAAACTTCGCGTACTAAAATGAAAATTTATTTGGAAGAAGGTTGAACTTGTGTTCGCGGGGTTATTTCAGTAACTAAAACAAATTATTTCTATAACAACATTCAAGTGGGTTTATAACGCGGGTGATTAACGTATTTTTAATTTACCGGTAAACAACTTTGAAATTATTTGAAAAACCTTGTTGGGCTAAACACCAAAACAAATTATGCGTCTTTTAAGCGTTTAAAAACGCTCTCTGTGCTCTGCCTTTTGAGAATCATGCCGTAAATTTGTCAGGGTTTCAGCAAAATCATTACAATGGTTCGAACTTGTAAACATACTTTGTCTCGACCGGAAGCCTCATTCAAACAAGACAGCCAATGAGAACACAAGCACGTCATAAGCATTGTTTCTCGACCAATCAGATAAAAAGCCAAAATCTGGCTTTTTTTACATGCAATCCACACAGGAAATGTATCATGCCCTCCTTCCCAGAGATGATAAGTAGGGAGGGAGGGCATGATCGGAGGTTATGTCAGAGTAGTCACTGTCGTCCACGTAACCAGTGTAGTCATTGTTGTCAAATGTGATTTGGACTCCCTTTGTGTGATTCCAGCCAATCAAATCATGTGTTCAAATGTATCCCCAGAGCCACTTGTTCCTTGTGCACAGGCTCAGCAGGGCAAGAGGGACAAGCGGTTCTTGGGGGGGGGAGAATGGTTCCCAGTGGGTATGTTTCAGCCAACCAAAAGGCCAAGAATACTTTTGTCACTCCTGATGAAAAACAAACCAAAACAACAACCAATGACAAACAAAACCAAATTTGGATCATTGCAAGTTGTTTATTTGCGACAATTACAAATTCCCTACACTGCCCTTAGTGTGCTGCACTCTAAAACTACGAAAATCCACTACAGTTTCTACATTTTTAGCCTTGATTTGATTCCTGGGCTTTTTGACAAACTAAAATTTTTGCATTTTACAGCCATTTTAAAAATATACTGACAGGTGATAAAAATGGTAGCCAAAAACCAAGCCCTTGCAGCATAAAAAATTTCGCAATATTTTGCAAGCTTGCAGTTGTCATGTAAAGGGAAATATACTAAGAATGATTTTTTGGTCACAGAGAACAACCTCGGACATTTTAAACTACTTTGAGTCCAGGCTTTAATCAAGACGAAACATTACTTCAAATTTCACGATGAACTTTCACTTCCAACAATGTTTTATTCTTGTTCTACTTTCTCTAAACAGTGGCAGATCCAGGAGGAGGTTCAGGGGCTCCAGACCCCCCCCTCCTTCCCTGACCAATATTTTTTGAAATTATCAAAAATTCCTGGATCGGCCCCTGTTACAGCACAACAAACTATTAATTGATAAATTAATTTTCTGCAATCTGTATGTGAAAAAGTTTCTAACTTGGGATAACAATGACCAAGTCCTATTTCAAAACCATATCACAACATGCATTTCTATTTTTTTGCTTTTCAAAAGCTTGGTTTCTCGAGCTACTTTTTTCTCTCCCCCATCAACATAAGTTAATCTACTTTTAATTTTATGCACATTGCCGCTGACCGACTGATAACTGTCGATCTAAATAAAGTGTTCACATACACGGATAACAAAAAGTCTAAACCATATTGACAATCTATTGGAAGTTATATACAAGGGAATTCCCCACTAACGTTTGAATAAATTTTAGTCTTATAACTTGTCACAGTTTGTACAGACAGTGAAGGGAAAAGGATGTGTCTTAAGTTACCCAGAAGAGACATGTTTCTTGGTGTAGAAATTATAAATTTTTTTGTTGAAAGTGTGGAATGGACTTGAAATGTGGTTTTCGACTCAGAAGAAAATTGACAAAAATCACTTTTTGTTAAAAAAAATTCTGTTTCCTCCAATTAGTGGGAGGGCACATTTGAAGTGCCAACAAACGAAAGAGCATGTCATGACACGTAGCAGGGACAAAATAACAACACGAACACCCGCATCCAAGAAAATGTAACAGACTCCCTACTACTAACATTTTTTGTGTACCATCACAATTTTGTCCCTAAGACAAATTCTGTCACACCTTTAAAATATACTTAGAAAACTACATAATCCTTAGCTTTAGTTCAAAATGACCAAAAACATCTGCAGATAAAACGAGAAAGTGTACAAATTGAATGATTTCCCTTTGATTTGCATATACAAGGCAAATGGGGCGCAAATGGAAGTATGGGGAGGCATACATAAAGCACATCCTTTTCTTTGCTTAATTCTCCATATTGGACAATCTAAATTAAAAATCTTCCTATCAGATGACAGTCAGAGAAATCTAAAATGGCATTCAAAAGGCTACTGTGTTACATTTAATCAAATTAAGAAAACAACTTTTGTCAGGTTGCTGGGCGAAGAGAGACACTGAGAGCAAGGGCAGATCCTGGAATTTTCTAAGGAGGGGTGCACCACTTAGTAAAGACGCAAGTTATGGTCTTGTTGTTACTGTCAGCCTTGAAAAGGAAGTTTGCTCATGAAGTTTCGCATAAGCAGAATTCTAGTTATATTAGAAAGCTGCAGGTCATCTTGAAGAGGGGGGGTGGTGCACTCCCCACTTCACCCTCTCTCTAGATCTGCCCCTGGAGAGCAGTGTCAGTCTTGTCCAAGAACACAACCAATTGATCCCAGCCAGTACGCCAACTCAGATTGTTTGATCCATAGTCCAGCACACTTACCAAGACAGACCAACACTGTGCTTCCAGATGCTCATTGAAGAAATTAACCTTCACTTTACCAATTTATGAAAGCTCTTCACATAATTTCTGTACAACCCGGTCAGGATTATTTCCTAATTAAAATTACATTTTTCACTACCCTGCTAAACAAAAGATTTTTCATGTTTAGATTCTAAAACAAATTATGCAGTCTAAGATCTTCTGCTGTTTTACATGTAAGTGCAATTATTGAAAATTTATAGTTATTGGGCTAAAAGTTGTACTCAATGTTCTAAAACACCCAGCAAAACTTGGCTACTCACAAAAATAAACTGCTACAAGAAAGTAGTGTGAGAAGCAAAACTGCTAAATTAAAGTTCAAAAAGAGTGTACAATGTCTTGAGTCAATAACCATTTTCACTAATGCACTTTGCTCCTATAATCTGATAGAATGTATTATTTAACAAGTTTTTAACCGCACTGTGAGAATGCACAAAACTGGTCATTCTCTTTAAATAATTGGCTGGATAAGCACTTTTAATGCTACTGCCACTGCTAAAAAACTTTTACACAAACAAAACACCTAAAAACCTGGATTGTTAGAGACATAGTTACTAAACCCTAATGCTGTCAAGTCATTTCAACTTGCCCTTCTGTCAATACAAACTGTGAGGAACTAAGGATCATATTTTAGTGTGACTGAAATACAGCCATAATTGCCCAAATGCTTGATGTTCACTTTGAAATGGAATTTTACCCTGACCCTGAAATCTAGGGGCAGTAGTCAGTTGTAATGATACTTGCTCCTTTCTTATCCCCATCCAAGCGTCGTTTGACCTTGCGTTGTCGTAGCAGGTAATGGATTCCCTTGAAATCCAAATCCTGGGTGAAAATCCTCTTGATAAGGTGGTGACAAAATGTCCACAGGAGGCTCCCAACCGTGATGCTGCAGGTGACCCCCTCCTATGTTTTGCCCCATTTTCATGCTTCCTACACCTCCGTCATACTGAAGAGTAGGCAGCGTGTCCTCAAAGAGAGGTGGCACAGTGACATTATCCCACCTCCCTCCTTGCATATTTGTTGCATACACTTGGTTTTCTGAACCCATGATCGCAGCAGTTCTGTCTCCAACAAAATTGGGCATTGGACCATGTTGCATTCCTTGCGCAGATTTCCAATCATAGGCGGGTTGCGGAATATTCCTGGGAACTTGTGCTTGATTCTGCTGCAGCCAGTTTCCAGGAATAGCTTGCATTCCTCTGGGACTTGTCATAGGTTGACCAGTTACACAACTAGGGCCATACATGTCCTGCCTCTCTTTCTTTTTTATTGTCGTAGAAATTAACGCAGACTTTGAATGCATTTGTGGTGGTGGCGGCTGTGGCTGACAGTGTGGCTGAGGCTGGGTAGACACTTTCATTTGTCCCATCCCCTGCCAGGAAATGTTGACTCTTGCTGTTGAAGGATTACTGTGCCCAACAGGGGAGGGGTCAGGTGTTGGCAACCCACTTGGGGACATATGCGAGGCAGGATGTCCCGGTGATGGATAAGGAGATGGACCCATTTGGGACGTTGGCGAAAAGTGTTCAAGATTCTTAGGAGGGCTTTGAGATAACGAGGGTTGACTTCCATCAGGACTTGTTAGACTTGTTGTGTCACTT
>OX393572.1:3247316-3359816 GCA_947652115.1 Blastomussa wellsi | reverse complement strand
CACAAACCATGACGCAGCTCCTTCAAATAGTGAAACTATTGTAAATTGTGTGTGTCATCATGGAAAACATCAAAAAATAGCCTTGATAATAGTCTCCCATGATGATGTGATGTGCAATTGTGTTGCTGATTCTGTAGAAGTGTGGTGGATGGGCAGATACTTTTCTTAAAATACAAAAAGCAAACTGTAAGGTGCCATGATAGAATATGGGGATATTACAGTGAAACCCTAAAACAGTAAACACTTAAAGAAGCTCGGCCACAGATGACACAGTTTGACAAGTTTAGCCTAAATTTTTCAAATTTGTAAATTGCAATCCTTCTCGATCTTCCTCATTCAAAGCCATCCTTGATTCTTCTTAGTGTATTGGTGCCTCTTTGGTGTTTTTCTACCTTACTAAACTTGTATTTCAAGGTTTCGTTTGATTTAAAGGCAATTTTATACATCGCCAAAGTTGACTGTGCCCCTTTAATTGTTTTTGATAGTTTACAGCCTGGGTTACTTCTTATTAGGGATAAAATGATCACACTTGCAGATTTTATGCAACACAAAATATTCCAGAAAATTGTTCCTAGCATTAGCCTGAATCTCTGGTTGCCCAGCAAGAGAAAAGACGTCTGAAAAAAATAGCTGCTAATGCTGTCTGGTGACATCACGTTAAGTTTGCCTAAATTCGTGCAGAAAATAACCTTTTGATGTCACCAGTTTGTGAAAGAAATGAGTGCAGCAAGTTTTTATAGTAAACTGACACGAAATGCATGGGATTTTAATCGATCATATTGTTTATGTTAATGGAATTGGTTTCCTTTTGCTAGCTACAAGTAGAGATCAAAATAACATATGTTTATCATCACTGCAGTGCAAACAAAAATTAATACACTTTGCTTTAATTTGAAATAACGCTATTTAGGCAGCTAAAAAATTAAACCAGCAAGAAAAATAATAATCCTACTTGACCACGGAAACAAAAGTGGCAGTCAAGCTTTGGCAAAAAAAGAATATTTAATTTGGAAAACCACTGCATGTGAAAGTGACAATGCCACAAATGTAAAAGCCTGCCTGCTTTCCATATTGATTCTGCATCCAAGGGTAAAAGAGGCATACATGTAGATTCGAAGTAAATAACTTAATATAAATTTATGTTTCAGAATGTGGACTTTTCGCATTAGAAACTATTTTTACTAGGGGTCTTTTCTTGGAAACGGACAACCAGAGAAAGATGTCTGAAATTTGAAATTTTATTTGCTGTTTAACAGGTCTCACTGTAATGATAGCAGTTAGGTTGAAGTTTACCAAGGGGATTGAAAAAAAAAAGGTGAAAGGGAAGTGTTAATTAAAAGTGTGTGCACCACAAGCAACTCTGATCCCCATTTCGCTGTTAGGAAACAGCGAGACTGGCAGCACGTATGGATGACGCAGCATATAGCAATAAAATTTACTCTGGCAGCATGCTGTGGACAAGAATGACTGCATTTAATGCCTCGCATTTAACACATCAACAAGAACAAACATCCATGACAAAAATTGGTTATTTACAGGGTTTGATGATATTATCCACCAGTGCAGTGCATCAAGGTTTAAGCAAACAGTAAGTCATAATAGGTATTTGAAAGAGTGGGCCAGTAAATTTACAAAGCTCCTTACCAAGGAGCTTTCAATGAAACGCTTGCCATTCACACAGGACAAATTATTACTACAACTTGTCCCTGTGATATGTCACAGGGACCTGTTGCCGTGACTTGTCGCTTAGCGTGTCCTGGCCTTAAAATGATCTTCCCTCAGATAGGATGGGTTTTCTGCTGCTACATGTTCAAGGTGAGAGGTACTCATAACAGCAAGGGGTTAACAAGGCAAGCCTTTACTGCAAGTTTCTACTCCAACAGTAATAGTGCAGTTCACAGTTTCTTTGAGGGTTAAATCACTTTTACCACTGAAGATAACGGAATGTAACTTGACAAAAAATCATCTCTTCCAGCTCAAGGCTAGTACTGCAGGTTCATTTTTTGGACCAGTTCTCTTGAACGTTCTCTAGCTTGTCACACGAGTAACTTAACTTGTTCCATACACATGACTGTGGCAGCTTGTGCCTGTTGCTGACTCTGTCAATATTATTGCTGGCTATTAACAAGGCAGTGGGTCACTGGTTCATTTCAATGTCAAGGAGCTATTTCAAAAAAGAAATAGTGTTTCCTTTCCGGAATGACTTCGTGGGTTAACGATGTGTGGGCAACATTGTGTTTAGCCTCCGTAGTTGGTCTTCTTGGGCTTTGTTGTTTTCTTCTTGGTGCATGCTCTGTCGCTCAAACAAACAGTTCCTGCCAGTTACGCAGGCAACACTGTGGCCAAGTACGAACTTTACTCTGGATAGTGTAACTGCTATGTAAATAGTGAATCCCCAAGGGTCAAAAAGTTTACGAGAAAAATTTGCCACAATGTTGACATTGCAACTTAGCACGCAAAGGAATATTTTTGCATTTTTCTTCAATAGATCGTTATAATCTATCGTAGAATCACTTCAGTCGCAAGAACTTTCAATTTCTGACATATCCTAATTGCCTTTTGAGTTCTTGGCGGTAATTTTAACAGTATTTGAACATGTGTTCACCTACTCTGACTGGATAGTGTCACTGCTATGTAAATAGCTCACCCTTGAAGACAAAGAATACCGTTTCCTTTATGAATGTTTAAATCTAGTCCAGAGTTAACAAATGAAGGAGGGGGGGAGGTTGGGGTGTCAAACCAAATAGCTCTGGCCCTCTCTCTAACATGTAATGCTATCCTCTTGGGAGGGTCCTGGGACAATTGCTCACAAAGAAAAGTCAGCCTCTTGACGGATATCAATCATCTCACTCTTTACCCCAAGCTCCATGAAAACAAAACTTGATTGTCTCCAAACTTAAAAAATCTTGAATTCCCAAAGTTTGGCTGAATTTCAGCTTGTTTGCGTTGTTTTGAAGTAAGATATTGCGGTTTATGCAAAAAGTGTCCGGAAGTAGGGCAACATACTGCACACAACATTTAGTTAATAGCTATCCATAATTAAAAGTAACCAGACGACTGTATTTTCCTACAAATGGGCCCACGCAACAAAAATTGAAATCTCAATTCAGCTTACGATAATCCTAGCCAATGTACTAATTGTGTCTATTGTTTACAGTGCAAATGATTTGCAATTGCTCAACAAGTATTTAATGATTTTCAAATCTTCCTTCCTTCATATCAGTTAATTAAGCGATTGGTTTCATTTAATTGTGGCTATTCACATAGATGAATTGCCACAAAAATATTTTATTTGAGCCTAAAACAATTTTAAACATGTAAACCACACGTCTTGGACACAAATATTAAAACATTTTGGTGATTTGACATTACTTGGTACAAGTGAGTGTTACAACAAGTACCAAGCTCCAGAAGGCAGAGATGATTGACCTCAAAAATAATATGTGCACAGTGTTAAGCTACAGAACTGACCAAATGATGAGCATGCATAGACAATTGTCCCTAGACCCTTTTTCCCACGAGCCAAGCATTGCGTGATAGAGAGAAAGGGCCAGAAGTAGACTAATAATGTCTTCCTTGCAGGAGATAAATTGAACACGTGTACACAGACCTCAGATTATTCACATTGTAGTAGTGTCATTCATAGCCATGACTTGCATTACAGGCCACTTACCACTTCCAGGAGACTTTGCAATTCCTTCAGAAATGCTCGACTTTTTCTTTACTCTACCATTGCTGGAATACTTTTGCGGCATGCTTGGGAATTTAAAGTTGCCAGTGGCAGAGAAATCACCCCACGGCACTCCAATTGGATGCGGACTGCCACCATTGCTGTAACTGCTGATGCTGCCTGGGCTTCTGGGACTCTGGGGACTGGGTGATCCACTTTCGCTCGTCGTAAACGGCAATACAGGGAATTGCCCTCTTTGTCTTAAAATTTCTTCACCTTCCTCCTCACTAAAAAAGCACAACAAAATTAAAAAAAAAATGGCCACTCACTCAGAATTCCATAAGGCCATAGCTTATCCCAGTTTCCTGTAAGAGTATTTCTATGCTAGAGTATTTTCTACCTCCCCCACCCTGCCACCAAACTCCCCCCTGGATAGGATGCTAGTCCAATGCAGGGTTACCACCCCACCCTGGACATAAAAATCGACCGGTCCATTTAAAAACCTGGTTAAACTATTGGGTGGAGAAGGTGCCTGTGAGTGGCAACAACCAGGCACCGTCACACTGAGCAAAACTCAATGGAAAGAAATCATCAAACTACCCATACTTACCAAGAGGGATGGGGGTGGCAGGAGCAAAAGTGATCAATGTCCCAGCTAGCGAAAGGTAATGCAAGCAAATGGCTTGACTTCAACAGGAAGCCTGTAAAATTACTGAACCCCTGCAAAGCCTTGGGGTGCCCCAGATTCACACATGAGACCGCTGGCCAGCATTGTCTCCAGTTTAACCTTGCCTAAATTACATTTAGCCACATTTTGAGAAGTGGTACGATTGTGAAGTGTCTTGCTCAAGCCTCCACATAGTGACCTGCTGAGGCTCAAACCAAGTAGATTTGATTCAGAGCCAAGCATGCAAACCATTAAGCCAACTTTTTCCCTCCTTAAACACTGAAACCACTGCCTGGACAGATTTTTGGCCAGATGGCCGTCCAGGCATCCTGTGGATGGTCACTTTTTAAAGAAAATTGTTTTATTTTTGATATGTTGCTTTATAAATTGTTCAATTTAGCAGGCCCCATAGCGCATTTTGCACAGCAACTTTTTGAATCCTGACTAAAAGCATGTGCCTAGACAAACAACAATTATTATACCTCAGAGGCCTGTTTGTTGTGATTATGAAATCAGGTTCATTTCCTTTGAAGACAACTTGTGCCGTCCCCGTAAGCCACTGCCATTTCAGGTTTTTGTTCAGCATACGGAAGGTACCCTGACATTTTCCAGTGCTCATCACTGTGAGAAGCAACATGATAAAAAATATAAAATTATATAATATGTTTGAGGAATTGCATTCGCTATGATCAGTAAGCTCAAGTTCAGTATAGCTTCATAAACAATGCGACTTAAAACTTGGCTTTTGTGCTGCTTTATTGAGTTAAGGTTGAACGCAATGCATACACAGTCGTCAGTGTTTATCCCAACTTCCAGTCTAACAACTTTCCAACTCTAAGCAAATTTAGCACATCTAATATTATATACTTACAGTCATTGTGAAGTGTCTGAAGCACAGGAATGTCATCAAAATGAATCATACAGTAACTAGACTGCAGAGCGATGTCTCTTTTGTGATAGCCGAGCAACGATCGGCCCCTGAGGGAAAAACACAATAAATCAAGCCCAGTCAACAGGGTTTTAAAATGGTAAAAAATAAGGGTCCGTGAATGATATCTGAAAAAATAAGGGTCTCGCATGCCAGTCGCAGTCCCATGCTTTTGAGTAGTTCCAAACGTCTTGTAGTATTGTTATACAAAGATCTTCAACAAAGTTAAAAAAGAAGTGTTCCTTACTTTTGATCTATGTCCATGAAACTCAGATCCATTCTATTCTTGGTGCAGAACAAGGACGTTTTTAATCTGATCTCAAGCATTGACGATGAAACCGTTTCCAGTGGAGTACAGATCATGAATAATCCATATTCCCTCCTTTCGCTGTCTGGGAGGGTCATCTCACGCAAACGCCCACTACATCTAAATGGCTGAAGAATAAAGGAAGAATGTTAGGACTGCAAAACCAACATTATACTATAAACGAGAATCCTTGCATGCTATGAGCAATGGTACATGAGAGTACAGAGCATGAAATGACGTACCATGTAATTCAATAACAAAAGTTTGCAAAACTCACCAGAAATTGGCCCCACTTTTCAGGGTCCGAAATTAACTTTTTCATACAGGCGCCAAGCGGTGACTGAACATTTTTTTCAGCCGCCAAATGAAAACATCTGGTCGCCAAAAAGTGGTTCGTAACATTTTTGCCTCACATCACACGAAAACATTGAGTTCTGAAAAACGTTTCTTTAAGACTCGCATGAAAAAGGCATTAAAATATCGTGACGCTTACATTTCAGTTGAAAAAATTTTCTATTTAACTCCTTGGGCGATCGTTCAAAGCATTGACAGAACACTAAAAGTTAGTCGCCTATTGGTGACAAGCCGGAAAATTCTGGTCGCCAACACTCAATTTTCAGTCGTACTGGCGACCAACTGGTTGCAATTTCGGACCCTGCTTTTTCTATGGAACAGAATCTGGAGAGTTAAAACATATAGCACGAAATTTCCTATGTATTTGGTGGCTTCAAGATCATTTGAAAGATAACATGACACGAGTGTGGGACAAAGAGTCCCCGACAGGAATTAAAGATTAATTAATCAACATGTCATGTTGATTAATTAATCTTTCACATTAAATTTACCAAGCTGAAAATTTGCCATCACTCTCATTTCCAATTTTTGATTTATTTTTGAAGTGATCAATTAAAGCGTAAGAACTGCGAGATGTGGCGATGTCAAGTTTCATGTTTGCAGTCACCTCGGCCTCCCTAACGCCATGCAATATGATTGGCTGCTAGAAAGGGAAGCCATCAGATAGATTTAAAAATCAACAAGAAAAACTTTGTCTTTTTGCAACAGTAGGGCACGCAGGACTATAATAGACTCAGTAAACTAGAAATTGCGCCTTTCTGTCTCCCCTACCTTGAAGAAGCCAGCACTTGTGTTCAGAATGCATTTCATTCTGCATACAAAAGACCTTTCTGTCTCTACATTGTTGTTGCTCTGGTCATCTGTTTAGAAAGGAAGTGCATTAGCATTGGCATGTGCTACTAAAAGGCTCCAAATCCAATTGTTAAGTCTGCCATCAGTGTGTGGGGGGGGGAGGGGAGGGGAGAGGAGTGGTGTGTGTGTGTGTGTGTGTGTGTGGGAGGGGGGAGACAGGGGGCAAGGAGGGAGAATGGGGGGAGGGAGGTGGAAGGAAAGGAAAGGATTCCCAAGGTGGCAGGAAATGCCAAAAATTTGGCAAAATTGCACAATATTTTGCAACATGCAACAAATGGGGGTAGGTAGGTAAAGTCTGTAATACGAGCCTCGTAACCCATCAGGCCGGAGCTTATCCTGGTTTCCTTAGCATGAAGTGACTAGGAGTATTTCTACTCCCCCCTGGATGGGATGCTAGTTCCAGCATTCTTGTGGCCAGTACCCATTAAAACACCTGGGGGTAGAGAGGCCCTGTGAGAGTGCAGTGTGTTGCCTCAACTATGCAATTCTGGTCATCAACGTTCAATTTTCCATTGCATTGGCAACCAGCTGGTTGCAATTTCGGGCCCTGAAAAAGGTTAATTTCCACAGTTACAATATTATATCTGATTAAAAAAGCAAGAATCTATGGGGTCAGGTGTCTGTAAAAAAACTGAGCCATCTTCAACAACAACGAATTATAATAAGTATATTATTTTACAAATTATTATTACCGTAAATTTAAAAAAAATCAAACCTGTGCCAGAAGTGCTGCCACTTTCAGAAGCTGCTCCATCGTTTTCCTCATCAAGAATTCTTATTTTCTGTGTAAATAAATTAACAAAGTTTAAATTGCAAATCTACAAGAAAAGATAATAAACAGTTTTCATATTTAGAGGTTGGAAGGGAAGAGAAGGTCCTCAGGTCAAAAGACCAACAAGGTCAGCTGCTTGACCTAACAAACCAATACGAAACATCTAATGATTTGGTGGGAACTGTGGAAATTTGACTGGTTGGAATTCCTTGTTGAAACTTTGTCTCTTAAACTTGACCAGAGGCCTTCTGAATCTTTGTACACTGCCATGAACAGTGACGCAATGCAGGTTTCTTTCTGTCCATTGCCAAGATATTGATTACAACAACAAAATGAACTGTGTCACGCAAACTGATGTCCTTTCTTCAACAAACAATATAAGTTGCTGGATAAAGAAACATTTATTATATGTAACAGCTTACACTGTGGGGAAAAAGCTCTCAAAAGAAAAAAACACTTAGTCCTCAAACGGCAATGCCTTACAGGAACAGTTTTGGCGAAGAAAGGTTATTTCGAGAGAGATTTCCAAATATGAAATATGTTGCTTCTCAGACTATTAAGGACATGTAATATAATTTATAATATAATCTTTTGATCATTTCCTGTTTTTAATCCAGCATGCCACTC
Source organism: Blastomussa wellsi (assembly GCA_947652115.1). NCBI lineage: Eukaryota > Metazoa > Cnidaria > Anthozoa > Scleractinia > Plerogyridae > Blastomussa > Blastomussa wellsi. The sequence continues at coordinate 3,351,639 of OX393572.1, read as the reverse complement.
ACTATTCATGGACAAAAAGCATTTCCAACAAAATCTCATAACAAAGCCCCTTTAAATTGCTTTCCTTCTTTCACAATAAACAAATTATGTTTTTCCATCATCGAAAAATAAAAAAAGAGAAAATCCTTAAAAGGGTAAAGTACTTAACTCCAATATGGGATATTGCTGTTGAAATGCAATCAAAACATGGTATTATGCACAGCATTTAGCACATAACTATTCAAACACAATTCAAGGAAATACATACTTCGAGTTAAGATAATTTAAGTTTTCAACTTATCTACACTGCAGTCAAATCTTACTTGTTCTTCTTCATCCTCCAGAAATGGTTGAAGATTCTTCTTGATCAAGTCATGATCGTCTACATGTATAAACCTCAGGAAGTCTTGATGTATAACACTTGCCTGAAAAACAAAATTTCTATATTTCAAATATGTTTGAATTTACATCAAGAGTTTTAGAAAGTTCACAATATTTTTTCATCATGCTTTGATGTTACCCACATCTTTATTAGTTACAACTTAGAGTGTTATTTTTAAAAAGCAATTTGAATTCGCCTGGAGGAAGTACCGGAAGATCTTACAGTGTTGCAGACAGGAAGCAAGCATTTGATGCGTATTTGACACTTTATTTACGGATTGGCTGATGAAATCAGCTAATAATGCTACGTACTGAAAGCGATTCGTTTAAAACATTTGCAACCATAATCCAGGATTTTGATGTGTAATTTGCACTGGTTATACACTTTTTGCACTGCTCTCAGCCAATCAGAATCGAGTATTTTTTTCATGTATATTATTAGTGATTTTAACCATTGCGACAAAACACATATAATTCTTGGTCACCTCTGGCAAAAACAGAGAGCACAAATTCTTTGATTTGAAGTATGATAAGGTTATTTAAGTAAAAACAAAGAATAATGAAGCAGTTCTTTTTAATTAGCTTTGCTAAGCTTACATGCAGTAAATAGGAATTTTTGGACCACATTGCCAACAGACATTTTAACAAATACTTTCAGTGGGCAGCTGGTTTTCTCTCTAAATGTTTTCTCAATGACACAATCAGGAAAATATAATAAAGGTGCAAAGTTCCATAAATAAGGGTGTAACCTGTAAACTGATATGTTTCCAAACAGTGGATTCATTTACAGACAAAAATGCTAAATATTTCAAAGTATGAAGCCTCCAATTCAGCGAAAAGCACAAATACCGTATTTATTTAGGTTGTTAAAAGCATACACTGCAAATCTTTTATGCACAGGTTTATCTGGTTCAAGCTAAAAGTACAACAAGGGCTTACTTAAAGTATGCGTAATATTTTGTTTTTCATGTGATATTCATTACAGACAAAGCATTGTAGAATCCAAAACGAATTTTCCAATTTATTGAGATGGGTAGCATTTCCTAAATATCATCTTCCAAAAAATGGTTGTAACAAAATGAAACCTTACACTTCACATGAAAAAACAAGCAAAAAACCATGTGTTCCCCATGATGAAGGCCAGGAAACGACGTAAAGTAAGTATTTATCCCCAAAGTGTTGAAATGCTCAAGTCGTTATCTGTTAAAAGTATGGGACGAACTTATTAAATTCTTGAAAAATGGCATTTTTTATTTCTCAAGAAAAACTAAACCACACAACAGCTGTTCGTAGCTTGCATATCAAAAAGAAGCTTACAAGAAATTAATCTGACACAATAAACAAGTTAATTGGAAAAACTTCACAAGATTACTTTACACAGAAATACAATTTTAATTGTAAATATTCTCAAATTGTAATAAGAAAATCTCATCATTTCACCAAGCAGAGGATTATAATTAGGAAAGTGAGAAAAATAAAAAATATTGATTGCATAGATGTACACAACAAATTCACCTGCCTTTTAATAACAACAATATTTAATGCAAAGAGCGCTACACATATTTATACATTATTATTGCTTATCATCAATGAGTGCAGTGCATTGAAGAACACACTCGGACAATTTAGCACATTCACATATTGTAATTCTACAAGTTTACAAATCTCTCACAAAAAGAAAGTTAATTTTTACTCTACACATGTACCCTCTGTATCTTCAGATAATAACTATTATTAATAAGTAATTGAATGCTAAAGTGTACAAGGCAAATTAGAATTAGTCGATGATTGCCTTGATGTTTATCAAAACACTGTAAGCTCTAAATAAAGAAATCCTGTGCGAAAGGTATGTTAACTTGAGAATAACCTGAAGCATGAAATTTTTGTCAGGGTTTTTGAAGATGACCCAAAGTCATCCGAAGATTCCCAAGGTCCTTCAGAACACCACAGAAGGCAATCTGAAGATATTCAGTTCCAGGATGTGTTTTGTCAAACAACTTTGTCCCAAGTACTTTTTCCTTTAAAAAGTGGGGAATTCGAGTGAAGTACAGTGATTTAAAGACGAAAGTTCTTTTCTTGCATTGCTTCAAGTTTACATATTCTTACAAATATGTCAGTCGAGGCTGTAACATCTCACATTAGGCGTGAGCAGGAGTGAGATCAAAGTTTTCAACCACCAGGTGAGACTCGAGTATAATGCGTGAGAATTGGCAGGTACACTGTAAGCAAGAATTTCAATTACCTGGGCCAATCCAAGATACTCCTGGACAGTTTCCGATGCATAAAATACTTCAAAATCTCTAGTTAGCACAATAACAAAACCATCCAGGGCCTGAAAAGAGAGAAAAGAGCAACCAAGTCCATTAAACAGTAACAGCATACATGTGTTTGTTGATATTGTATTATGTGTCAGCAGATGAATTAATGCATGTGACAAATTAAATAAAGCTTGCTGTTAATTTTCTTTAGCAATTTTATACAGTACCGTAATTTTGAAGAGAATTTGCAACAGGCCAAAGTTTTATCTAACGTTTGACTCCGAACTATTCACACTTTTATCTGCAGGCTCTTGCTAACCTTTCTCTCAAGTCATGCAGCAAAACATGAAAAAAGAAACCCAACAGAAGACACATTTTTGGTGTTCAAACAGTTTTGAACAATCAGATCAAGAACTTGCCCACAATAAAAGCCTACTCTAAAATTAAAAAAAAAAATGGGAAATGTACGACATTTATTGTATGCTATAAACTAACCACAACATGTACTGCATTTATGTTATGCCGTAATTCTTATAAGCTGGCACTAAACCTAGGGCACATTTATTTGCGCAACCAACAAAACTTATCGGCTAACATGGTTACAATCAGTGAAAACAAATATATTAATTCATATAAAAAGGCTCACATCCAACAGAAGTTTAGAAAAAATGCCATTGCCCTCAAAGTCTCCGTTGCGATCGCTAAGTTTTCCAACCTGACTCTGGTCCGTCCACTGCTGACCTGAAAAAGGAAAAGAGTGCTTATGTTTGGTTTCATGTCTAGGCATGTTTACTAAGCAATTACGTGGTTTAAAGGAAGTTATCAATATAACAGCTAAAAAAAACAAAGAAAATTGGTCAACATACAATATACAATCATTAAAACTGCAAAGCTTTATCATAACAGAATTCATAAAATTACTGATTTATTTTTGAAACTACCATGTGGTTTTTGAGCATAAAAGTAACAACTATCAATGGTAACTATTTATTTATTTTTGACTATTTGTTGGTCCCCTCCAGAACATATTATTATAATAACAGTTAAAATGTAAAAGCTATGATTATTAACACCCACAGCACCTCTCTCAACCAAGCTGTCCAAATTGTGTACCAGTAAATTTAATGCTGGGAATATAACCCTGCGATGGATCAGCATCACTTCATGTTCACTTCGGAAACCAGGATAAGCTACCCCCAACTGGGCTTGCACTGAGGATTTTGGTTTGATGCTGGTTCATCACAGGTTATCACCCAGCATTTTTCATGCTGCACAACTTGCCCGGCACCTACATTTGGGTAGGATTAAAATAATAACGTTGCTTGAGTACATGTAAACATTGTTTTATTGCAATACACACCTTTGAAGAAATTCTTTGCTCTTAGATAGCTGGCTGATAGTCGCAGGATAGACAATTTATCCAATTTTTGAATAACATCATGAGGAAAAGGTAGAAGTTTTGCAAGGTTATCCAATTCAATATTGAAACGATCACGATGCCGTTTTGAGGGATTTAAGGACCCTTTGAGGCTGAAAACAAAAATCAAACAAACAGTTAAATCCTAATACAAATTGATAAGTCTGCAGTCAAACTCTAAAAAACAAGAAAAGTACTGTTTAAAGTTTGACATTTTACCACTTTCCTGGCATTTACTAATTTTTGGGAGGGCTTTCTGAGAATGTGAACTTCGGGCAAGCTGAAGCCAGGAAGTGCTAGCCCGGAGGTCATTTCCACTAGCCTGAAAAAATTCTCAGAAGTGTGATGAATTAATTATTTAATTAATATGTGAAAACTTTCACTTGTTCATCGGGCAAGTGAAGGATAATGTCCACTAGCCCCGGGCTATCGGACACTAACTTCCATGTACGCTGAAATGCCTTTTCAAACTTGAACTTGTGCTTTGAATTGACTCGACATGCCACAAGCGATCAAGGTGAAACAACTTCTTTATGAGTTTATACCTTTTTCTATTTTCTAGTGAATTTAAAAACTTACATATAAAGAATACATCCCTCCATAATACTGAATTTTAAAACTGTACAAGGAGATGCATGATATTATTTGATCTCCTTTTAATTTTTTTTTCAAGGATTGTGTGAGTACTATATGTGTTATTGTGCCCTCGAGTTATGGTTGCACTTAGAAGGTTTTGCTAAGCACTCAAAAAGCTAGAGCGGATCTCAGCTATTGATCGATCACATTCAGAACTCTTATGCTTTTTTTGTCCTTAAGGATTGTTGAGGTGTGCATACATGTACATATAAGTCAATAGTGTACCCATTTACCATTTTGTTAGATGAAAACCCTGCCAAATAAACAATTTTATGTTACATACTAATGGAAAAATACGTGGTTACTTCTTGATTTGCTTGGCAGATGCAAAATAATTACATGTATTAATAATAATAATAATAATCAGGGTTGTCAATAAGATTTGAAGTATGCGGAGATATTTTGAAAGTAGACGGCACGGGGGCCCTTGTAATGACCGCTTTTTTCCTGCTTATCTCCGCCAAATTGTAATAATAGACTTTAACATGGGTAGCATGTAACAGTCTCCAGAGTGACAAACCTGTGGCCCTCGAATTCCAGGTCAAATTGAAATTTGGAAGTGTTGGTTTTTGTGGCGGGAGGAAAACCGGAGAGAAACCCTCAGAGCAAAGACAAAAACCAACAAAAAACTCAACCCAAACACGACGCCTGGTTTGGGAATTGAACCCAGGCCTCATGGGTGGGAGGGGAGCGCCTTCAACACTGCACCATCCCCGCTCCCCCCAAAATCAATTCCTATAAACATGTCCATGTAAGTACATGTATTTGGTGAATGGATCAATGCCAACCATGCTGGCAAAAATATCAATCACTGCAGAAGGAGAAACCAGTTTTGCAATTTAGCCTACGGCAGAAACTGTCTAGCCAATAACTAATCACAATTGATTTTAGCGGCATGTTGTTTCAAAAATCTGTTATACGAATGATAGCTTCATGCTGTTGTTTAGTCTCAAGAATAGAAGTTTTAAAGAATAGAAGTTTTAAAGCAAGGCAGAAAAATAGCTCTAATTAAGACATCAACATTCCAGGAAAATAAAAAAATGTCCACAAAAAATTACCTGCTGATCTGATGCAACAGGATTTTTGGCATTTTTTCTTAATCCAAGAAAGAAACAGTTTATCATTATTCTGATTACAACCAGTAGGGAGGTTACGTTAACTGATAAAAACATCTTATCTTAAAAACTTAAACTGGCCAGTTCAGCCAGATGAAAGGAAAGAACCACAACCACTACCACCATGTACAAATTACATTTACCAAGCAAAAGTTGTGAACTCGGAAAAATCTTAAAGGGCAAAAAGGGATTCTAAATCAATCTTTGATAAATAAACAATTACAATAAATTTCCAGACAGCTATGGACTGGGTAACTGCTGCTCTGAGGTTAATCTTCTTAAAGGAAAGGACTTGACATATCACAATAGCGTTTTTAATTTTTTCTTTTGTGTGTGCAGTGAAGAAGTGGAACAAAAAACTTACTGGTAGCATAACTATCACAGCAAGCTTCGACAGAATCGAAACAGAATCCTTGATAGCTGCAAAAGCACTCGGAAAGCAATCAAATTTTGGCTGGCAAATTGAAACCATCAATGCATCTCTCAAATTCCTTCTGCCAACCCTTTCCAGAAGTTGTCATCACATGTTCTCTTACTTTGCCAACATGTCAAAAATTAAGTGATTTGAAGATTCATCCCCAAAGTACAATAAATCGTGGCCCTTGTAGAATAGTCAAGCTATTTGAAAACCAGTCAACAAGATAACCATCGATCAGGGTATGCTGAAACAAATCGACGAAATCCAGTATATGTAAATTTTGTGTTTCCTCTTTGTTAATTAATGGTACTTGACGCTTGTGAATGTAACGGTTTCCCGGTTTTCCATTTCTCTCATAAACACACGAATCAAATGTAATACTCAAGCGTAAACATACCCTTTCAATTCCTGGCGCCTGGAATGCGCCTCTATCGACCTCTCGCTTTCGCAAAGGGGTACATAAACCGCAGTCATTTTTCTCAGACGCGAAAAACGATAAACAAGGAAAATACATTGAGAAGCAAATAACAAAAGATGTTTATTTTTTCCTTAAAGTACCAAGGTAGAAGCGACTTTAAGCTGCCGGTTGCACTAGAGTAGCTGAAAACGCGCTTATTGAAACGTTAACGAGAGCTATACTCGAGGTAAAAATTTGCTCCATGACAGAATGGCGAACAGCAATGTCGATTTCACACTTCGCTCACGGAATGTCTTTTTCCACCTTAATGAACATCGAATGCGAAAACTTCAATTCTCAATTTGCATAAGAATCAATCGAAGCACGCTAAAGATAAAGGGCCATGTGTATTATCCATGAAACAAAAAAGAACGAATTATTTTGACAGCCAGCTGAATATGTAAATTGCTTCAAACATTCGAAAAATGTTCAATGAGTTGTGAGTAGACGCGCTTTTTTCTCGTTGTGGACCCCCTGTCTGTGAAAATTTTACTCTAAAATCGCTCTTTTCAGTTACAAAATTCGAGTAGTTCTTAACAGTCAAGCACTGCTTGTTGAAAACCGCAACAAAACGCTTGGAATAATATAGATCGTCTCCAGGATTGTTTTCCTCCGTCACAAATTATTATGACCGTGGAGACGAAAGTTGAAGGAACTCGATGAATGCGAATTATTGTAAAAATACCCACGCAGATGCTACAAAACGTTTCTCTAAGGTTTAAAGTTTCTAAATATGCAAGAAACATGTTCATTAGACTAAGAGAGCGCGAGAAAATGATTCCGTGCATCGAGGCTAAAATTCAGACCATCGGCCCAAAATTCGTAAAAGACAAACATGGCGGGTCGGGCTCCACATAACAAAAGCGTTATTTCACTGCAGTGGGCCATACCAAGCTGGATAAATCACTACTGTGAACTTACAATCGACGATTTATGAAAAACTAGAGTAAAGCAAAGAAAAAGAGCCACCAGAATCGATCTAAATTTCTCGCTGGACAGTAGCCCATCCCACAGTTTTAAAAGCCAAAGAAGAATGCTTGCAAAATTGTCTTTGATCGGCCGCAGACAAATCGTGCACGAAGCTACATACTTGTTATTTATTTCCTCGATAAACAGTAAGCCGTCCTTTTTCCCTTCCACGCTTGCCACGACGCTTAAAAGAGTAAAACTATTTTGTTGCTGTCAAAGGTCACCATTAGATATACAGCACTTTATCTGCCGTGTAGCATCGAATATAAGCTTAAACTAACGAGTCAAAAACACCAAGATAGCGCACCATTCAAACGTAAAACGAGCACTCCAGTGACCTTTATCCGTGGAAGTCTAGATCCCGAAGTGAAATGAACACAAGCGAAGCACTAGAGTTGTCCATTTCGCGGCTTTAACCGAAGCGTCAAGCGAAACCGTCAACTTCAATGCAAATTTAAATTGCCAATCACCCTTTCCTCATAGCGGCGAATTTAACGTATTTTGCCGGCTGGTGGGTTTGTTTATTTCATTGCTGAGAAGGGCTAAAGTTTTGCGCTTCGTGGGGAGCGAACAGCTTAAAGCTCCGAAACGCTAGTATTCGGAAAATTATGTACACCGGAAAAACCTCGCGTATACATTTAACGTACAATTTTCTTAAGGTGATACTGGGGCAGACAAAATATACTACAACTCTTTTCGACAGAGAACAGATAGAATAACAGATTGATCTTACTATTAACAGTATCTGTCTGTATCGTATCGTAATCGAAAAGAATCCGAGTTAGCTGTTTTTTCAGGCGATCAAGAATTGAAAAGCGCCACTGCTAAACAACATGCAGCCGAACATAACACTATTGTATCTTGTCGATTTGCCTCGCACGGATGATAATTTTCATTTCCAATCGCTGCCTTTCCCCGTGACCAGGTGAAAAAAGTAAAATTATAAAGAACCTTACCTATTAGTTCGCCTCTTCCTTTTCGCTGTGCTCATGTTTTCGCCTGGGAAGAACAATTATAAATCACCGCGCCGCCATTCTTGACGTCTTCGACTATGTTCTTTTCTTCTTGTTCGATGAGCGTTCTGTCGGTTTTTCCAAGCGCGTTCTAGTGAACCGAGTGCGTTCGGATCGTCCAAAGGAATATTGATCTGAAAGTTGTTTGATTATGTCACCAAACAGCGTTTATTCGACGTAACTATGTTTGTGAATGTCCGCCATATTTTCCCACTCGCCCTCGAACCACGTACAACATGTCAAGTAGAAAATCGTGCAGAATAACCGAGCAAACAATAGACCTCAAGCTGATTGGTCAGTTGGCGAACTGCTTTCGCAAAACGTCACAACCGAAAATTTCCATACATTTGAACTATAAAAGCGTTTAGTCAAAGAGGTGATTCGATGTTAAATTTTCCAATAATGAAACTTTCAGGTTTTGATGTTCTACAGTAATCTTGTGCATTTATTTGGTTCGATTCAGGACCTCTACTCAGCGCGCTTTTTTCGCCCCCCGTGAAATACAATATGCTTGAACGTTTCCATTGTTAATCTATTGTTATCAGCACAAAGTGGCCAAAGGAAAAATCGCTTTGCATTTTATTGAGACCAAAGAGTACTTAAAAACGTCCTTTTGTCGAGAGTTCTTGTGGAAAGCTTGCTTTTTTCAACAAAACATTTTCGTGCGAATCTTACGTAAATTGGTCAATTAATAACGCACGAAAAATCAAGCCTTTTTGTGTATTGCCAGGTATTCCAAGGCCGTTTGAGACCATTTAGGCGAAAGAGTAATATACCAAACAGCGGGAGGGAATAAAAAGGTTTATGAAATTTAGCCTTGTGACAGTAGTGTAGCAATTGTACCACATCCTGTTGGCTGATGGGATGAAAAATTGTCCTTTAATAGCCAACCACAGCTAAAGCACAGTTTGATTAACAAAAATATCCGCAGGGGTTCTTGTAAATGCAAGGCGAACTGTGATCTTATAGTTTACACGGTTCTCGACTCTCGTTGTTTTTTTCAACCTTGGTCGTAACTTTTTGCTTCAACGAAAGGTAGAATATTTTAAAATTTGGCGATTTTTACAGTAGGCAGCACAGATCGTTTCCGAAAACATTTTTTTCTCCGTTGTTTTAGCGAGCTAAAATTTTATCCTTATCTTTCTTGGCCGCAAGCTTTTAATATTCAATTTTTTGTTCATAATTTTCAAGCTGATAGTTTATGCTTATCCTCACGGTGAGCCGCAAGCTGTTAGTTAGCGGTAAAATGAATTTTATTTTTAGTCCAGAAACGGATTTTGCTTGCAAATGCACTTTATCGGACATCCGGACGCGTCTGTTATAGTCTATTATTGCATAAAGGAAAAATTTTGGCATCCCGATAAAACATAAAACCTATCCAAAGCCTTCTTTACAGAAAGCATTATGAACTCGAATTTAACCTTTGCTTAACCGGCTGTAGGTTACGCGCAAGTTGTGAAAAATGAAATGTCCGCCGGCGCGAGCTCAATCTTGTTTTAACACTGAAAAGTAATATATCACACGTCGATGCTTGGCTATTTCCTGCGATAGCGTCTTATTTAGACAGCAAATTTTACGCCAACAGCGTCAAACCTGTACTTTATGTGTCTTTTACACGTGCATACATTAATTGCATTCACGACGGGCCAGCAATAGGTTTGTTTTCTACGAGGCTGGCATAACTATCACACGCCTGAAATCTGTTTCCTTCTGCATTCCACTACGGTCAGATGAATCATTACATTTTAGTTTCAGATTATAAAAGACCTCAAACAAACACGTTGCTATCAGACAAGGTTTTGTTGACACAATTTGGCGCCAACAAAAGCACCTGCCAGTCAATTCACCGACCCCCTCACCCACGTGCCAGAAAAAGAGCTCGGATGACAAGTGTTGCTACGCAACGAGCACGAGCATGAACGTTAAGGGTGTTTGAATGAAATTTTAACAAAACATATATTTACACGAGCATTAAATTGGTCTAAGGGTTAAATGGACAAGTTTTTTTGTTTGATAAAACACGCCGGCGACAATAGAGAAGACGTGAAATAAATCACGCAGCGCCAATTTGTTCAAACCACAGGTTGGCAGTGTAAACCACAGGTGACCAAAGCGTACTGCAGGAGTTCATGGATTTAAATTGGAGCGTACGTACGACAGGAGAGTTTGCAGGGATTTTAAATTAAGTTGAAAATTTAATTTCTTCCGTTAGTACGCTAGCTGAATTTCTTTGCTCGATAGAGCAAGAAATAAAATAGACAGCAACGACGGCAAATTAGTTAAAGAAAGAAAGCAACATTCAACTATTAAAGCAGGTAATTTTTAAAAACAAACAAGAAAACCTCTGGATGAGCTGTAAAATCCATGAAAACGGTTCAGTCGGAGTTTTGTGTCGATGTATTTAATAAGGAGGAAAAAAACATTGTTGCTTTATCTAGAACGTGGCCAACCATAAAATTACCTTTCGTTAAAATAACGTTTTGTTTCCTTGAGCAGGTTATTTACAAGCAAAAATCTTTTGAATCTTTAATACCTCGAGAGATCGAATTTGTATCACAACGTCTAAATGCCCTTTTGATCTCTTTTCCACGTGTAACAAGAGCAAATTCGTAAGAAATAGCATAAATTTGGTCAGGTTGTTATCAATGACAGCCTTGATGAATCAACATGACTCAAAATCGACAAATTTAAAATTTTCCCGACTGCATGTTCCATTAGCGACCAGTTCATCTCTACAGTGCTTCATGGCACAGAAATATGCTTTGTTTTTTATAAAATTATTTCCAGCGTTGGTAAATAATTTTTGTTTGGTGACTGGTATGTAGTTTCCCTTTAGAAGGGGGACGGTCGACTGGATGTTCTGTTGTGGCTCCAATGTACCCCCCTAGGGGGTACTCGCATTATACAACACCTGGGGGGGATGATCCGACGGAGCTTCATATTGCAAACTTAAAAAAAATACACGAGCCTGAAATGTTAGGCCCAAAAAATACCTGGCATAAAAATTTCCTACACAAAAAAATACAAGACTTAAATACCTCAATACGAACAGAAATTTCGCTCAGATATGTGACCCAAAAACTACGCGTATTTTAAAAAAAATACGTGACAGATCTCATTACCCAAAAAATACCAAGCGTGTAAATTTTCAACCCCAAAAATACGTCGGACCCCTCCCCCCGTCACGTATACTGCGAGTACGCCCCCTGGGGTACCCCCGGCCAGTTAGTTTTATCATTAGGCGAACACAACGAACGACGTGAATTTTGTTGACTCATTCTGGTCATTCCACCATAGAGGGCCTGTTTTAGACAAGCTATTCGGCTGTGCTAATTGATTTAGAGTGTTTTTCCTTGCACGTACCGTACGTACATTTTTAATTGTTTTCATAAGGTCAAAATGACCCCAACCTGGCGACGTATAGTGAGCTGACGGAAATTCTTCGAGTTTTTTGTTTCCCTCAGGTCATGCGAAATCTCCAGAAGCGCTTTAAGCATAGCAATTTATAACAACGATGACAAGCAGCTCTTGAAGCAAAATACTGTTGAAGGACCCTGAAGAGGAGTGGGGGAGGGGGGGGGGGGGGGGGACTCACAAACTTAGCTATGTTAACTATGGTTATGTGCAGTTCTGTGTGGTGTTCATCGCTTGAAAATGAGACTGAAACTAAGTGAGTGTCCATGTAGAAGAGTAAGAGTATTATAAGTCTGTAAAGGAACTCTATCACAAATAGTGACTTACATCAAGAAAAGTTTAGCATCAATTTTTCAATGTTGTCAATAATCTTGCTCATTTGAAGTCATCCTTATTTAGTCTCATTATTGTCACCTCTTCTGTCTTGGAAAACTATTCTTTCGAGCGAGGTTCCTTTGAATGGAAGTCGCTTTAAACATTACAAAAGATGCTTCGTTTATGGCATGGTGATTCTTGTAAGTTATCATCAACAGGCGGGGCTAGAAGAGCAGAATCTCTGCTTCTTTTGCGAGATGCGACAAGTGGTGTCTAGACAAATCCATTTGGAATTTTAAGTTTATCGCAAGCAGTCAAGGAGTCTTTCCTGTTTGACCGCACAGTGTCTCAATTACATTGATAAACTTGCTGGAAAGAGGAAACATTCTCCAGAAGGAAATGTTATCGTTTCTGTGCCGCTGAGCTCCTGGTCTAATTTCTTGCATACAAACGCCGCTGAGTGCCTTCTTAAACTGCCTTATTACAACAAATCTAGAAAATATTGGCCCATTTTTTCAAGTTTGTCGTTTGTAATCCGTGTTTATCTTCTTCAGTCGTAAACCATTTTGGGTTTATTCTAACATCCTTTTGATTTTTTTATATCTCAGAAAACTATTTTGTTCATGTGGTTTCCTTCAATTTGATATAAACACCAGCTCCCATGATAGAGCTAATCGGAGAATCTGAGTGGTGATGAATTCCGTTTTCCTTATAACTTCCATACTTGACTTTGTTCTTATACTAAGAAGAAAATGTATTTTGATCACGCACGTTTTCAGTTCCTGCACACCAGTGCATGAAGAGCTCTTACCAATTAAGATTAGCTAAACCAGATTGACAAACCGATCAAAATCAAGGTTTGATCTATCGACAGAACCAGATCATCGCTGAAATAAGATCAGATTAAACTTAAACTGAAGAGAAATTAGAGAATAAACAGACACCCGGTCCACAAAGTCGACGAGGGATTGGGGAGGGGGAGGGAGGGGGCTACCATATGAAAGAGAAGGGGCAACCTCCCATCCTCTCGCCTCCCGGTGAGAGAAAGGAGTTGGACGGGAAGATGAGAGACCCTGGGAACGAGGTTGGAGAAGGGGATGCTATTCGAGGGTCTCAATGGGGAGGTGGCTTTTACGGTTAACGGTTAACGTTTTGGCTTTTTTACGGCTAACGGTTAATTTTTATCCATTACGGTTAACAGGAGAAGTTAAAAAATAATTGCTATTGTTTCAAGAAGTTAAATATTAATTTCCATTGTTGCAAAACATACTGAAAGTCTTTGGACCATTTTGAGATAAAAATGTGTGTGTGTACACACACAAGAGCTGTCAAAACGTCTGTCAACTCGCGCAACGACGCCACATATGCGACAAATTATTTAGACACTTACGACACTCCCGGTTTCGATCGGCTTTCCTCGCTACCGGAACACATAAACGCACAACACATCAGACTGAAAAAAAGTTCTCGAGGCCTTAACTTTTGTATTTATTTTTGTAGTTAAAATTCTTTCATTTTTACGCCTAACGGCTAAATTTTTGGCCAATTTACGGCTAACGGTTAACCCCATTGAGACCCTCCTATTCGTCTGCTGACTCGTCCCCAGTCGTCTCCTATGAGAGCAAGACGCGATGGACTGATCCTTTCTGCCACCTTCACATCATTCCCCGCGCCTGATATTTTTTCTCATATGAGAGACGATTGGGGACGAGTCAGATTCGTCTGGGCTATGGGAGTGTAAATTCCGGTTTTTTGTGTCACTTGGGGTGTTCTGGGCAAAATGGCAACATCTTTAACCGTAAAGGTCAGGTTTATGGCTGCACTCGAAGAGGTGGGTATTTTGATATGATTTAATTAGGGGTGAACAAAAGCCTGCTGCACCACGCCGTCCAAATCATATATATGGGGAACACCCCCCTCACCGGGCTTCGAAACAGCGCTCCCTTTGTTTACTCGAAGTGTTTACTTACCAAGTGAATAAAAGAATATCATGGTTGGCGGTAACAAAAAAAAGACAATTCGACAAAATGCTGGAACAAGGCGAAGGAGGGCTTCACCATCTCATATCCAAGAACCGCAAGTTCTTCGGTGTTACATGGGGCTTCCGTAAGCTGTTTCGAGCGTGAGGTCACGCCCCACCATCTCATATACATATTTCACGTTTTGCATTCCACAAGAATGTTGAATGAGCGATCTCTACCACTGTTTTAAGATGTCACACGTTTTAAACTAAAACATACAACCAAAAAACATACAACCAAAATTGAACTGTACTTCTTACTTAACTTAACTTAATCCTCTTCGTGCTCGGTAGCACATAAGGCCGGTACTTCTAAGATGATCAAATTTAAATAGCAGTCGTCATGCATTTGGAAAAAATAAAGGCCAATTAAGACTTTATACTTCATTATTTTAGCAAAACAAAATCAGCAGCCGGAAGTTTTATTATCCACTTATAAAAACAAAATAAATTGTATCGCGTCCACAAGAACTAAATTCATTATCACAGCTTACTGACTCGGTTTTGTCAACTACGTCAAGTATTTTCGTCACACAGGCAAATCCAGACAAAAGTTTCCAATGCCCAGGTATAAACCATGTGAGCTTAAAGGCCATTTCCAGTCCGTACTGCGCAGTCTCGGGATTTGTTTACATTTCTGTTTTTAATCAATCTCGTTCCCAGAGCCAGCGTTCCCCTAGACCAGCAGAATGCTGGTCTAGGGTTACGCGGGCTCTGGGAACGAGATTGGTTTTTAATTCGTTGATACGTTACACTTCGGTAACTGCGTACATGAAATTTTTGAGTCCGCTATTGCGGGTCGTTTTGTTTGGGAGTTCGCAATGAGCTGAAACATCGGTTTGGAATATCGTCGAGGTTCGTCTACTCTTTATTATTGTTTTCCAAGGATATCAGGTAAGTTTTTACCCGTAATTTTCGTTTTTGTTTGTTTACTTTTCATCGTGTGAGACTCAATAAACATTACAGGCGGAGATTGCGTAGTACGGACTGAAAATGGCCTTTAAATCCCAGGGCTGAAGTAATGCAGCAACCTCGTTCCCAGGGTCCTCTCCTTTCCGTCTCTCTGCTCTCACTCTTCTCTCACTCCAGGGGGCGGTGAGAGAGAGAGACCCTGGGAAGGAGGTTGGTAATGCAGTAACAATGCAACGTGAGCCGGATTTTAATAGACCAATTTCGATATTTTAAAATTCAGCCTAAAACAATAGACCTCAGCACGAGGCTCCGGGGTATAAATTATAGCTAAAGTTTGTGGGATTTATTCCACCGGGGCCTCGCAGTAATGTCTACTGTTTTAGGCTGAATATTAAAATATCGAAATTGGTCTATTTACCATTCAACTAAAAGGTCTGAGAGGGTAGCACAACAAGACAAGCAATGCACCGATGTAATTTGTAGTCCGAACATATTACTGTTTACTGAGGTAAACTGTAGCAGCTGGTATAACGTACCCTATGAAAAGCCAACATGTTTTCTAACAGAATTCAACCCACCTGGGCGGAGCTTGGACGAGGCGACTGCAGCAAGTACTTATGAACAAAAGGGAGTCTTAGCATACTGTCTAGCCTGTATTAATGAATAAGAAACACATTCCTGGCCATGAGAAGTGGCGACAAGGAAACCTTAGAATATCATGTTCGCGCTGTGGCGGGGAGGCGGCTGGGGGCTTCCCCCCAATAATTATATGGGAAAAATATTAAATTTACCCAATTGACAAATTACCGTTCTACTGCTATCATAGATATGCGATAATAAAATAATTCACTGCGTCTGGTGTATTGGGATGCATTTTTAGCCATTCTGGGAACATTCATTTTAAAATTTTTCCCGGTCCCCCTAGATGGCTTGCGTCGTTGGCGCGGGGTGCAAATGTCTACCGCATTTGAATTAGTTCCCCCAATTGTAAATATATTCCGCGGTCCCTGGATGTCTTTTTGTGATAAGCTTTCCTACTAACAATATTAGAAGTGTTTTATATATTTATGGTAGCTGGGAATCCAGTATGATTCCCTAAATTAAAGCATTACAGTATTGTTTATTAAAAGAGGATGACACATTTAGAAATAACAAAAGATATCTACGCTTTTAAAAAGGGATAATTCATCTTTTTGTACCTACTTCGAGAAGGAATTCGACCCTGAAAAACTTCTGCTAGGGCAAAACACTGAGGATGAAATACTCATTGAACCTTTTTCAAAATTCTTTTAATGCCAGACAACAGCTTGAAGCTGTTTACAAATGGTATAAATGTGTAAAAAGGCTTTTTAAGCAGTAAAAATAACAGGCTGTCAAAGTTGTTGCTCTAATTATATTGTGTTGATTTAGGCTTTTCGTTCGCGTAACTTACAAAATTAAACCATGCTGGCTCACTTCACATTCGCCCGAGATAAATAAATGAAACTATTTTGCGTAGCTGAGGGAAAAGGCAATAACACAGTTATCATGTCGTCTATTCCTTCGTGGGAAAAATCGAACCCAGGTTCTTGCTCCCAATGTGTGGCTTCATAGCTCGTAGCTCAGATGCATTAGAGCATTTTACGGTATCGCGAAGGCCACAGGGCCCCACAGGTTCAAATCCCCTTGAAGCCATGAGTTGTTTTTAGGCGTCTTTACCCCAATTGTATGCTTAAATTTGTCCACTCACGGTGAGAATTCCTTTTATTGAAAATAAGCTCTCATCACTTGGAAACAAACGTGCAGTACAACTCAGCGTTAATTGATTGAAATGAAAGAACTTTAACTTTTTATTTTTTCCACCGTTTTGACATATTGTTCTTGGGCGTATGAACTCGATAAAGACCTGCACAATTACACGAGGTCGGTAAACCTCATTAATTAATATTCATATCCTGATGATTGCTAACACAAGCACCTTTAGAACTGTGTGGAACTCATAAAAAGTCTCCCGGGACAAGACAATTACCGGCCTCAAGAACTGATATGGAAAACTTCCGCACTCCAAGTAGTTAACTGCAGGGAATACAGGTGTACTGGGGATTTTTCGGCAGTAAAACTGACAACAATGAAAAGTAGTTGCATACAATATTATGTTGATAAAGACAGCTAATATGCAAAGTTATGCGTCTCTTTTAAGGTTGCCAGACAATAAGGTTACATCGCCAACGAAACAGACGTGCATTGCAACTATACGTTAAGAGCTAGAGAAATTATAAAGACAAAGCGTTGATCTTGCATGAATTATTGCAACAAGTTTAGGTTTTAAGATACGCTTTCACGATAAACAGCTTACTCCTATCCCAAACTCAAATCGTAGCCTTTTAACACGAGGTCGAAAAAATTTCGCAAATATTGATCTTCTAGTGATGGCAGACATATGTGCAAAGACAAGCACATTACGAAACGTGTCTGAGAAAATTACTCAAAAAACGTTTCCTGAAGCAAAAACAGTGCAAGACTCGGAAAACACATCCTGGGCTATCTACAAGGTAGAAAGATGTAAAAAGTAGTTTCTTGGCTGTACAAAGGACAAGTTTATTTCTTATATATGGACTATATATTGATGTTCTGGTTAATGGATAGAAAAACAAAATTTAAACCTTTAATTTTCTTGTCATGTTTCCCGTTGTTGATACAACATTTATTTACTTGATAGAGACCAATATGTCAGACTTTGGCACCGCTTTTCAAATCGAGTTCAGGAAGACAACGCTGGTGTTGACAACAGTGTCCCTGAACAAAAATCCGTGATTATACAAGTCTCCCAGCTAGGACAAGACAAAGGAGATAACTTGAAATGACAAAAGCCAGGCATAATTTGTCTGAAATGGGTTTCGTCACCATGAATAAACAGCAATAAATTCATCTTTGGTAATGGTAACGTGTAGAAATAAAAGCCTTCATACATATCAAAGGACACCTTGCAAAAGTAGTTTACCTAACAATAAACAATGAAGAAACAAGGATGAAGATTCAGATGGATCAGTTTTTGACAAACTTGAAAAATTTAGGCTAAAATTTTCAAGACGTGTCATTATTCTTTTACAGTGTATCCCAGGTACCAGAGGTTTTCTCGCGGCATGGGGAAAACTTCGCTTGGGCGGCTTAAGGCCGCCACCACGGGTGGCGAAGCCTCGAGAAAACGATAAGGTATAAAATTGCCAAAGAAACCTTACGACCTACAGTGGCTTATTGCAATTGACGTGTAAATCTATTTTTTTTCTTAACCCTATAGTGTTTAAATTAAAGAAATGAATCAAATCACTGAACAATCAAAACCAACGAATTTTTTTCTGTGTATCTGCGTGTGTATTTATATTTATAACTGGTTTCATGTTTTGAAAATGTGGTTCATGGATGATTTCGACCTGATTGTATGCACCAAGTAAATAAGCTAAAAAAATTATTTTATTACTTTCAGGCTAAAACCGGACCAAAAAACAACAAAAAGGGAAAGTAATTTCTTTATAAATGCCATATGCGCCACTTTGGCTCAATTTCTTCATAAAAACGAACTCTATAAATGAACGACGTTTGGACCGTTCAAGGGGCACTTTACACGTTTTCCATTGAGTTTGAGAATGACCGTAGTGTCGAATCATCGCTTTTCTTTGCCTTCTTTCAGCGTTTCTTTTTATTGCGAAATCAATTTAAACTAGACGCATGACTGCGTGCACTCCGGCTGCTCTTTTTCACTGAAACTTGATTTTTATGTATAAATATAGATTAATTACAAAAGCGCGATAACTCTGTGTCACCTTATGTACAGCTATGAAAGTGTTTTATACCTACATGTATGTGACAAGATCGAATGGTTGCCTGTGAATTTGCATATTTATAGTAGTTTCCATATCATTTCTGGTTCGTAAAATTGAAATGCAGAGATAGTTGGAGCCTCTGACTTCCGCTGACTTGGATTGAATAGACAATAAAATGTATTCTATGATTGCCCACCCCGGCAAAGTTATAACTTTGCACTTTATAATTTGAAACTCGTGTATTTCAACTTTTGTTTATTGACATGTACACGGATCACTCACAAATGTTCGCTCGTAAATTGATCTCTCGTAAGGCATGCGGACTGACCCGTTCCGAACATGCTCAACGACCTTTCGCGTGGGCCTACCGCGAACGGCGTGTTCGTTTCTATGTGATTTCAGCTCCCTTGAAGTCATGGAATCCATGCTACAATAAACTTTCAAACAACTTCTGCTTTCCATGTGCTCAGCGATGTGCAGAGCGCTGAGCGACCGCTCACCTACTGGAAGCATGCGCTTTAAAGTCTAGACGGCGATTTGTGGCTGAACGTGGAAAAAGAAAATAATGCCGAAATTACAACTCGGCTAGCCCGAGTAATAAACAAGGCACCTGGATCAGATGGAATTCCAGCTGAATTTTATAAAGTCTTCTGGAGCGATATAGTCTTTTTACCTTGACTTTATCAACGCTTCCAACACTAAAAGCCTCCTTTCTATATCACAAAGCAGAGGTTTGATAACGGTAATTCCGATGGTTAAGGGGAACAATCGTTCCTTATTGCCAAAATTCATAAGTTCCCATGATGGTAAGTAAGAACGAACTGTACAAACAGTAACTAAAAGAGCAAATGCATAATTATCCTATTTGTCCTGGGACAAATACCATATTTCAACCATGTTTGTCCCTGGTCAAATCCATGACATAACATGGATTTCCAATATCAAAGGTGTAAGCCGACGTTAACCAAGTCGACCAATAGCTGGACTATCGCCGCCGTGTTGCGCGATTTCGTCGTCATTGTACGTAGGGCTCAGGCTCCCGCAAACCATACAGCTAGCCGCTTTGACCATAAAAATGAACCCCATTGCTCTCTTGCAATTTCTATACATACCGGGCTCCACTGGTGGCCCTTCGAGCTCCCGGAGCTCCGCTATTAACATATAACGCATAAATTTTTCTTTCAGTTATGCTTGTAAAAGTACGATGTTATGCTACTGGAAATATGCTACTATGAAATTGTTCTCAAAAAGTCTAAGTCTCTCTGACCCTGTTTCTGTCATTTTGAATGAAAAAAATTACAATCCGGCAACTGAACTAGATACTCACTAGAACGGGTAGCTGAAGAGGACATACTGCCAAGTTTTCTAAAGAAAGCACAAAAATAATGGTACTATACTTAACTATACTTCTGGGACACCGCGGAAAAATGCACGGCGCTTGTATATTGACATCACGATTTCGCCAGGTGGTTATCATCAGGACCCATCAGCAGGTGAGGCCATGAAACATTGATAATATAAGTTTCGCCCAAACGTGCGAACTTATGATACTTGTACGTAAAACGGGAAGCAAGCTTATGGAGGTGAAAATTGACAAAATGTTCACATTTTCTGCCATTCTCTCATTTTTCCGTATTGACTCATCTGGTTGTACCTAGACTTCTACAATGTCCGTACGATCCTTAAATTTTTCTTTGCTTCAAGCTTTCTAGCCTCTCCTTCCCTATCGCCGCTCCCCCTGGTCTACCTTTATGACCAGTTTCGATTTTCCTTACACAAGTTCTCTCACTCGTTGTGACACGTATAAAGGCAAAGGGAGTCAATATTCATCCCTGGAGGGCTCCCGTACCATTAGGAAGTTCAACAAGGCTTCCTTTTTGGAAGTACGCGCTAAGTGTTAAATTTGCTTAATAAACGATGATAAGTCAAAGACTACTGCAAGGCTGAAACAACGTGATATATTTTGAACAATATTTCGGCTGGCCAGAGCAGCCTTCTTCAGGTTTAGATGTTACTAATTTTTAACATGAGATTTCAATATTATTGCTCAAAATATATCACGTTGTTTCAGCCTTGCAGTGGTCTTTGACTTATCATCGTTTATTAATTTTTCAAGTTTGGCTGATTAGATCTCCTGCGAGATCCAACGTTCAATCAAGCAGGATCTTCGTACACGGTTTTTGCAGTCTATTTGGTAAATTTGCTTGCAGTTTACCCTCTGTTGTTTTTTCCATAAACAGATTTTATTTACAATTTTCAACAAAAATTCAGTCTGGAAAGCTGCAAATTTCCTGTCATCTTGGCTTTAATGCGAGTGAAATTGTGGTCGCTAACTTTAGAAACCTCATCAATTGAACAAATTCACTGAATAGATAACCTTAAACAATATTCGGCTGAGAACATTTCACTTCAGATATTTATTTGCAATATTTTATATGGGCTTACAGATAAATTAGCCATATTGATTTTGCTGACGAGGCCGATTTTAGCGATTCAGAGTGTTCTTCCGCAAATTTTATGTGGAAGTCAGTGACCCCCGATGTTTGTACATTTCTGACATTATTAACTCGGTATCTTACAGTGATGAAAGTCTCAGAGAAAAATCAATGTTAGAAACTTTTCGCGGAAACGTCCTTAACGTAGCCTGTGTCGCAAACACTGAGACTACTCCGGCTTCAACCAAGCCTGCCTTAACGCAGCGTTCTCGGAAAAAGTGAAGTCAGGGACCAATATGGCTAGGGAACCTCGCCTCACATTTTGCACATGCAAAATCGAGGTGATGATTATAATTTGCATTTTAATCTTCGGTTCCTCGTGGTTCGAACTTAGTGTTTGGTTCCTTCGAAGAAGGGGTAAAATTTGTTGACAAATCTTCAGGAAAATCATCAAATTTAAGAAGGAATTGCCGAGTACATCGTGCTTGAAGAGCTGGTATGGACCAAGAACTCACTTCTGGTGGAGTAGCCGCGAAACATGGTAAGAGTTTATAAGAGTTTAATAACCTTGTTAACGTTGTGACACTGAAGGAAGATTGAGCTGTCGAGGAGAAGCAAATCAGTTCAACAAGTATCCAGTAGGTGCTCGAACATAAATTGATCTTTCAAAGCACATTTATTGGAACCAAGCGCAAGAGTCGGAGCTTAAAGCCTCGTTCGCTAAGTAGTTTAAAGACGCGCGCTGGTAAGATACCAAGGGATAACAAAATTATTTTCCAGATATGCACTTGATATTTAAGAGCCCATCAGGGTTTGCTGAGAGCTCCGATCCTTAAATCTATTTTAACGAAAAAATATCGCTTACAAATTAGAACTTATAAGGCAATTAAAGATTGTTGTATTGTTGTTGTTGTTGTTGAGGGGAATATTTCTTGGTTGTCGGGGCGTACTTTAATTGGGAAGACAGACAAGAACTAAACAGTAATTTTGAGCCTCTCTATATGTACCCCAAGACTTATTTTTTGCAAATTTTCGATTTTTTAACAGATCTTCGTTATATCGATCGAAATGTTGTCTAACAGTTTAGTCAGTATAATTCACAGCCGAAAAGTTATCTCATTCAATCAACAAACCGCATAAATAACTGTTAAAAATTCGTGAAAAGCAAAATACCTGGTTTCTTAAACAATAACACAGGGAAATAAAATTGTTTCGATTTAGAGAGGGGCTCAATTATTCAATGAATTTTTATCACCTCGGTCTGATATTGTCTTTTGGTATATTCAGGTAAAAACCATCAAGAAACCTTCCAGTTGACAGCACTTGGCAAGAGGAGAGAAACACAGGCTAGTAACATGGTGAGTACCATAATTGGAAACAAACTTGTACATGCGGGCTGGTTTCCCTGTGGTTGCTGGTTGGAAAGTTCAAGTAGTTTTGTATTATTTGCCGCAATACCAACCTGTTCTTCATTTGATTGAATGTCTGCCTAAGATTTGAATTTGGAGCACAGAAAGCAGTTTATATGTGAACGACAAGAGCAAGTATCTTCAACTTGCATCCGGTAGAATCCAGTCTTGCATGTTTAACAAGGAAATAAAAGAAGTTTAGCATTGTTTTTCACAGTTAAATAGGGAAGATATCGGAAGATGTCACCTATTCTTATTAATGTGCCAACCAGAAAACTATTTGCTGGTGAAACAAAGAGCTCTTTTGTTTAACTTGTTGGCAATTTAAATAACAAAAACAATGCTTGTAAACAAATATCTTCCCTATTCGCATGTATTAGCCTCGGTGGTTAGTTTCTTTCTTGTAAACTTCAAAGGTTAGGTCATTTACGACTTATGAAAAACCCACTTCCATGAGATTAAACACGGTTATTTTTTTTGCGATAATAGCTTCTTCTAAATAACACTTAATGCATTTAAACGGTCGAAGCAGATTTTCTTTTAACCAGCATAGCTAGCGCGTGCGAATTCAAACTGGCTTAAAGTTCACTTCTTCGGTCAATGTTGCTAATTATCTTTTGTGAAAGTTTACGAGTTCAGGCAAGGAAATCGGACAAATTGTGAGGTTTATATTAACAGTGGATTTATAATTTGCAAAACGTACCAAGAATTTTTTGAAATTCTTGCCTCCACGTGTAAAACTAAAATGCAAATTAGATGGTGTTCAAGGAGGAGAGCGAACTCCTTGCATTTTAATTTTCTTAAGTAAGCCATCTTCAGGTTGTTTCATTCGATTCAAATGCGATTTTATGAATTGGAAAATATGACTTAACGTGGCTCCGGAGTTTTGCAAAATTCGTGAAAGGTGCGCTTCTTCGGGGTGACCCCTATTTGTGAAAATTAATTCCCAAAGGAATTAGCCTTTACGAGTTGGAAAAATTGATAGTTAATAAAATCTTTCAAATTTGAAATTGAACATTTACAAATGGGGCTGACTAAACTGTTCTGCTGAATATATTTCAAAGCACTTTTCAAAATATTGTCCACTACTATTTGTGAAGATAGATACAAATTTCTTGATTTTAGATCGTTTAATAATTAACCAATTTTCACACCCTCAGGTGCTCCAACTTGGAAAAGTGACATTTCTATGTTCTTTTATCCCTGAAAACTCATCCTTGAAAGAAATAAAGTCTTTAATAGCGAAACTATCTTTGCTCGTGCGGTACGTTAAATGTCATTTTTTTTTTAGAACGGCCATTCGAAACACGGCCTGTTAAACCAGGCTTGGACAACGGAATATTATTTTCAAACAAAAAATTGAATTCCTGCGCCCAGTTATCAATCGACAAAAACTCTCCTGTCTAGGGGAAACTTTATTCGTGAAAATTGATTCTCAAAGGAATTAGCTTGAACGAGTTGCAGTGAAGTTAAATGTCATTAAATAGAACGGCCATTCAAAAAACGGCGTTTTATTTCTTTGAAATAGTTTTGGAACATTGCATATCGTTTAAAAAACGAAATTCTACAAACAGCTTGTCGCTCATTCGTCTATTTATGAATCCACAAAAATCTGACAGGTTGCAATCGAGTCCATAACTTTCTCTCTGATCGTTAGAGCGTTCCTTTTAATGTAAAATCATTCTAGATCTTTGCGCACGTGGATATGACAATTAAAAACAATACCATGAATAATGAAGACTCTCTTGTCAATACGAAACGTTTAATACATTAAAGGCCGAAATTTATACCCAATTATATCGCAAGTATGTTTTTATCGTATTTATATCCCCCTAAACTTCAGCCTAAAAAATTTAGATAACACGTTCATACATTTTTTTCAAACTTTTCCAACATCGAGGCAACAATCTGCGTTGAGCGATTCCTGCAGGTGTCGCGGAATACGGAAAGACGACATTACGTTCCTATGACAACTCCGATGCCATTATAACACTAATCATAACAATTTTTCAACCTTCTTTTACTGTCGTAGTCGTTTCTCGATATAGCGTTAGTAATGGTGACGTAGTGAATTCTCAAAGTTGAGTGGTGTTGGCCCTGAAAAATCCAGTCGATTCACCTTAATCTCTTGCTCAAATAATTTCATTAGGCTACACAATGGAACAATTAAATCTTAATTAAGAAATGCAAAAAGGTTTCATTTGACGGGGAAACGCACTGATTTGAAGTGTGACTATTTCCGACAGTTTCTGATGTACCGAAGCTGTTTTGAAAGTTTTCGATCAATTTACGAAGATAACCGAAAATTCTCGTGGAAATACCGACGTGACGCAAACAACTCGAGAGTCAAACTCACTTAAAGGTCATACATAATTATTTTCTAAACATTGCCGAGTTCAAACAAGGAAATCTGAAAAATTGTAAGGATTTATGTTTGCGGTGGATTTTTTTAAATCGCAAACAATAACACGTACAGGAATTTTGCAAAAATCTTACCTCCATGTGTAAAACTAAAATGTAAATTAGACGGTGTTCAAGGATGAGAGCCAACTCTCTTGTATTTTAATTTTTAAGTAAGCCATCTTAACACACTGGGAAATTTGACTTTACTCGGCTCTGGAATTTTGCAAACTCAGGAACGTGCGCTTCTTTTAATTTGGATCAACTTTTGTTGCGATAATTTAATTCCCGACGCAGTTAGCCCTGTTATGACTAGGAGTTGGAGTTGTACTGAAGTTAATTGTAATAAGTCTGTTCGAAACTGAACTGAATAGCGTTATGAAATGAGTCCGAAATAGTTTTGGATTATTTTCTTGAAAATGGAATTGGGTGACAAATAGGCGCGCGCAGAACCAATAAGAACTGAGAATTTTGTTATGGGCAAGATCGAAGGCGTTATCGTGAAAACAAAGCATAAACACGTTTTTCTGAGTTAGGATTAATGTCACAAGTGTCTTGAGTATTCAAATTGGGAAGGGTTGGGTTTCAGATTTGATTGCTTTAAATTACACTTATAACCATGCGATGTGCAAGTCACGAAGGGCGGCAGACGATTTCCGACAAGTCCCGAAGTGGCGAAGATCTACGAAAGGTTTCGATTAATTTTCGAAGATCACCGAAAATTTTCAAGGAAGATCCGAAGACATGTACAATTCGGTTTTATTTTGTTTCAATTCCCGATAACTGCTACAATATGTAGAAACTTAGTCCGATTAAAAAAATAACCTTTTCTAGCGGCGTATCTGTTACTAAATATAATTATAGTTTCGGTTTTAGGAGATTTCGCTCGTATTCCGCCAGCTTAGTGTAAGAGTTTCACTTAAATCGTTTAAAAGTTCTTTCATTCAGTTTAACATGTACGTTTGTGTTCTATTCCAGTATCTGTCAACACTGCTTTCTGATGTGGATCATAATCCAGAACAGCCAAGACAACTGAAGACATGAATTCTTAAACACGAACACTCGAGACAAGGCATGCTGGTTTTACTTCTTGAGGTAATTATTTGTTGGAACATCTTAAAAGCCGAAGTACCGAAGACCTCTGGAAAGGTTTCGATTGATTTCCGAAGGTCACCGAATATTTTCAATGAAGATCCGAAGACATATTCGGTGAATTTATGTTGTTTTAATTCCCGATAGCTACTAAAATATGTATAAATTTAGTGATTCAAAAAAGGAAATTATTATAGCGTTCTATATCTGTTTGTAAATATAATTGTAGTTTTGGTTTTAGGTTTCGCTCGTATTCCACCTCGGCCAAAATTGTTTTCGCGATTCAGTATGCATTTAGCCAGCTTAGTGCTGAATTAAACTCGTTTAAAAGTTCTTTCATTCATTTTAACATGCACATTTGTTCTATTCCAGTCTTTCAGCGCTGCTTAATGATGTGAATCATAATCCAGGACAGCGAAGACAACTGAAAACAAGAATTCTGAAAGACGAACACACGACGAGATAGCCTGGTTTTACTTCTAGAGGTAATCACATGACAGAACATCTTAAAAGCCGTGCATCAAGAATTAGCGAGCTTAAGACAATGGGTTTTCCTTGAATTTACGACGGCCTAGCCATCACCTCGTAATTTACAGCTTATTATCCAAATTTTGGCCGGTCAGGTCGGACTTTATACAGCAAATCTCTTAGGATGACTTCGTAGGTTGATTCGCCATCTTGAATGTTGTGGAAACAGGGTGTGAAACACAGTATTTGTATAGGAATTTGATGTCAAATAGTCGAAGTAAAGTTCTATTCTGAAATGTTCAGCCCGTAAACTTAGGATTTTACTGGTCAAGTTTGATGTATGTAAGCAAATTTACATCTCTCGAACATGATCAATAAAATCTTTTGGTTTCGTCTGAACACTTCATTAACAGAATTAAACGGGAATTATTTGGCATCCTATTCTTATTTGGACACTGTATTTTGTGTCAAGCTTCCACTTCTTTCAAAATGGCGGAAAATGCCCGCGAAGGTCATTGATTACCAGTTTATCAGTGTACGTCGGTTATATCGTTACTAGGTGTCTTTAAGCGAGAGCGTTCAGTATTTTCTTTACTCTTCATCAAGACTTGTATTACGTGACTTCTTGAAAAATTTAACCCGAAATTCATGTCAGTTTTCATTTATGTTTGCTGTACTTTAGCAATTAACTTTACAATCGTGATATGCAGACTTAAATAATCCTTGAGTAATTCAAGCATATACATGTAAACACTGCTTGTAGTTGAGCGTTGTAAATTTGATTAATTAAAGATTGTCTTGTAAAATAAAAACAACAAGAAATAAACACTTTCAAGTTTCAATTGTCTTTTATTTATTGTTTTGCCTTCACGAAAAGTACAAAAAAATAATTCGCGCTTTTAAAAGGGGCCTGGAAACTAGTCAAAATGTAGGCTATCTCTAGCACTACATTTAGTCTATGTAGGGTTGCCGAAAAGAAAAAAAATTCTGCGAGTTTGAACAGAGTCTAGTCAGAAATCAAACATATACATAGACTTTTAAAGGGGCAAATCCGTTGCACAGTGCAAGAATTTTCCCGCCAAAAGACTTAGTATATGTTTGACTCTTAACCAGACAACATTCAATAACGCAGACTTTTTTTTCCAAGGACAATTTTCCCGCCAAAAGACTTAGTTTTTTTTGAGATTTTTTCCTTGCTCCCTTTTAAAAGCGCGAATATTTCCCGCCAAAAGACTTAGTTTTTCTTTCGACTTTTTTATTGGTTCCTTTTGTTTCTGACTGAGCCTGTTTCCGCGTGATTTCGTCCACGCATAATCTTCCTTCCTTAACTTGCTGGCATCTTCATTCCCTCTTATGGACCTGAAAGAAGAAACAAATTATAATAATTAGTTTAAACGCTCTGCAAAACCAAAAAATTACTTTTACAATTCTGTACTTTTTAGCCATGTCTCAATTAGACTGCAATTATTCACATAATCACACTGCATGGTTGATCGGATTTTTGAGTGACGATACCTTTCAACTTTCATCAGCTAGTGTACCGCCAAAGAGTATCTGACAGAAAATCGATTGCTCCAAGTGCACTAGAGAAAGATCGAAGTTTCAGATGAAATACGTTTTAGCGTAATCGGAGTTACCATAGCAACGTAGTGGCGTCATGCCCCACTTTACTCAAGACCGAATAACTTGTCACCAAGAGATAATTTTATAAAACCCTTCCCGGATCCTTGACCTGATATACTTTTCTTGAGGTCTGCCAAATTTGAAGAATTTTTATAAGAGCCTATATTTATTAAAATGGTCACTATTTAAAAAGCGGTAGATAAATTTTTCTAAAAATTATTCTTCAGGTAGATTAACCAATATTTGATATAATCCCGGAGTTTAAACTTCATTGAAACATTCTAAAGCTGTCAATTTGTAGCCTTAACTTTGGTAAACATTGTGTTTATTTTCCGTCTAGTCGCTTGTGGTTCCAATTATACCTATCCATTGTCTCTAATGTCCGTGCAATTGTAAATTTCAATACCTTATTAATTCATGTAACGATATATGAATTCACGACGCATTGAAATGTACAGTTGCACGGAGATTCAAGACAATAAAGGAAAATAAGCGCAATGTTTACCAAAGTTGAGGCTACAAATTGACCACCTTACAATGTTTCAACGAGGTTTAAACTCCGAGATTATATTAAATATTGGTTAATCTACCTGAAGAATAATTAAAAAAAAATTATCTACCGCTTTTTAAATAACGACCATTTTAATAAATGTAGGGTCAATTTGACGAAAATGCAAAATAACACTCCACTCCAGTTCAGATTCAAGCCAGTGTTTTCAGAAATCGAATAAAACGATTTTTCTAAGATTTTCACCAAATGTAATTGGATGATATTCAATTTATTTCAGACCAAAGTCATGTTACATCAGGCCTAGTGAACAAACTTTTTTATAACATTCAGGAAGTAATACGATTTTCTCGAAATTGCTGTTACAATTTTTTTTCAAATTTGGCAGGCCTCAAGAAAATTATGTCAGGTTAAAGATCCTGGAAGGGTTTTCCAAAATTATCCCTTGATGACAGGTTATTCGGTCTCGCGTAAAGTGGGGCATGACGTCACTACATTGCTATGGTAACTACGATCACGATAAAATTACCTTCATATGAAACTTTGATCTTTCTCTAGTGCACCTGGAGCAATCGATTTTCTGTCAGATACTCTATGGTGGTACACTAGCTGCTCAAAGTTGAAAGGTATCTTCACTCAAAAATCCGATCAAGCCACCTTAATCTGAAGATTTGATTGTAAATTATTCTTACATTCAAGAAATCACCTAATAACCATGCAAATATAGCTTGTACAGTGATTGTAATTTGATTCACACCCTACCCTTACCCTTTTTTAGGCACCAAATCCCACTAGATCAGCAAATTAGAATTGTCTTGCCATACAAAGATCAGAGGTCGGCCGACGCTGTGCAAAAAGATCTCAGCGAACTCGGCAAGAAAATTGGAAGTAATTTGCGCCCAGTGTTTAATAGTAGAAAAATCATTGATGACATCAAAGGTGTGGAGGCCAAACCTCCCCTAATTAACCAACATTGTGTTGTCTACAAATTTTCATGTGATCTGTGCGATACAGATTATGTCGGATACACATCCCGACACCTCTTTCAATGCATCGCTGAACATAAACATTCTTCTATTGGTAAACACTTGAAAGAAGAACACGGGCTGCAACCAACTAATCTACAAGACCAATTTATAGTTCTAAAGAAATGCCGCACAAAGTTTGACTGTCTAATCTGAGATGCTGTTGATTAGGAACATAAAACCAAAACTCAACACCCAATCGGATTCAATTCGTGCCAAACTTTTTACATAACAATTCAATGTTTTAATACCCTTTTTAATTCCCTACATATTTTCAAACAACTACTACTATAATATGCAATCAATTCTATCATGTACTTCGAACTTGATAACGATCACATGGAGTCATCAAAATGTCGTTCTATTTTTATATCGCTTATATTTATTCTAAAGTGCTTCACGAAATCAAGAATTTTACGCGTATCAAATTTGACGTAGTACACCAATGTCTTGCAGTGCAATGTGAAGGTCTCAGACATTGGTATGAATTTCATTACATGTACATCAAATCTGATACACATAAAATTCCAGTTTTACTTATATATACAGTGTATTATATCACACTTCAATATACAGTAAGACCAATACCTTTTCCACATTTGACATTGATCTGAGTCCAAGAAGACTGCTAAATTGCCAATTGAAAATGCTTGGTATGGTCAAGATTTCAGCTGGCTACCAGACTAAATCTTCTTAAAAAGGCTAAAGGGAAACTGTACTTACGTTTTGTTATGGAGAAGTTCTTTCCTTTTTATGAGTTGATCCATCAATGTTACTGTCCAGAACCTGTTGGCTGAAGAAAAATAAATCAATCATTTTTTACTCACCAGTACAGTGGAAAGGATAAAATGTAAGGAATAAATTTACGAGATTGACAGAACTGTGAGGGGAGGGGGTACCAGAATGGGGGTAAGCAGCTAGGAGAATTGCTACCCTACCCCTACTCGGAAATGGGATGTTTGTCCATCGCAGGCCACTTACTCATCAGCATTCGGTCAGATTGCCCCAGCAATTTACCAGTACCCATTTTGTTTTCTACTTCTGGGTGGAGAGAGGCACGAAAGTGAATAGTCTTGGCCCGCAATAACAGTGACCCCAGATGGTCAATTTGAAGTCCAGCACACTAACTATTAACCCAACCACTGTGCCTGCCACAATGGAGCTCCTTTACAACAAGTACCCAGTATAAACTAACTTTGTACTACATGTTAACAAAATGAAGGTTGGGTACCCGAGACATCCGGGAGCTTCCACTTTTGGCAGCCAGTTCCTAGGGTGTGAAAGGAGGAGGAACATCTCCAAAGATCAGCTACCAGGCAGAAACAGCGCTCACTTGAACTCTACAAAATTAAAACATCTTGACGAAAGTTCAAGAAATCCACACACATTTGAACAAAAGAAGACTGCTGACTGCACAGGAATACCAATGCCAGCTCTAAGCATGCACTGGTGAATGTGAACACCACAAACCGCAAGGGAATGTAGGCACTTAACAAATGCACTGGCGCATATGTATCACAAAACACTGCAGGCCACAAGGAAACACTGACTTTCAGTGAATTCACTGGCACATGTACATAACGGAACTCTGCTGAACCTCAAGGGAACACAAATGCTTTGTTTTTAACTCCACTGTATTTAACAACTGCATCACGAAATAATGGAGGTTGGGTGACCGAGACATCCAGGAGCTTCCACTATTGGCAGCCAGCTCCGAGATGGAGACTGCTCCCATAGCTGGTAAATCATGGCAACCTAGCAATTAGCTCTCACCCCAAGCCAGGGGACCTCGAAGCTGAAAAACAACACGCCAAGAGAAAGAGGGGCTCATGAATGACAGTATTCAGAGCCCCAATGGGTAACAGACGAACTGCAGACAATCAATCAATCAATTGTCCTCTTCACCCCTACGAGTGGAGCACAACATCGTCGTCCATCCATCATGGTCTTTTGCACACTGTTCCACCTCATTCCAGTTTGGCCAGCCCAGTCCTTTCCACTCTGCTTCAATGATTCTCCTCCACGTGGTCTCCACCTTTGTCTTGTGTTGACGCGGAGTCCAGTATATTGTGGAGGCAGCTGCAATTTTCTTGGAGATCTTTATGCCAGCTTGAGAGGAGGGCTATGTAGTCTGCATAGTCAAGATCTTCCAGGACTATGGTGAGCATCAGGGATGTAGCTAAGGGCCAGCTACCAGCTAATTTCACCAGTTGAAAGAAAGCTTATCATCGGCTTAAATTTCACTAAAGAAAACAAAGACTCAAAGAAATTTTGCAGCTACAATGGTCAGAAAAGTCAGCTGAGCTTGTTTGTGGGCCAGCTTTGTAATTTCTTAGCTACATCCCTGGAGCCTCCATGTCAGACCTCTCCTTGCATTGTTCATGTTATTCATTATCCAGCCAGTGTTCATGTTGGATAGAGGGGGTAAGTTTCTAAAGAAACGCTCGTTTCGCTCCGACGAAGGGCTAACACTCGTAACGTCAGCTCTTGAATCTTTTTACGGTGGTCAATTGACATTATCAACCCAGTTGATAAAACCAAATTATATTCATGTTGGATAGAAAGGCAGATCTAGACATAATGCAATCCTTCATGACTCCAGTCTCCACAGGAAACCAGGCAGATGTACGTCCTCTTTGAACAACACAACAGGTGCTTCCAACATACTTGTAAAGCTCCTGTTTATGTTGACAAAGTTATCCAGATCTTGTCTTTTCTCACACTATCAAAAACTATCAAAAGCCTTCTTAAAATCAGTGAAACTGATGAGCAGGGGCATTTGCCACTCAGCGCTCTGTTCCAAGATGTTTCTAAGGATGGGGATCTGTTCAGTTGTTTCCCGTCCACTATGGTAGGTGGCCTGTTCTTGTCGTAATCTATTTTCAACTCCCTCCTGCATCCTAGAGAGTAACATTCTGCAGAAGACCTTGTGTGGTACTGAAAGTAAGGATATCCCGCAGTGGTTGTCACCGTATAGATGGGTCACCTTTCTTTGATATTTTTGCCAGTGTTGCTTTCTTCCAGTCAGATGGACCTTTGAACTGGTTAAGAGTTTGGCTGAAAATGTTCAGCAGCTGATTTAAGGGGACTGCAGGGCTGGCTTTGTCTGCACCAGGATATTAACCATTCTTCAGTCGAGATATTATGGCTCGTCTCAATTCTTGGAATGAAAATCCCTCTGGGATTTCGGTTTCTTCCCAAGCCACATTCAACACTTCACAGAAATGTTCTTTAAACCTTTCAAGAACTTCTTCCTCTGTGGTGACAAGTTTGCCATCCTTAGTTTGTATTCCAGTGCTTGGTTTCCTGAGGCCTCCACTTAGTAGTCTCATTTTCATGTATAGATCTTGCAGGTTGTTCTGGTGTGTTGCTTATTCTGCTTCTTCCACAATTCTTTCCAAGGTTCCTCACCTCCCGTCTCTAGCTCTCTTCTTCACTTCATTGTCTTCAGCTGGTGCTGTTTTCTTTCCTTCACGTATTTTCGTTCCTTCACACTGAGTGGAAGTTCATGAAGTTTTGTTTTAGCTCTCTCCTTTCCTTGATGTAGTTCCAGTTGGAGGACCTCCACCAATCCTTTCGTGTTCTTGCTCTTTTTCCAGGTGTTTTGGCCACTGCATTGCAGTAGCCTCTGTACCCTGTCCATGCATCATCCACACTTGGACCTTCACTGTCTAGAGCTAAGGCTTCAAAGCGATTCTTCAGGACTATGCTGACGTTTTGGTTTTGCAAAGGATCTTTTAACTTTGCAATGTCATAGATGGTCCTTGTCATTAGTTTTGGTTTCTTGCCAGCTTCAGTCATATCTTGCATCTGACAAGATGATGATCACTTGCAGCATCTGCTCCTCACTGTACTTTGACATTGAGAAGTGAGCTCCTAAATCCCCATGTGGTCAATCTGATTTCTGCCATGGCCATTTCGTGGCGTCCATGTACATGTATACTTGTGGATGTCACTATGCATGAAACAAGTGCCGTCTATGACAAGGCTCTTTTAAATGTAAAGAGTGTTGAAATCTTAGTCCATTATAATTCATGGTGCCAAATCCTTCATTGCCTATTGTGCCTTCTTAGCCAGTGTTGATGGATCCCAGTTTGGAACCTGAATTGCCAAGCAGAATCAATGGGGCGTGGAGTGCAGTTGTACCTTCTATTCTCCTTCATAACTGTTGTCTTTCAGATGGCATAAATAATTATTGTTCTGACATTCCAGCATCCCACAGACCCTATGCAAAAATGGCTGCCATTGTTGTTTGTAGTCTGGTCAAGTTTGTTAAGATTCAGATTGCGACACTGGGAAGTAAATGGTATAATATACTACTCTGGGAAGTTTCAGTGTTTTTGGTTAAATTCCTGCAAAATTGTGGCTGATTTAAATTTAAGAGATTTGTATGGAAAAAGCTACTCTGGCCCGCCCAGCCTCGCTTTCATGTTTTTAGCAATATAAATGGTCCTATAACTTTCCACTGGTTAGAAGTATAGCCTTAAAACTCCATATATCGATTTAAATTGACTTAATCTTTAAGGGAAAGTAATTAATTCTCTTGACAAATGTTTCTTTTCGGGGCCAAAAAATAGCAGCCGCCATATTTGCATAGGGTCTATATTTAAGTGGTATTTGGGTTTGAGGAGGGATCGTTCATGCAACATTGTTGTGGTTCTGGCTTCCTTGCAGCTTTCACCTGGAGCAATCATTGGCGCTCCACCCCAGTGGAGGAAACCTTCATCTGAGATGTCACAGGCCACCCAGGTCTGATCCTGGATAGCACCCATTACCAATGTAGTTTCTGTATCAAGTTCATTTTTTTATGGGAGGGGGTTGATAGTCCTCTGCCCAACCTGATTTTACAGCTCAGGAAACTGTTGGACTGCTTTTGTCAGGACTCTCTTTCAAGAATTCTACCAGGAGTATATACCCCAGTCCGTAAAAGATCCAGTCCAAGGTAGACAAATGAATTTTAATAGAGGAGTGGTGAAGAAAATCTGCTAAGTGGGTACATAAACTTGTTCACTGTCAGGTAAGAGGGGTCCACACTAGCATCCACAGAGGCATCCTGGCTACAAAATTGTAAAAATTGGCACTGGGCTGAGCCGTAGACCTGATGAGTGGAAGGTGCAAGACTATTGGTTAAGTACTGGAACTTGCCTGTCAAAATGCGGGAAGCTGGGCCAGAAGTGATGGTGACACAGGGGTTGTTCCAGGCAGCAGCCAGATGAAGAAAATGTTGAAAATAGAGACATGGTAACAGCAATCGAATTGTCTGAAGGAGTAAAAGCAAAAGAATGGTGGTGTGCTCCCACCAAAGACAAGGGATGAAAGAGAACCATGATGTTTGGATCCCTCAAGTTGCTGAAATGCAAAACGCTGACCAGAGACATTGTCCGCACAATAATCCACAGTAATCCAGTGGTCCCATAACAACGCTGCAACAACCACAGGGAGAAGTTCCTAGTAGGAAATTGATTAGGGCTGTTGAGAATATTTTTTCGGTAAAATACACCTTTGTACCAGTTCAAAACACATTCCATCTTTCGTTTCTCCTTTTCATCAAATTCTGGCTATTTATAGCATTTAAAAGTTTTGAAAAACTGTTCATCATTTGTTTCATGACCGAGTCAGAAGGGGCGTGGGTCTATTCTTGATTTGACGTCACAAATTGAATTGCATGCATGTTCACAAAGACTTGATGTGATGCAAGTCAATTTGTGACGTCAAATCAAGAATAGACCCATGCTCCTTCTGACTCGGTCGTGGAACA
The DNA here is from genome assembly GCA_947652115.1 of Blastomussa wellsi. Taxonomy (NCBI): domain Eukaryota; kingdom Metazoa; phylum Cnidaria; class Anthozoa; order Scleractinia; family Plerogyridae; genus Blastomussa; species Blastomussa wellsi. The sequence continues at coordinate 3,315,817 of OX393572.1, read as the reverse complement.
AATGAACAGTTTTCCTAATGCAATCAATAGCCAGAATTTGGTGAAAAATAGAAACAAAAGGTGAAATGCGTTTCGAACTGGTACAGAAGTGTATTTTAGCGAAAAAAAATACTTTGGTATTAGGTGCACTTTAATGATTGAAGATTGCACCATAACCAAGTGAGTAAGCTGCATTGCTTGAAACATGAAAATCAGGAAGGGGAGCACAGAAAACTGAGATCATCACATGAAAGCAAAAATCCATGCCACCAAGAAAGGTCTCGATGAAACTCATGGTTGAGTGCAAACGGATGATTGTCACTTCCAAAGGCAGACAGCAGATTTATCATATGGCAGGTATGCTGCTGGAGGATAACTTTGCAGGCATGTTAGAGATTACCAGCTCCTTCTTTGTGCAGTGCTGCTTTCAAGACAGGACTCCAGGAGGCTGGCAATGCGATCATACTTTTCATGCAGAAGAGGGGCCTGAAGCGAATCCAACACAATGCCAAGCACAGTCCCACAAATAGAGGGCCTCTCCAGTTTCTCTGGGAGAAGGGGGATACCCCACTCCCCAAAAGCTGCACACAAGTGTCAACATTGTTCTGGCAAATAGGCAGGTTAGGGGAATGGTAATGTAAAAGCTGGTGCCGTCAAGAGTGGGTGCTGGCTAGGTTGAAGCTGAGACGATGGTCAGGTAAGATAATTGTATAAATCAAATTCATCCGGGACCACTCCACCACACCAGAAGTGGCAGCATCCTTGTGAAAAGCCAAATTGTAATGGAACCAGGACTTCCCAGGAAACTGGAGAGAGGTTTTGAGAATCAGAAGTTTACAGTGCATCATATAATCCCATTCTCATGTCCTTAGCATGGTGCCTCGGTCCCTTTTTGGATGCTTCACTCTGAACCACTCTGTTTCTAGTTAGTTTTAATCTCTTAAGATGTGGAGTAATTTCTTGTGCATCTGTTACGCTGATGATACATGTACATAAATTTATGTTGCCTTAGTCCAAATGACAAGTCTGACCAACATCTTGCGGTGAAAAGTATCAAACACTACATTGTACCTAAGGAATGGATGGATGTTCAACGATAATCTCGACCTGAATGATGATGAAACTGAACTCCTTATTATTGGGATGCCACAACAACTTGAGAAGTTGGATATTGTCAGTATTTGTGTTTGGAATGTGAAGATCCAGCCTGTGACACTGTGAGAAATCTTGGCTCCTGGTTTGATTCCAGGCTGTCTAAGCATGGCAACACACATCATCACACAAAGATCTGTAGTTCTTCTTTTTGTTACATACACAATAATTTATTTGCCGTTTCAGGAAATATCTTTCACAACAGTTGACTGAGGCACTCGTCCATGCCTTCATCACCAGCTGTATAGATTACTGCAACAACCTTCTGTATGGATTACTGTCCAGATTGCTTGGTAAATAAACTACAATGGATACAGAATGCTTGTGCACGACTGGTCTTCAAAGAACAAAAATTTTGCATAGGGTAATATAATGCCACTCGTCTATAAATTACCAGTACATTGGTTACTGATAACTCATTCCTTTATGAACTTGGTTTGGTTACCGCGACCTTATGCACTTCTGTGGTGTGGAAAGTGAGTCCCTCCAGCATTTACACCTACTCATCACCTGTCCACTTACCAAAAGGGTTTGGCTGGACTTTATTGATCAGCATAGAAATGCCAATATAGCTTTATAACTCGCGATACTACACAACAAAACGTCTAATAAGATATATAAACTATCAAATAGAGGGGGTAAGTTTCTAAAGAAACTGTGGTGCTGCGTTGGTGGGAAGTATAATTTGGTTTTATCAAATGGCTTGATAATGTGAATTGGCCACCGTAAAGAGATTCGAGAGCTGATGTTTCGGGCGTTAGCCCTTCGTCGGAGATCCGACGAAGGGCTGCAGCGTATTGTTGGTGGCTTAATAAAGAGTTTCGGTCGTCAGCTAGTAATTTGTAGTCACGAAAATCTTTCCTCCTTCTGATGACGGAACTCATCACAGTTGTTGATTAACAGGAATTAGCAGAAAGATAAAAAGTCAGTTGTTGGCAAGGTGATCCAAATTTTTTAGTGTATTGCCACCTTCCAGAAAATCGGCTGTGTCTCGTTGACTATTCGCTCATAGAAAACTCGGCTTGTGGTCTAATTGTTAATTGGGAAATTCTGGTTGCCGGTTTATTTTCCTGACAATTCATTTGCACCCATTTATACTAATAGGTGCAGGGTTTCGAAATTAAAAAAATCCTTTGGTCGCCAAATAGACTAAGTGGTAAAAAAAGTTGCCAAATTCAAATTTTTAGTCGCCAGATTGCATTAAAAGAGACACAATCCATAGGCATGCACGAGGCATTATACGGTTTGCAAAGCATTATAGGGCGATTTCAAACTCCTCCAAAATTTTAGAACCTTTTTAGCCAAGCAAATATAAGCAGGTTCTTATACGAGGATTGTAGTACATTTTAATGCACAGCTCTTGTTGAAAAGATACTTTTACCAGTAACTACTTATACATTTTTTAGTCACTTTTGTTAGACTTATGCCAATTCAGTGATGAATAAATGCTGTATAGTGAAGGAACAAACCCAATTTTATTTATTTTTTCTGGAAATCAACAGCTTTGTCTTCCCATATAAATTAAGAACCTGAGTAAGAACCTACTCAGCCTAAATTGTCAGTAACAACAGTTACCCCAAAATACAAGAACCTATTTTGCCATACTGTAAAAAACATAGGTTCTTACATGCAGGTTTTTACTTCATTAAAATTTCTGTAGGTACACAATGTCTGAGAAAAGGGCAATTATGCATCATCAATACAAAGAAATGTAGTAGCCATTTGGCGACAAAACCAGAACTTTTAATAGCCAGGGATGAAATTTTAGTTGCATTGGTGACCACATTCATCGCAAGGCCATGGACACTCTTGATCCAGAGTTTACACACAGTTTCCACATCCTAAAACAACTCTGATCACCAACACAAAATCAATGAATCCAATTAGACTTTGATGTAATGACACCCTCCAAAGAAGAATGATTGTGTGGCTCTAGAGAATAATCCACACCCCCACCACAGAGGGAACTGAAAATTTCAGAAGGGTGGGGGTGGGAGGAAATTCTGGAGAGGAGTGGGTGAAATTGCATTCAAGTTTGATGCAGTGCAAGTTTTGAAGTAGGTGTCATCTACTGGAAGAGTCGGCGGCTGTTAAGTGAGGTTTTTGGTCTCAAGCTGATTGCTATGACCAGAGTAGCCGGCGGCATAATAGTCAAGTAGCCAGTGGAACTCCGACAGCCGCCGGCTTGTTTTGAAACCCCTGATAGTTTAGACAAAAACAGGGCTGTCATTAAGGGCCGTAACCCACAACACCTGTTACACCTCAGTATGCTTGATTTTCCTGTGGTGATACGGGTGAAATTGCTTGTTATTGATAGAATTTAAACACATGCACAAAGTAACAAGTTTGCTATGGGTGTGGAGAACGAGGCTACAGGTGATGCAAAACTAAATTACAGCCCTGCAAAAAAATAGCGCCCAAGGTTTTTGATACATAATCAGTTTACATCTTGAACAGGTTTTATTTCTCCTAAAAGCACACTGAAAGCTAACAAGTTCAAATGAATCATCCATATTGTTCCGTAGATTTGATGTAATTAAATGCAATTTAATGGAGTTAACAACAAAGAGCGCTTGCGTTCCCTTGGAGTCAGCGGTGTCAGCACGTATGCGCATGCGTCAATGCCATGTGCTTTCAGCTTGTAGCGTAGCATTCCAGGAGGCGTTCCGTTTAGCGTTCCATCTTGGCGTAGCGTGGCAGCTCGATGCCCTGGCAGTTCTTCTCCCACCCCTTCCCTCCCTCTTTCCACTGTTCCATCAGTGTGACGGGTGCCTGTTCCCCTTACTGCGTGGGGGCTCATGGCTGGGTTGCCAGGATTTGCCAGCCATGGGAGCAGTCTTCATCTAGGAGCTGGCTGCCAATAGTGGAAGCTCCTGGATGTCTCAGGCACCCAACCTCCATTTTGTAGCGATGCAGTTGTTAATGAAACGAAAATAATAGATCCATTATGTGCAAAAATGTCACGTGGTTTGGCCAAAACTAACTGATGGCAAGCAAAATTTCTCCCCCAACTGCAGTAACTTGTTCAATGACCATGCACACTGGAACAGGAAAAAACTGAACTCACCTAAGTTAACTTCAATTTCTAAGATGCAGAGAACCAATGTTTTCCAGTAAGGGCTGGTTTCCTTGCACACTGTACATGTTCAGCAAGTTACACAGGCAAGAAACTATCAGGAGTAAGATAGCAAATTCAAATAAGTTAGTGGTGAAATAATTATATTAATTAATAGGGTTAAATTAGGAAAGATATAGATTGATCAACCAGTCAATCAGTCAGTCAACCAGTCTGATTGACCTGAATCATTCTAAATGAGCCCATTTATAGGTACATTATTTCAAAGATCAAAATGTCATGATTGGGTAATGCTAATAAATCAGGTTAATAACAAAATTAATAGATTCCATGTGGCCGTGTTCAGCAATAGATCACTGATGACGTGAAAATGTAGTAGGAACAAAAAAGTGACACACGAGGCAATAGCCAACTGCGTCTCTGATGTTCTTACTACATTTTGACGTCTTCTGTGATCTATTACTGAACAGACGCATGGCAACATGGAATCCACAGTATCTGTTTTATTTAATAAATTAAAGAAACAAAATATAACAATCATCACTGTGTGTCCTTCAATACACTGTACATAACAGGAAGGAACTAATACTAAATCGGGTACCACTAACTTGCAGCGTATTCAGTGATAAAATCACAAGAGAGAGTATAAATCAAACAATTGTTCTGTTTTTAACATTTTTGTTAGTTTTCTAATACAAACTAACCATTAAATCAAGGTGAATTGCTTGTTCCTATTTATTTGTTCATTGCAAGTTAAGGCAGGTCAAATAGCTGGCGATTTGGTTTCATCAAAGCATTGGATTTGAAGGGAATATTATACACTAAAAAGGGTATTATGTCAGCGAGCCATGTAGCCGGCCAGGCCAAAACATGTTTGGACATGTGACGTTCATAAATGAAGAGCACCACGTCATTCATGGAATTTGTTTACCTTGTAAAAACATTCCCACGTCTCCGTGTTATTCCTTTTAAATTGGCGGATCGATCTACAACTGTAGCCGTTTCTCGTCAGCTGTCATTTATTTTGAATTTTAAGTTCTCGTTTAGACTAGTTTGCTATCTGTTTAGTGTGAAATACACATTTTGTGTCAAGCGGTATGACACAAAGACCAAAGAGATAAATTATATTTGAGTCACGCAATGTCTTCATGCTGAGTGTTTTTACGAGCAAAAGCCGATAATAATTAACTTTTTAAGCAACAATTCAGTTAAATTTTAAGACCATGGCTTCACGTTCCATACGAACGTCTCGTTTAATTTAGTCTTAGCTGTAATCCTTAGTTATTAGTCTTAGAGTGCATTCAGATGTAAAATCTGTCAATATGGATTTGTTTAAATTCGCAATACTATAAATTAAGTTATGACATCACAAAAATTTGATGATGTCATAGCTTTTTAACTAATGGGAATCTCCACAAATCTATACTACAGAGTTTGCAACTGAATGCACTTATGTCCACTGGCTTTGGTTTCATCCAAATGGAAACTTCAGAAAAAATCAGCAGAGTCACGCAGTTCCTGCCGTTAATCTCTTGGCTCAATATTAATGTTAGGGTAAAGTGCCCTAAGCAGTTCCAATTCATTAATCCCCCCCTCCCATAAAACGTGTGACGAAAACCATCGTCATTTTTATAGGGGAGTTCATCCCCCACTCCCTCCCCCCTCCCCCTCCAGGGCAACAACCCCCACAACCAACTCCAAAGCAGGATACGCTTCTCCCGGGAACTAACAGGGATAAAAACGCGTAAATAACAATATCAACTGAAACGTACAATAATTTTACACTGATTTTTCGATGTAAATTAACGCTTACCTGTTTTAATAAACCAGCACTCCGGGTTGCATCTCGCGCCAACACCACTCTCCAGAGACACACTTGACCTGAATATCAACAGAAAACAAAATGAGAAATTAAAAAAATCATACCCTAAGAACACAATGAAGCAATGAAACATGAAAACAAGCTAAATTTTGGGTTATTATGGAATAACCTTGCATTATTGCTCCACGTTTTCAGTTCACCACAGCACGACAACATGGACGAACTGCCCTTGCTAAGAATGCTGGGAGGTATCACGAAGCTCGCGCGTTACCCACGCGAGTCTGCGGCTGCCCTGAGTGTGTTGATTCGAGGGCCGGTTTCTCGAAAGCATGTGAATAAAACAGCTCTGTATAATCAGACGTTTTGAGATTTTGCTATGGTTTCAGAGTCACGGGTGCGAAAACTTTTCGTGGTCTTCGAGAAACCCTATTTCCGGAATGAAAATAGATTGCTTTGGAATAACCCAAATGTCCGTTCGATAGAGTCGCTAATTTATATTCCAAGTATTCTGCTCAAGGAAGCGGAATACCCTGAAGAGACCGGAATAGTGACGTCATTTCAAACAAAAATGGCAGTAGCCTTTATGGCGAAGGAAAAAGAGCCTTTACTAAAAACGCAAAATATTAAGCAGTCCGTCGCAAAATTCGAAACAGTGTAGCTTGGTACAACTGTTTCGGCGTATCCCACGTTGTGAGCACCTTAGGGAGTTTTAGCAACTAGGACGGCAACGGCAACGAGGACGCCACAAAACAACAGGTTTGATGAGCAAAAAAATATCGCACTGCAACCGGGTTCGAGTCTCTAGCCGGGGCACTGCGTTGTGTTCTTGGGCAACACACATTACTCTCACAGTGCCTCTCTTCACCCAGGTGTATAAATGGGTACCGGCGAATTTACTGCTGGGGGGTAACTCTGCGACGGACTAGCATCTCATCCAGGGGGGAGTAGAAATACTCTCTGTCGCCTCATGCTTTTGAAACCGGGATAAGCTCCGGCCTGATGGGCCACTAGGCCCGACTGCAGACTTACCTTTTTTTTAGAAATATAATTTGGTTTTATCAACTGGGTTGATAATGTCAATTGGCCACCGTAAAGAGATTCAAGTGCTGACGTTTCGAGCGTTAGCCCTTCGTCGGAGCGAATCCAACCATTTATAGATTTATATAGATTTCCATGATTTTTATAGATTTCCATGCTTTCCTAATTCGTTTATACGTGTCATCAGACTGGTATTTATTCCCTTGATTCTCTTCAATGATTGCTATGTACTTGTATTTAATTTGTTACTAAGCAGACTAAATATTCCATACCACATTGATCATTCTTGGAAACAACTGTTTGTGTAGGTGTCAGGTTCATAATTACTTGTACCAAATGAAATATTCTACAAGCGAATCAGACTATTCAAATTAAAATGCACCAAAATTCGCAATTAAAACACGTTACATAATTCTTTATAGACATACCATATTCATTCTTGAAACAAATGGGCCTTGTTAGCAGGAAAGGGTTTAGTTTTCTGAAGTTCTCGGTCCTTAAATAGCGTATTATATTTGCCCCTTTTGGCATTGTTCCTGATGTGATCCTAAGCCAGGGCACCTCTATAATCACGTTGGGTAAACTGCATGCTAAGAAACGGTCTATTTAAACTTTCCATTCATACCTTTCTTGGTTTTCTTTTTTTCCTTGAATTGAATAGGGGTCATTGTTTATCAAAATTCCGTTTTCAACTTATCGTTAAACAGGGTCTAGGTTTAAGAACCTTCGCGGCACACACCTATCTGAAATTTAAGATACTACGCCCCGCGCCCCGGGACTTAAACACTGCTCCAAAGTGTCAAGTATCAAATTCATTTCTTTCTTTCTATATGCCCACAAGAAAACGCGACGCCATGTCATTTTCTTTAATGCAAAAAGTCGCTAAGATCGCAATTCAGGCCGCTTTGGACCATTACTAGTTAACGATGGATTACGCTTCTATAGATTTACTAAATTTATTCTCGAGGCGATTCAGGCTTGCTTGGAATATATGGACTGGGGTTTTGTTCACCAGCGGACAAATCAAAATGGGGTGTATAGATGTTGGTTCAATGATACAAACAACTCGCAGTTCAACCCAACGAATTACATTTTTATTTGGAATTCCTAAGTCTTCTTCCGTTCTAAAACGTAACTACGCGCTTTTATTTTTGCGCCGTTAGATAAACACTAAGAAATTAAACGAACAACTGAGCACTAATACTCTACATTTTATTACTGAACAAGATAAAGTTTAAATGTCGATTGGAAAAGCTTTAAAGAAGTTTTACTTGAATTTTACAGTTAGTGAGCTTGAGGTATATGTTAGCTCCTCCACTATTATTATCCTCTTTCATCCATTTTTAATTTATTCTTAAGGCCAACTTTTTTATACATTTTGCTTCTCAGTGACAGATCAAGGGGGTTCCGGAAGACCAGGACCCCCTGCCCCTTCTCTAACCGAATGTTTTGTTTTTACAACTTGATTGACGCTAAATTCTTTAATCGCCAGGATGATAATGATCGCTTTGACCCCCTGTCAAAACTACTTTTGTTTGTTATTGTAAGCAGCCTCTGTTGTTTTCAAGACAAAGTCATTGTTTCAATTGTTGAGTCTTTTGTTTAGGGCTAGGGTATCGAACCAATCACATTATATGTTAGGAAAGCTGCTACATCGCCCGTCAAAAATCCTGGAACCGCCCCTCCGTAGGTAGCTACTGCTGTAACCCGTACATCTACTTTTCAAGTTTGTTTGTTTCTTTCTTTTACTGTATTTATTGCCCGGGGGGGGGGGGGGGGGGAGGACTCGAATATGAAAAGGGCAGGCATGCTCGTCGAAAATTTTCAATTAAACCACTAAAAGATAATTAAAAATATACATATTTAATATATATTTTTATATTTCTTCCCCTACAGCCCTAAATGAGACCTTCACGATTAAATATAATGGTGTTTTGCCGAGAACACCCTAAGTGGGACCAAAATCCGAAATTTACACAACTAAGCGAGACGACGAGCACTCCCGCCCCTTTCATATGCGAGTCTCCCCCACTGCTCACCTGTGTGGGACGGTCCCAGCAATGAATTAGCTGATTAATTACAAAGGCTTCAAAATCGCGCCATTAGGGTTATCACAAAATCTGGTTATGACTCTAGTGCTACCACTCTTCGCTCAAATCTACGGTAGGATGACCTCTATACCAGATGGGAAAAACAAAAAGCGAAACTAATGTTTAAAACCTTGAATAAGCTAACGCCGCCGTACTTAAAAGATTTTTTTATACCAGTCAACACAGAATATTAATTCAGGGGCAAGCCTTTGGTTGCCTTTTTACAAATCTGCATTAGCAAATAAAGTTGTATGTATGTATACTAAAATTTGAAGAACATCTGTAGTAGTTTCTGTTACGAAAATTTGAACAACATCTGTAGCAGTTTCGGTCACAAAATTAAGAGTTTGAAAATGATCATTCACCGCCACAGTCTGATGGTATTACAAAGAGAGGATAGAAAAAAGTCAGTAGGAGAAGAGGAAAATAGTATTCAAATAAACGCGAGTAGGGTCCGTTATACATTAAACATACCAGGCCGTGAATTCAGTTATTTTATTTGCGTTCAACTCCTTTTCTTCCTCAACATTTCAGGCCATCTTTTGGAAAATGCATTTGTGTTGAGTCCGTTTAGTATTCTAAACTCCCCGCCACCATTCGTAAACATTTATTCGCGGTTATGGTGAGAGAAGGAAACTGCACATGTCATTTTTTCACCGAAAACGTATTTGTGACGGAAACCACGACGTCTATGCAACAAAACCGATGCTCTTAAAACTTTAGGATCGAAAGTAACCGATCGAAGAGGCACCCATTTATACAACTGGAGAGAGGCACTGCGAGAGTTTATTTTAAAGTGTTTTCCTAAGACCTAACACAACTCAATTATCCCGGCCTAACAGCAGCTTTCACCCGGGCCAATCCTAAGCTTAAATGTGGTGGCAAACGAGGACACATAATATTGTTGCGGACACATTGTTGCCGACAGAAATGTTTCCCTGTTTTCCCGCGCGCACAACATTGTTGCGGACATAAAACTTGTGTCCGAGACACAAAAATAATATTTCTGATTTTATTCAGAAACATTTTGTGTCCACAAAAAATGTTTCCACGTTTGCGCGCGCAACAAATACCGCATAAAAATTTAGCATAAACATTAGGTCGTCGCCTCCATTCATTATTTACATGAGTATAGCTTCTGATATGATCAAACCTAGGAGAGTTTTTTTTTTCTTTTAGCTGACAGCTACAGCTAATTTTTTTGTAGAACTGCTGATTGAATGGTAATAGGCCTTGCGTTCAGAATGTGAAAATGTCTACGAGACGCATTAGCTCGCGAAACACCAAAACTGTCTGATCGTGTCCTTCACTGCCTGTCGCACTTCTCTCATCTTCCAACAGCACAGAAATGGATTCAGAGATGAGTTCAACAAAAAGAGGGTTACTGATAGAACGTGAAAGAAGTCAAAAGATGGTGTAGGTACATACGATCCACCAAGTAGACTTAAAACTGCAGAGTTTCTACCAGTCGGAAGATAACAAGCCAGTAATATTTTCTCATGGTTATCATGGCTAGCGGTATTGCTCGTGGGCGCGTACGCACGGCGACGACGCGCAACATGGCGGCCTTGTAAACACCTTGTCAGCCTTATCAGCTTACATCTTTGTTCTAGGGCAGCCATGTTATGGTCAATTGACAGCTGTCAAATCGAGGTATCCGCTTACCAGTATCACATGACAAGATCGCGGGCTCAGGTTAGAACTAATCGAACTAACAAGTTTTTTAGAAGTTGACCGCTGACCAGGCATTGTTTTTCTTCATTAATCGCGTGTTAGGTCCGATTTTTTTCTTCTGGCAGCATTTTTTAACTTTTTATGGTCATTCGATTTTTCAGAAAAACGAAAAAGCTATAGAACTTTCTGATATTATTTTTGAAAATAGTTCACCAAAGGGGTCCCTGAGGTAAAATAAAATGAAATTTGAAATTTTCTTCCTGTCGTCAAATTCTTTAAATTTTGGGTCATCAGCACTTAATACTGCAGGCTCAGAAGCAACAATCCAATATGGTGGATCAACTTGAAATTGAAACTGAGAAACTTTTAAGTTAAACATGGCTTCGTTTTTTCGTTCACGGAAGTCTACAACTTCATCTTCCAGAGATAAAAAGTCTCAGGTTTCTGGAGATGGTTTTCAAAATACTAAGGTGGGTAGATGTAATTGTATTTAGTTAAAAGCAGCAGAAAACTGTTGTTATGGTGGATTTCCACTGTCGCGTATTTTTTTACGTGCGTTTACGTGCGTAAAAAAATTTAGAGACAATTTATGAACGACTAGCGTAAACGTGTACGCAGGTTTTCCATACATTGTCTCTAATTTTATTTACGCACGTAAAAAATTACGCGACAGTGGAAATCCACCATTAGTCCTCTAGTTAGTTTATACTTCCGTATCATAACAGTGCGATTATGGCCAAATCGGAGAGTAGTATAATCCGATTTAGGGGTACTACTATTCTAAGATTTACCACTTAACTATTCTCCGATCCTGCCATTCTTCCGATTCTTTGATTTACCGCAAAATCGTTCTGAAATCATTCTTCATATTCTGAGATTTAATTTTCATTAAGTTCCTTCAAAGACCATTTTCCGATTCTACGATTTTTACATGGGCGATGGTCATCATACCTTTATTTATCCTCGCATTGATGAGGCTTGTTAGGCCTCTAGCAATACTATGCTAATATGCCGAACACTTTCCCACCCCAACCTACACATCACAACAGACCAGACCACAAGAATGGTCCCTCAAAATTTTGCAGTGCTTGCAAAGTAAGGCATGCTCATAAAAATTTAGTGGATGCTCGCTCGCTTGAGCTTGCATATTTTAGCTAGTGCTCACATGCTCGGGTTTTAGTGAAGGTATTTTCTGCAAAGTGCTTGTTGCTTACAAGGCTAATTTTTGTCAATGCATGTGCTCACAAAGAACAAAGCAGTGCTCACATGCTTGCAAAGACCATTTGATACCCTCTAAGTAGGAGGCGTGGTGGCCTAATGGTTAGTGTGCTGGATTTTGGATTGGAAGGTCAGGATTTGAGCCTTGGCCGGGGCACTTCATTGCATTCTCCAGCGACTTAATCCTGCAATTGACTAGCATCCCGTCCATGGGGGAGTAGAAATACTCTCTGTTGCTTCATGCTAAGGAAACCGGGATAGGCCCCAGACTGATGGGCCACTAGGCTTGTATGCAGACTTTATGTTGGTACCTCTGATGTTCTATTAGTAAAATTGAATGTTGGTGAATTTTATCTCAAAAGGAGAGGGCAGACAATAGCGATACTGGTGCTTCATTGTTTAGTGGCATGACATTAACAGCAGTTAGTCCTAGGGCTTCAGCTAGTAACGATTTAAGTTTGATGGGCCACACAGATGTTATGCCTACTACAAAAGCTAAAAGTCATTTAGTAGAAACAGCGATGGAATACACACAAGACTTTCCTGCAGTCATTGGTAAAGTATTCAAATCTACACATAATAATGACATGTTGTAGAGTTAAATTTGGTACAATCTGGTAGTTTCCCTTGATTCATATTTGTTATCATATGTTACCGCACATCGGTACAAAACAAAATACCAAATTTGTACCAATTGAAGGATAAAATTAAACCATAACATATACCGGTACATAGAGTACAAAAGCTTGCAGCGCAAGCGACTGATACACAGACATTAGACAAAGAATAGGGCCCCAATGAGGGACTGTGCAGGGGAGGGGCTGGAGAGCTTGTCCAAGGGGAAGTGGTAATGCCTGAAGTTACGTGTAATTACGTCAAGGTTTGATTGGTTCACTGGATTCTTTGTCTTCTGTGATTGACCAGTCGGCAACAGTGGTTATGTTGGTTCTGGTTTTACGTGCTCTAAGACTTGACCTTTTGTGTTTAATTGCAGGTGCACCAAAAGTGGAATTATTACCTGAACCAATACAGCCAATAACTATTCCACAACGGGTTAGGCAATCAACTACAAAGAAGAAAAGAACTAGACATGTTGTCAGACCTGGATATGCTCGACAGCATGATGGTAAAGGGTAAATACAGTACATTAATTCATGTTTTGCATTCTTTATTTGCATAACCAGCAGCAATGGATTGTTGATTGTATTTTCTTTTTTGATAAATTGATATCTCTTTTTTGTTATGTAATTTGCAATAATTACACGACTACAGTGAGGAAAGTGATGATTTAGCTGAGAAGAAAGTTTGCAATGCTACAGAGCAAGGAAGAGCTGAAGAACATGGAGGTATGATCTGATAACACTTGTGACCTTATTGCTATGTAGATGTGCATCTAAAAAAAAGAAAAAACTTGAAAAATTGAGGCTAAAATTTTAACCTTACACTTGTTGTTAGATGCTCCAAATACAGAAAATATTTCAAAAGCTGAAGAATCAAACTCTGAACCTCTTACACCACTGTATTCCATTGGAACTCCGTCTTCATCTGATGAAAATTTGTTTGAAGACATCAAGGCACAGACAGACGACACAACATCAAGTGGAGCAGATGTGGAGTTCAAAAATTTAGCTCAAAACAAGAATGATAAAGAACTTGATGAGGACATCACAGATTCCTCGGCAGAAATTGCCTCTGAAATGACACAACAAGACAAAACCCTTGAGGCATCACTACCACAGCGATCAGAAGAAACTGATGATATGTTGGAGAATGATAAGTGTTTGGGTTCAATTGAGAATTTGCCTGAGATTTCCAATAAGGAGATGAGCGACGGCTTTGCAGCGGCTAGCTATTCTACCTTAAGCAGTGCTGTCAACAGAGAATTTCAGCCTGAATTAAATGAACAAGTTGACCGAAATGAAGAGCATGGGCTTACTCAGATGACTGGTGACTCATATTCTGCCACTGATCTGGAAAGGCAGAACCTTGTTGTGTCTCAAGGAAGTTTGCATCCTATGAATGGAGCTTCAGAGAAACTAAGCATTGTATTTAAGCACTTGAAATCACAACTGTCAATTCTAAGGTAAAGTGTGGGATTCTTTGCAGGAGAGTATTAATAAAAGTGAACCTGTGTAGGGGAGGGATAAAGTGAACCTGTGTAGGGGAGGGATAAAGTGAACCTGTGAAGGGGAGGAATTAAGTGAACCTTTTTAGAGGAGGGATAAAGTGAACCTGTATGGGGGGGTGGGGATAAAGTGAACCTGTGTAGGGGAGGGATAAAGTGAACCTGTGTAGGGGAGGGATAAAGTGAACCTGTGTAGGGGAGGGATAAAGTGAACCTGTGTAGGGGAGGAATTAAGTGAACCTTTTTAGAGGAGGGATAAAGTGAACCTGTATGAGGGGGGGGGGGGGTAATGTGATCCTGTGTTGGGGAGGGATAAAGTTATTCTTTGTAGGGGGAGGGAGAAAGTGAACCTGTGTAGGGGAGGGGTGATGTGATCCTGTTTGGAGGAGGGATAAAGTGATCTTTTGTAGGGGGAGGAATAAAGTGAAAATTTAGATTTAACTTAACAATGTAGTCGTATTACAAATTAGGTTAGAGTGTTCTTAAATTGTAAATATAGCTTTTATATAGATTTTAGATTAAATTTAAACCTTTTTACTGTTTCAGGAGCACCTCTGTTTTAAGATTAAACTGTCTAGGGAAATAAGGAGAGCATATGTAGTGGGGAATGAAAGTAGCTGAAAGTAGTCTGTGTTGGGGAGACATAATGCGAACCAGTGTAAGAAAGGGCCAAAGGTTGGACTATGATTAACAAATGTGGATAAAATTGTCACAGTTTTCCCTCCTCTCATCCAACTGGAAAGTACTGAATGGGGTCGGAGTATGTCAGTGCTTAGGAAGGGAAAGTAGAAAATAAATTTAACAGAAGTTTTGTAATTCTTATTTTCCATATAGTGAAGACAAAAGATCTCTCAATAGCCTCGAGGATGAGTTATTAGAAGTATACACAGAATCAAACAATGCCGAGACCGAAAATGAACAACTATTTAATGAGCTTCAGTTGGAGGAAAGCCAAGCTCTGGCCAGTGATAACTATGATCTGGCTGAAGAGATTAGTGACAGAATGGAACAACTCAAAACAGATTTGAAGTGGGCGAGATATAGACTGCCAGCACAAGATAGCAAGGTAGTGTTATAGCATACAGTCAGCTCTCTCTTATGGACACCTCTATAAGATTGACAGTTGTGGCTGGTTCTGGGGGGGTCCATCCTCAGAGACCCAGGGGAGGGGGCAGGAGGAAATAAGGGACTGGTCATTTTTTATGTAGAGGGGGGAGGGAAAAAAGAAGGGGGGTCAAGGCTATTTTAGATTGGCAAGACGGGGGTGGGGGCAACTTTTTTATAAATACCTTGAGGGGGCCATCAGTTTGTTTTTTCAATTTGACTAAACAATTAAATTCAAGTACACCAGCTACATAGAAGTGAAACTGAATAGTCAGACATTTGCACAGATGGTTTTCTGAGCTTTCGGTTTTTCTGTCTGGTCGGTTTGTTTGCTCAGTCATTCATGATTAGTGACAGAATGGAACAACTCAAAACAGATTTGAAGTGGGCGAGATGTAGACTGCCAGCACAAGATAGCAAGGTAGTGTTATAGCATACAGTCAGTCAGCTCTCGCTTATGGACACCTCTATAAGATTGACAGTTGTGGCTGGTTCCGGGGGGTCCATCCTCAGAGAGCCAGGCAAAGTTCGTTGGGGCGGGAGGAAATAAATCGCGCAAAAATAGCTTTACTCAGTCACAAAATACCAACTAGAACACCAAGAGACCAGAACTGAACGCTCAGCAATAATTTGATACAAAAACGGTTTTTTGATTTTTAAAATCATCCCAAATCCTGTGATACTTCCCCTTTAATAAGTTCCCCTGCACCACCCCCCCCCCCCCCTCCCGCCGATTAAAATTTTATTACGTTATCTCTTACTTAGGTCGAGAAAGCATTAAAGCTGAGGGCTGAAATAGCAGAAAAAGAGGCTGGAATTTACAGACAGAGTCAAGCAACTCTTCAAGAAGTTCGACTGGAACAACAAGAGTGTCTTGACAAGCGCAGAGAGATGAACGCTACCTGGAGCACCAAGGAGAAACAACGTTTGAATTCTGACCGACAGAGATTACAAAGAACTATGGATCACTTGAAACTTGATAAGGAACACATGGAAGCTGAGAACATGGAATTAAGTAACGCGATTTTACAAAAAACAGAAGAGTTCCAGACGAGAAAGGAAGAGCTAATGTTAGAGAGAGGATTGCTACAGGTCATGGTCATTTTAGTATTGAAATTTTACATGATTGTACCGTCGTCTTCATCTAAGCGTGGACACGTGACAGAAAAATTTGGTGCAAACATGACATGCTTGGTAACCAATCATTTGAAGTTTGAATTGAAGTGTGTTGTGCACAGTTGAACGGTTTATACGATACCTTCCACATAGTTCACTTATTGGTCGCGTAGCCGCCATCTGAATCACCTCATTTCTGAAATCCTTGGACAGAGGAAAACCTGGTTTGACGTTTCGGCTGTATTTGTTTATCGAAAACGTATCAACGAATTCCAAAACTTTCAAACTTTGGCGCGAAAGTTTGCTTGACGGCTGTAGAACTTGAAATGTTTGATTACCAAGTATGTCATGTTTGCGCCCAATTAGAACAATGTTTTTCTGTCACGTCTCTACGCTTAGATGAAGACGACGGTATTTGATTATATTTTCACTTGAGTGCCAAAAGTTATTCGCATTTGCCTCTTTGGTGTTTTTCTTCCTTAGTAAACAGATATTTTGAGGTTTTCTACATTTAAGAGTATTAAATTTTATTCGTCGCAATATCGTGACGTAGCCATCGTTACTCGCTCACACGCATTTTCCAACGCTTCCTGCCGGCTTCATGTTTTTTCTTCGGGTTTTGATTGGTGCCTTCTTCGGTAAATCTTCGTCGTAGTCCCCGAATAGTTTCCGATTCTTATTCTCCAGTCAATAAATAGCATAAGCACATACGAATACCTCCGAGTCGATTAAAAGGTTTTTGCTTCCCCGTGACGTCTTGAGGATACGCCATTGCTGCGTAGCGACGCTGCTAACTCTGTGGGCTTTGTCTACTGCTTTACTTGCAGGGAGAAATTTCTGCATTAGAAGCAAAGCTTGCCAAGCTAAAGGAGAATGAAGCAGAGTTCACGAAAGCCATTAAAGAGGAAGACGGCAAGATCGAGTCAGTGAAGACGGAATTCAATCCTCAACAGAACGCTCTTAATAAACAACGACAAGAAATAGAAAGAAGAGAGAAGTCATTAAAAGAGGAGTTTGTGAGTTACAAACCCTATATATGTAATAAGTTGCGTTCTACCTCTGTTTCAAAACGAGTCTTGTTGCACAACAGTGCGTTTGATTTTCAACAATAAAGACGTCCGAGTAAAACTCATTTCGATATCAAAGGTTGTGCCCCAAGACTCGTATTTGAAACAGAGGGAAACAGAATCTCTAAATTTAAAATGGCCTATTTTTTTATCCTCGCCATTGTTCAATATTCAACACTGTTAGGTCCCAAAGGGATCTTGGTTTCAGGACGTCTAGACCAAAAAAGCCAGACTTCAGGACCCTGGGCATTGTGGCAAACGTTTTTCAGTGCTCCATGCATTGCAGCAAAATTATATTGGGACTCCAAGCAGCAAAACGATGGGGCTCTGAAGACGACAAATGTTTCAGGTCTCCATGGCTCCGACCATCCTTCTTAGGGACCCTGCTTGAGAACCCGTATAGGTCCCTGTTTGGTTCATGCCATTCCTCGAGCACTTTTCTGCAAAGCCAACCATTTTTCTTGAAGCAGGCTGAAATAGATGACCATGTCACCTTTGTCTTTTATAGGAGTTGTTATCCATCAGTCAGAAAGAATTTGATGATAAAACCGAAGAGAATTGCAAAAAGGAACAAGAGTGAGTATAGAGTCACAATATTTACTGCTTTTTGTAAAACTCTATGTTCTTAGTGAATTGTGATACAGTTATACTACTATATATACTACTGAGGTAGATGCTTGATAAAATCTAGTTGGTTTTCCGTAATTTCTTTGTAAAGGAGGCCGTTTTTTTTCCAAAACACGTGTACTTTGTACTTTTTATAGTTGTTGCGTTCCGAGGCATTTCCGACGAAAATCCTCGTAAAGTATGCGAAGAGGTAATCAATCAGAATTATTGCTAGAAGTCTAAAAGTGTTTGTGTCAGGTTAGCGTCGTAAGTGTACGTCACTTAGCAACACTGTTGTTGATTGACGGGCTCAGAAAATTCTTGGCGTCAGGATTACAGACGAGAAAGAGTCACATAGTATTTCAGAAACAACAAGAAAACGAGCTGCTATTTTTGTTTTATTTCTTAGGTTGGCGGACCTCTTTTCTTCTGCGTCTAACGAGCTTGAAAAGTTCGAACAGACAATCCAATGGCTGCAAGAGCGACAGCAATCTGCTCGGGAATTTCTAAACCTTCAGGATTTTACTTTCGATACAGATTCTAAACTAGCAAGGTATGTTGATTAATCGCGCAATTCTTTCTCGTCCCCAGGCGCTCGTCGGTCGAGGTGATAAGGCGGGAAAACAGGGAACGCGAGGGTTGATCGTTAGCTATTCCCACAACGCCACGCGAACCGCGTAAAATCGATCGCAAAGCGTGCCCCGTATGAGCAAGGAGCGACGCCTGGGGACGAGGCAGTCATGTAATGAATGGTTCTTATCCCCACACTAATGCTCCATATGGTATTTTAGCCTTTATGTTAAGCAAAAGGAAGTGTCACAGCAAATAAAGAATCTGTCAAACAAGACCCAGTTGGAACAAAGAGCTTTGGCCACACTAAGGATGACTCTGAACGAAGTCGAGGCTCAGATCTCTGATCTGGACGCAGCCAAGGAAATCGCAAAGCAAGGTAATGAATTCGCCTAGTTGATTGAATAATGTAAATAGAGGACAACTTGAGGCATCATGAACTAAACATTACAGCGGGTACAAATAGCAATCATTCAGCGCCTCATTCCTGTCAGCCATGGAGAACTGATATGTAACTGTGCCCTGGTGGGATAAATTGCGAAAGAAATGTACCTGAAGATCGCGGGATAATAAGTTGCCGATGTCTTGCTTGGAAAAATGTGGCTTGCTCGGGAATACATGCTACCGTGTACAACAAATAGTCTTTTGATGGGACCCCTTGGCCTGGCGGACGTGGACCCCC
This sequence comes from Blastomussa wellsi, assembly GCA_947652115.1. Classification (NCBI taxonomy): domain Eukaryota; kingdom Metazoa; phylum Cnidaria; class Anthozoa; order Scleractinia; family Plerogyridae; genus Blastomussa; species Blastomussa wellsi. The sequence goes on along the minus strand of OX393572.1, from coordinate 3,296,498 downwards.
GGCAGATTTGAATCCGACCCCTCGGCAAATTTGGATCCCCCTCCGCGGATGTGGACCCTCTGGCGAACAACTATTGTGCATCTCGTTAGTCTCTTACGTTATTCTGCGAAAGTTCTGCTGAAACACGTTTTGTTTAAAGTGCACCAAACCCCAAAATATATTTTTTTGCTAAGATATACCTTAGCACCAGTTTGAAACGCATTGTACCTTTCTTTTCTCCTTTTTACCAAATTCTGGCTATTTATAGCATTCAAACGTTATGAAAAACTGTGCATCATTTGTTCCACGACCGAGTCAGAAGGGGCGTGGGTCTATTCCTGGTTTGACGTCACAAAATGATTTGCATCACATCAAGGCTTTGTAAACATGCATGCAAATCAGTTTTTCGTAAGTTTTGAATGCTATAAATAGTCAGAATTTGGTAAAAAGGTGCAATGCGTTTCAAATTGGTGCAAAGGTTTATTCTAGCGAAAAAATATTTTGGGGTTAGGTGCACTTTAATTTAATGGTAAGACGGCTAATTATGCTGGAAATTTTGGCAGCAGAATTTATTTAAGCATGGTCTGTTGCTAATGTTGCTTCTGCTATGCAGAACGAAATTTCAAAGAGGCTAAACGGCTGAAAGAGGAAAGAGAAGCTTTGACACAAGAAGGAATTAAAAGTCAAGGAAAGCTTGAATCTTTGTTGGTAGAACTTGCAGAAGATAAAAAGTTCTTGGAAAAATTACAACTTGAGAGCGCGGATATCGAATCAGAGATCAGCGAAAAGGATCATCTTGTTGGTTAGTCTTTCATGATCTTGTCTCATGACCGAAATAAGCTTGAGCGGAGAGTTGAGCTTGTTAACGGTAATCAGGTCTCTGTTTGTCCAGGTCTTTTCATAAGCAAGCGAGCGCGACACTCGAGATTTCTGACCCTCTACGCGGTGATTGAACATGCATCACGTGGTACATTTGGTTGTAGCACGTGATAAGCTTTTTTCATGTCGTCGTGTGAGTAAAGAATCTGTCATCAATGCTATCAGAACTAGAACATGCTGTGAACTGTCGAAATAATTGCTGAAGTTCGTCAGTAGACGAATGCCTTTTTGCCTCGCGCCCTCATCCTTGATGATATGGTACAACCAAACATACGAAGACAGTGTCCCGGTGCGATCATTCGCACGTTTGAATTCGTGCGACTGATTGTAGCGACAAAATTCTGTCGCAGTGACAAAAAAATTACCGTGCTACACGAGGCGAAGTGTTGCAGCGACTTGCCCCCGCGTCGTGTCGTCCAGTGTGTCTCAGTTTTTACGCTCGGCTTGCGCAACTTTGAACCAGCCTGTTAACTTGTTTCTGCAGCTGTGGTGACCGTGGAGAAGGCCTCCGTTGTGATTCAAGTAATTCAGGACCAACTTAACAGGTAAAACCGGATAATCATGATTGCTGTTGTCATTTTGGTTCTAGTTTTTAAGGAGCTGTGTCTTGGTTTGTACATTTTGAAAATTTGTCAAATTTGTCATTTGCAATCCGTCTCACTCTTCTCCATCCTTAACCATCCTTGTTCCTTTTTGGTTTAGTATCATCTTTTTGGTGTTTTTCTTCCTTAGTAAACTGTTACTTAGAGGTTTCTTTCATTTTAAAGGGAATTTTGTCAAATTCCCATCTGATTACTAACACACCATGTTTAAACAGAGTCGGTGATGACCATCTTGTCAAGGCTTTGCTGGAAACGGAGGCTAAATCATGTAGAGTAAGTACTGAATGCGAGCTGTGACGTAAGAATAAGTAACCAGGCAAATTCGCGCTATGCGAGTAAGCGGAGGAGGCTTGGAACTTAGCGCCAATTCTCCCGGAAAGCTTAATGTGTGACGTCACCACCAAACTCGTCGAGGACGACTGGCAACGAGGCTGGTAACGTACCTGAATTTTCTAGTTTATTTTACGGTGCAAATTTAAAGAAAGAAACAAACCAACGATCGAGCGAATGAACCAACAAAGGCAAATATGAACAAACCAACAGGGTAACTGTTAATTGGCTTTCGAACAACCAGCTCCCAAATGACGTCACGTTTCTCAGCGACATCGCAGTTTACGTTTCATTCACTTTTACCAAGAGCTAGATCTAAAACAATATCACTCTTCAGGGGGGTTGTTAGCGAATTGCTGTGGTTTGCATTACTACGCTCAGTGATTGGTTTAAAAATCACGCCCACGTTTTCAACCAATCAGAAGTAAAACCAATCGTGACTCGCGCGCACGTTTCCCGCGCTTTGTGTCGGCAACGTCTAATTACTTCGAGTTTTGATTGGTTCACTGGATTGTCTCCGTCCTTTGTGATTGGCCAAAGTAATTACTTTGGCTTTGGTTTAACGATACTCAATTGAAACTCACTCTATTTCAGAATCTTGTATCAGACTTGTGTGAAAAGCATGACATTCCAATACCAGATCTGGAACGCAGTCAAGATGGGTCTGAAAGTCAGGACATCAAAGAGAATACGGTGAGTTTCCATGCACTGGCAACAGATTTATCATTATTACTTGCCAATCCCCAAAAAATTAGTGATAAGTCTGGAAACAGTTGACGGAAGGCTTGTTCCAGGCGTTCCATTAGTGGCCATTAGTTGAAAAAGCAGTGCGAAAAGCGTCGTGTAAAAGAGGAGACGAGGGTTAGTCGTAGATATTAAGCCCCTAGGCATTTTTTTTAGGCCAGTTGAAGAAAACGTCATAGAAATTCTCCCAAGTTGCCTTGCCAAAGTTTCTCTTGCGGCCCAAAAATCTGAGTTGCCCAAAATTTGGAGGGCTGCAGTCTCCCCGGCCCGCACGCCTATGAGCGCAATTCACAGAAAATCTGCCAGCTAATGTAAGTAAGTGATTATTTCTAGCAGGAAGCGGCTGATAAGTCCCCGGAAAGGAAGATCTTTCAAGAGCAGACAGAGGATTATGAAAAGCTGCTGAACAAATTGAGTGAACTAGAGGGAAGGTTGGAATCTGTGGTGGAGGTGGAAGACTTTGATGAAGCTGATATCCTTTTGCTGGGATCTAATTAGTATTCTTATTTCACAAGGAGCTGTTTTCTAGTCGATGTTATGTCAGCCAATAACAACGTAATCAGATCTATCCAATCACAGCACACGCAATACGCCAATCAGATCGAGTCAAAGCTAAAACATGTAACATGCTAAGGGCGGGAAACTATATGACCACTGACAGAAAAGGCGGGAAAACATGTGATCACTGACAGAAAAGGCGGGAAAACATGTGATCACTGACAGAAAAGGCGGGAAAATATGTGATCACCGACCGAAAAGGCGGGAAATCATGTTGCCACTGACAGAAAAGGCGGGAAAACAGGTAATGAAGATTGCAAAGTAAATGTATCATGCACAGTCTTTTGTTTTTATTTGAAACAGATGTAACGTTTTACTTTTCCTTGACATATTAGCAAATAGACTTCAGCAGGAAATAACGAAACTAAAAGTTTTGATGGAGCAGACAAGGCCCAGTCACGTGTAACCATAGGAAAACGTAACTCAACGTCACTCGAGTAACCAGTGTGCCAATGTTTTCTACATGTAGTGTGGTATTTCTTGGTAGTTGGTCACTTAAACGAATCGGTTAGATTGAGCCAAAACAAACATGGCATGGGGCAGTAGAGAAAGCGCTTGGATCTCAAGCCAGAGGACCTCAAGACTGGCTAAAATGGAGAAACCATTCATCTTGCCAGCCTGCGCGACAGGGATGGGTGAGACTGTGGATTTGGGGTGTTTAACAAATTCACTATGCTATGATCGGGCCAAATCTTAGGTTCAACTGCATTAGAGCGATTTTCAATCGAGTATCGTAAAACCAAACCAAAGTACTCACCAGCCAATCACAGGGCACAGACAATCCAGTGAACCAATCAAAACTCGAAGCGAATCCATGTAGCCGGCAAAAAGCGCGGGAAAACACGTGTGAGCGAATCGCAATTGGTTTTACCGCGCTTTTCAATAACATGCGAACTCTGAAGTTTAAAACCTAACCAACGATTGCGTTTTTTGCTGCCATCAGTGGCATCCGCTGAACCTTTAAAATCAGAAAAAAACAAAATGGATCAAAGTCTTCCAATCACAAATGACAGACGTGACCTTTGGACCCTGTTGAAGTGTACCTCTGTTTCCTGAGAGGTCAGCTTGATGATTGACGACAGCGAAAAACGTAACCGTCGACGTGTGCAGAGTCAGCCTGATTACTGATTGGTGGAGGAAGTTGCGTGATTTTTTTAAGCGAATCATAAAGCGATGGAAACGGACGCAAATGCGAATTACTTGTGATTTGTCAATAACTTCCAGTTTAAAATTACGCTCTTGTCAGTGGGTTGTGCGAATAATAGCAATCTTTCGCTCTTGGGTGTAGAAAGAACAAGAGGCCCTGGAAACGGCGTTGGATAGAGAAGGAAACATCGGTCCTTTCTATATCAGCCATTAAAGAGACATTTGTAGAAAGATTGTAATGTTTACTATTCATACCTTTTTTAAAATCTACTTGTACAAAAATAGTCTGCGTTTTAAATAGTAAAAATTCTACAATTAAATAGTAATATGCAGGCCCTATAACTCGTATATTTACAGTTTCGACTAAAAATTGTTTATAAATGAAATTCTATTCCAAATGATTCAAACACTATAAAAATTTAAATACACGCTTCTAGTTCACAGATAACACTTCTTACTACTACTTTCCCACGTAAATATTCATTCACTTTCTCTTTTTGAAAATATTTCCCAAAACCCCTTTCCTCTTCTCGTGTTTTTTATTGTCATGCTCAGACCCGGAAGTGTCTTCCGCTGAACGCAACATACCAGACGCGCCTTGAGCATGTCTATTATCCGTTGACCGCTGAGCAGAAAAATTTGATCCGTCTATGGCGGGTTTGGGTTTGACCGCGGGTTTCGGACCTTTTGCTATGGAGTCTAACGAGTCCTGAGAGGAAGATCGCAGGCGCCCTTCCGGTTTAGGCGCCACGGGGGGAGGGGTCGGTTTTGTTTTGCTCCTTGGGGGAGGGATGGGTTGATCAAATGTTGAAGGGACATAAGCTGGAGAAGCAAGTTCCAAGTTATGGCCAAAGCCATTTTCATCATCTGACAGAAACTCCGGAGGGGGCGAAGTCGGCAAAACAGGAAGATCATCATCAGAGGCGTCATCAAAGTCGGCAAAATCCGGGGGAGGTATGGCAGGGGGAGCGTCAGGCTCCAGTGGAAGGCTGTCACTATCCGCATCTTCAGCTTCAATGTCATTTTCCGAGAGTGCGTCCCCGCTTGAAAAGTCCGGCGAAATGGAGGAAGGAGGGATATTAACAGGGGGAGGGGGAGGTGGATCGATGAGAACATCCTCGTCATCGTCAAAGCTCGTAACGGTGATGAGAGGTTTCGGTGTCTGTCCGTAATGCTTCGCTATTTTCGAAGGACCTTCGTCTTCCTCGCGCTTAGTGCGTGGCGACGTTTTGGGACCTAGTAACCTTGAAGCCTGAGGTGGTGGAGGAGGACTGGGTAGATCATTTTGACCAGCGGCCTCATAAATGCTTCCCAGCCAACGTTTAAGATCAGAAGAATCCTTTGCAACAAAAAGAAAATCGGAATCGTCGTCACAAAGCACCCTAAAAGCGTTCTTCCGTCGGGCGACATCACCGGCCTCTTCGCAGAAGCCATCTTTCAAGTCGATGGGCGGAGCAGCATAGTTTGCACTTTGCGCGTCTTTCTTTTCGCGATAAAAGAAAAGTTGGTGTCCACGTAACACCGTGTACAGCGTTTTCCATGCGCGAGCATGCGCCTTTCTTCCACCAGATTCAAGCTCCTGTTTGCGCTGCAAAATGCCTTCTACAGTCGACGGAAACGAGCTCTTCCGCTGGTCTTTTGGACTGCTACCGGAAGTGACGTCATTTTGATTTCTGTCGTACGTGTCACGTGATATTTTCGGTTCTTCTCGCCTTTTTTGTTCTTGTAATATTGCCCGCTGTGGTTCAGCCTCATGGCGTTGCTTTTGTTCCTCTTGTTTCGCTTTCGCTTCTGCTCTTTTCCTCTCTTCCAGAGCTCTTAACTTTTCCATTTCCTGTCGCTGCTTTCTTTCCTTCTCCCTCCTTTCATCTTGTCTTCGTCTCATCTCTTCGACTCTTTGTCTTTCCCTTAGTTCTTGCTCAAGCCTTTCTTCTTGTTCCTCCTCTCTCCTCCGCCTATCTTCTTCTTGTCTCATCTCATTTTCTTCCTCCTTCTGTTTACTAATTCCTTGTTCCTGCTTTGTCAGTTTTGTAATTCCCAATAATTTCATCTCCTGAGCAAGCAGCATGTTTTCAAACTCTTCGTGCTTTTTCAACAACTCTTCCACAGCATCCAACGAATCACCCACGTCACCGGATTCCTGGTCAAGGTCACGTGCATTAAGCCAGGCCTCTAATTGGTCAGCATCTCGTTTAAAAATTTGCACCTCCCTTGCTTGTCCTAACTCCTCACCCTTTTCCCGCCAAGTAGTCTGCAACGCAAGCCACGCTTTGTGCAATCTCTGTTTTTTGTCTTTGACATCTGCGGATGCAGAGTGCCCGTCCGCAATCAAAGTGTCAGCGGCTTCGTAAAATTCGTTCACACTCTTTTGGCGCGTGTCTATTTCAGCTTTATGTTCCTGGTGACGTGTTAGGAAACCCTCTGCACTCGTTACGTCATCAGGTTGGTCGTCATCGGTGATGTCAGAAGACATGTGATTAATCCAAGACCTGCAAAAGTAAAACGCTCTGTGTAAATAAACCGCGTTCATGCATAACGCGTTTAAACCAACTACAAAAACTGAGGTTAGCCATTTTACCCTTCTTCTGGCATAGAGCTTAGAATTTAAATTTAAAATGACATTACACGGCATGTCTGAAAACCAGCTTGCTGAGCCATTCACCGCGTTTTAAATGAATTTGATCGATTGATTGATTGATTATACAAAAGACCGTTATACGCTTCCGCGAGAAATGTGAAAATCCATAAGAAAAAGAAATTGAAGAGTAGGGAGGAAAAGGGGAAATAAATAACTAATAATAATATAAACATATTAAATCAGTGTAGGAGGCAGGAGGCTACTTGAGTCTTCTAGTGACCATTGTGAATTTAAATCATGCGGTCTGCAGGTAGGGTCTTGAGCCGAAAACTGGTGAGGTCGGGGGAGGGGTCAAATTCAGAAATTCACCGGATCTGCATCCAATCGCTCTCCCACATTAATACATTGACATATTATAAGAGTTCCATCCGGTTCGAAATTTCACGCACAAATATTTCAGAACAGAAGGAGGAAATGGCTCAAAACTTATCCAAATTCCCTAAGAAAATTGAAAGGAATACAACAAGTCTACTACTCCATCCAGTGTCCCATCATTTACAGAACGTTCGAATCAGATGTGAACCAATTAATTTTCCAACCGGAAATTCCTGTTTTTCCGTGTAATTGGTACGCACTCTGGCTTTCAAACCTCGCACCAGCTGACCGCGTATAGTCTACTGGTAGCAGTTGCTATTGTTTTAGGGGTTAGGGGCATTGTTCATGTTGTTTGTTCTATTGTTTTCACGCAGGGTATCGAGCCATTCATGCGAGACCTTACGAAAGCTGCTTCATCGCCCATCTGCCAGATCGCCTACTACAAATTCAAAATAAATGACAGCTAAAACAAAAGGCGCTTAGCAGTCACGTTATCTAATATTCTTTCTCCCGATTTGATGAGAGGCCCCCTGTACTGCAAGGTCTAATTTCACTTAAATAAGTTGACACATCTGATATCACTGTACGTATTCAGCGCCGCGGCAAATACGTTCCATGGCTTGACGAAATCCTGACGAACGAACGTTTATCGATAAGGTTCGGATGCACAGTTTTAAGAGAAAGCAATCTGGTGTATAACTTACAAGAGATCCCTGAAGTCATTCAAAAACTTTTGTAGTTCCTCAGACTGCGTCAAGTTGGATTTCTTACTGCTGGCTTTCTCCTGCAGGCGACGCCATGATGACACGACCTCGTCCCTCTGTTCCCCAAGATGTTCCTGTCCTTCTGGGAACCTTGAGGCCAGGTCCTCTGCTTCACGGGCGATTGATTCGACCTTCTCTCCAAGGGCCTTAAGATCCAGCTGAAGGAAAATTATACACATACAGGGGACCCCGTTAATTCTTGGTTTTCACGTGACGTCATAAAATTTTAAAAACAAAATTCGCTGGGCCTGCGTAATTTTCATTGTCACCACGTGAAAGAAATCCTAAAAATATATCTATTCACAAGTTTCCAGCTAGGTAGTATCCTTTGTGTTGGAAAAAGAGCATGTTGAATTTTCGAGATTTCCGCCTTCCGTGACTTCACGATGGCGCCGTGACAAAGCTGTCGTGCTCTAAGAGAAGGTGTTTTCGCAAAATTTTTGCAGTTTAAACAGTTAATTAGGAAAAATGTTTATGTGTATATACACCAGATCGTGAGGAAAGAGCAGTCGCTTTCACAAAAAAAGTTGGTGCCAGATGTTTTCTTGGATTTCCGGTTGGTGCCCATCAAGCTGGGCACCAACATGGCGTTTCCATACTGAGCTCTATAAATTTGCGAGAAATGCTTCGGCAAATAACTCGAGAATGGTGTACCGCACAGACCCGAGACTTGGAGATGTTGCTTATCAATTTATATTTTACAACATTTGAATTTTTTTCGCTGTATGGTTTCGAATTTATTTTTTGATGGCGTGACAGTAAAAACCAGCTATACGGTCACCAACGGGTGGCCGTATTAATGGGGGTAGGGTCAAATTTCATGACTGGTCCTCACAGAAACATGCACTTATAATCAGCTGAAAATTCTTTAACAAACTTCACTCCGTGTATACAATATTGTGCATAAAAACATTCGCTACACTTGAAGGGATTTTGGTCACGCTAGCTTCACGCCATGTTAAAGGATAGGGCACGCTAGTGTTAGGTCACGAAACGCAAAATGTCACCCTCTGTTTAGGACACAAGGTCGCATTACAGGTGTCAATTCTTGCGCCCTGACCATTAGTTGCAAACTCCAGGGAAACGTACTGTTGAAGAAACAATTACTCGAGGTTTCATTCGATGCATAGCCACAGCGTTTAAATGCAAAATGAGAAACACATAAACATTTCCTGACCTGAAAGCCATGATGCTTCCTCTGTAGGGCCTGGACACTACTAAGGTCACGTGCTCCATCGTCGCTGAACATCAGAGCTGCCTCTTTCTCTTGGATCCAGGCCCTTGTTTCTTCCACGTTCCGATTAAAGGCGTGGATCTCTCTCGCTCGGTCCAGTGCCTCTAGCCGTGAGTTGGTTCTCTCTTTCAATGTGTCCCACATGGAACAAACATCCTCCATTCGATTCTCTATTGCCTGTCAGGACAAAAACACAGTTCTGCTCACAGATCGTGGTTACAATACTCCTGATTGTATCAAATTCAGTCGTAAACACTGATATCTTTATCTTTGTATTCAATATTTATAATAAATACAGACAGCAAACAGCTAGTTACAATCTACCGACTTATCACTTACATCCCCCTCGCTGTGACCTTCATCTAATAAGGTTTGCGCCTGCGCAGTCAGACTGGCAATCCTTTCCCCTGACGTCACCAAGTCACGTGTGAAATCTTCAAACTTCTTGAGCAGAGTTTCCACATGCTCGAGATCGCGACCGTAATCGTCGGAAGTGGCAATCGATTCCTTTTCTGCAATCCACGACTCGACCTCGTCGGCTTCTCGGAAAAAGTTAAACAGTTGGTTGGAATCGAGCAAGCGCTGGCGGCGATGAGAAGCTTTCTCGCTCAGTTCGCCAAAGCGAGACTCCATCTCCGACTGAGAAACAAATGAAGATAATTCAATGTCAAATCTACTGAGATGGATGACTGGCATTGGCAGGTGCTGTCATTCATTAAATAAATAGAATGCAACTGACTGAAAGCGAAGTTCTCGTGTGCGAACATATAACTGAGGTCATTCGATAAAGCTTGGTTGCCATGGTAATCATAATTGGCAGTGGTTTGATTGCCTCTTGACTGTTCTTGAATGCTTTCCTTTGGAAGATTTCTATTACAGAGCAAAAGGTATGTCTTCGAACAATACTTAGTAACAAAATTAGACATAACCCACTTATACAGCTGTCAATTTTTGATACTTTTCGGCAATAACGTACGAGCACTCGCCTATAAGAACTGACTTTCGGACAAGTAGACAATTTCTTCGCAGCTAATGGGATTTCAAAATTGCCCAAAGTAAGTCACTATGTTTACCCATCAAGCTGTGAGGAGACTTCGTCGCGTAAAATTTAGTGGAAATAATATACCGCGCAGGGCAATCGGTCAGTTCTTTTTATCATGATCCCTCACAATATATACTTACTAGTTCACAGATTAGTATCTAGTTATGCAAAATATCACATTTACTGTGACACTTGGACATAAAATAACTTGCGTATCATTACTTGACGTCGCTGAATCTTTTCCTTGTCGAAGTTGTCAGCGGTCACCAGTGCCTGGCACATGCTCCTTAGATCGTCCATTTTTGTCCTGTAACTGTCCAACTCCAGTTCAAGAGTCTCGTGCTTGCGTAGCAGGGACTGGGCGCTAGTCTCATCTCGACCGTAATCGTCACTGGAGACCCGGGGCAGCTTCTCTCGGATCCAGGTCTCCACTTCAGTAACCTCCGTATAGAACTGGGGAATAAAACAACATCATTAAGGAAGAAGCTCCGACAAGCACGAAATACGGGTGGCATTAAAACAATTGCAAACATTTTTACGAGTTCGTTGTCAGAAATTAAATATTTGAGATCTCCTAAACAGAAATGATAAAAAATCAAATGCACTCTTAAATTAATTACATAGCTGTTTCTGTAGACTCATTCTGTTTTCATATGTAATTTTTCAGATTTTTATTTACTGATTTTTTTAGTGTGTAAATCTTTAGTGCGTATTTTCTTTTTCTCTTTCCGATTATCCTGGCCCGCCTCGATTTGAACTGCTACTTGTGGTGACAGGCGATTGAAACTTTATTTAGCAATAAAATATTGTTGTTTGTTGTTGTTAGAAATATGAAGGCAGACAATAACAAGTACCATAACTCCTCGCGCGCGCACTTTCGTCTCAAGCTTCACGCAGTGTTCTATCCTACCTGCTGAGCCTTGAGGGAATCTTGCAAGTTCTGCTGACGTGTTGCTGATAAACTCGTTAACTCGGCCCATTTCTCTTGCAAATCAGCGCACCGGGCCTCGATCTCGTCCGTAGCATAATGCTCACGCTCAATTAGCTGGTCAGCGGTGGACATGACGGTATTTATCAGCTGCTCATGCGCTGTAATCTCTGCGTCAACTGCCTCCTGTTTCTTGATGAGATTTTGAACTCCTACAAGTAAAAGAAAAGTTTGAAAACAGGTTAGAAATTCAATGAGTGTTAACGAAGAACTTATTTCCATTGCGTGTCCTACCGATGAGGGTGCGCCCAAGATCATCAGACTTGACCAGCGGTTCCTTGTCTCGTATCCAGGCTAGCTCTTCTTCTACATTGGCGAGGTACCGTTGAAGATCAAGTGAGTCGTGAAGTTTGTTTCTTCTTGCTTCGGCAGGCCCAGAGAGGTGCAAAAATCTAAAGCGAAACAAAACACTTTGACAAGGCAGCTCTCTGTACAATGCTGCGACGTCGGAAAAAACGAAAGACAGTTTTTTAAGTTCAGGAGTTACCTACAACTGTCATTTTCAACCACAAATTTCTTGCCGTAACACAGGGAGGACTAGACTGGATTTTACCACTTGTTTGGATAGAATTACAATATGTGTTATATCCCAGTTAATTAGCAGTTGTGAGGATTGAAAATGTTTTCTGAACTGACTGACTGACCACTGGTTTTGAACTCCATAGGGCGGTTTTCAATTGAGTGTCGACAGTAATTAGCGAACTGCTTTGGTTTTGCATTACAACGCTTAGTTGTTGGTTTAAAAATCTCGCGCCACTTTTCCAACCAATCAGAAGTAAAACCAAAACCAATCGTGACTCGCGCGCGCACGTTTTCCCGCGCTTTGTGTCAGGTATGTGTAATTACTTCGAGTTTGATTGGTTCACTGGATTGTCTCCGTCCTTTGTGATTGGCCAATGCAATTACTTTGGTTTCGGTTTCACGACACTCGATTGAAACTCGCTCTATATCCGAAAACCGAACCATACGGAGGCGGATATGATCTTCGTATTGAAGATTTGGTCGCTCCGTCAAATTACCTTTCAGCTACGGCCTTTGCTCTATCCTCAATTTCATTCTTCTCAAAATGGTCAGCTTCTACAAACTCAGCCGCTTGAATCAAGATCTTATTCACCCTCTCCTCATGCGAGGTCATGTCTGCTTCGAGCAGTTGGTGCCGTTTGATCAGATTATTTGTAGTCTTTACATCTTTGCCAAAATCTTTGGACACCAGAGTGTTTGCTACTTCGGTAATCCAGGTTTCCAGGTCCCCCACGTTCTTCTCGAATGTCTGCCTTTGAATGGCTTCCTTTAGCCGCTGACCTTTACTGTTCGACATGTCACCCACAAGTCTCCAAAGCTCGTTGACATCTTTAAGCTTCGTTTCCACTGTTTCACGTGACCGAGGCGTTGATTGTAGCAGGGCCTGTCCAGCACGGAGCACATTGTCAAGCTGTCCTTTATTGGCAGTCAATTCGGCTTCGAACGTTTGATGCTTCTGCTGTTTCTGCAGCAGATTGGACGTTTCTCTGTACGAGGCTTCGGAAGCGGTTTGGAGCTTCTCGTTCATCCACGATTCAATCTGTCAAGTAACAAATAAATTTCGCTTAGGTAAAATCAGCTACACTGAGATAGAAAAATTCCTTGCCTTAGGGGACACGTAATAAGAGGGGCAAACTTAGTGCTACAAAACAATCCAATGAAGGCTTTTGGAAATCGTCTAATAGGGAATGTATCAGTGACGTCACCCATTGTCATTAATGTGCCAACCAGAACACTATTGGCTAGTGAAACAAAGAGCTCTTTTGTTTAACTTGTTGGCTATTTAAATAACAAAACAACGTTTGTAAACAAATATCTTCCTTATCCTGACCTCGCCTTACTAAAATCGCACTATACAATAATTGTAGTCACGAAAATTGTTGGAAAGTGGTGTGGCTACATGCTGGTAGGAAAGAAGCCCTCACAGCGAATGCCCAAAGAAGGATTTCTTTTTGAAATAAAAAATACCTCTTCAGCGTCTCTTAGGAACTGGAACAGCTTCCTCGACTCGCCCAAGTCCCCGATCTTTGTAGTGGCCAGCTTTTTCAGTCGCTCCCAGTTCTCTACGACCTCTCCACACCTATTGCTTATCAACCCCGAGTTCACGTGTTCCTGCTGTATCAACTGATCAGCGGACTGCTGCAAGGCTTTGATCTTCTCTTCGTAGGCTGTAAGCGATTTTTCGAAGTTGAGCTGATTTTTCAGGAGACTCTCCACTGTGTCCAGACTGTCGCTGGATTCTTCTGCTTGCAAGAACGCTTCTTTGGTCGCTATCCATGTGTCGGCTTGATCAGCGTCTCGCAAAAATAGCTACAAGCGTTGGGAAAAGAAAAGTTGTTGGAATGCGTACAAATGTTTTAAGATTTAACTTGTGGACTGTTGGTGCATAGGGAGTTTAAGAAAGCTGCAACGACAACGGCTACGGGAACGTCGCCAAAAAGATTATGCAAAGTACAACTCTGTACGTGCGTTAGAGGTCTCTGTACATTTATTTGACGTCCTCTGTCTGTTGTTAGAAATGAACACTGTGTAACATATTCAGCTAAGGGAAGTCTCGAAACTGAAAGCAAGAATAAATTGGTCCAGATAATCACGAGATTCTCAAGTAAAATATTAATTCTCTTTTTAATCGACGTTGTTTATATTGAACCCGTCTCCCCAAGACGTTGCAACCTTAGGGAATGAGGATTTTTTCCCAGTAGAACTTGATAGAGTTTGAGTTAAACATTAAAGAAAGACAGGAGAAACTTTGACTCGGCTTAGTTTTAAGAACAAGGGTGTCACACCTGTAGTTCATAAGACTGTGATAACTCAATCTGTTTTTCTTCCCACGACTCCATCAACTCGTCCTTGACCAGATTCATCTCCTCGCAGTTCTCTTGAATCTCTTCCGCAGCGAAGTGTCCCTGATCCACCAAACTGAGGCCAAACGCATGCGCACTGGTGAAGGACTCCATGCGCGCCTCAATCACACCCTGAGAAAAAAAAAGAAGAGGATTTTTGGGACTGGCAATTAAAAAGCGATTTCTGCGTCAAATTATTTTCAAACGCTTCATTTTTGAAATATTTAGTCCTTTAAATGACTGTGGATTTTCAACTGAGGGATGCACTTTAAGCCCACATCTTACGTTCAAGCAATAGAGGACTTTTGCCGTGTTTACATAGCCTCATCTAAACCCGAGTTTTTAAATTAGGCTATGTATACACAGAAAAAGTCCGCTATTGCTTTTATAAAATATTTCTTAAAAATACGCACGAAACTAATACGTCACAACCGTGTTGGCATACTCTCATCTAAACACACGTATCAACCAATGAGAGCGCGCGTAGTGTCTCAGTTATTTTATAATTACATATAGAACTCTTGTGTGTGGAAAAAGTATAAGCTTCTGTAATTTGCGCCAAGCTTGACCCAGTTGTTCAAAGGATGCATACCCACTCGGTAGTGACTTATGTAGTTGGAGCGGTTTTCAATCGAGTCTCGAAAGTAATTAGCGAATTGCTTTGGCTTTGCATTATTACGCTCAGTGATTGGTTTAAAAATCTCGCGCCACTTTTTCAACCAATCAGAAGGAAAACCAAACCAATCGTGACTCGCGCGCACATGTTTTTCCCGCGCTTTGTGTCGCTACGTGTAATTATTTCGAGTTTTGATTGGTTCATTGGTTTTACGTCACTCAATTGCAACTCGCTCTAATAATCACCCTTTGAGTAACTGGGCCCTAACGTATTATACCACTGAAATGGCAATGCAAAACAAAAACAACAACAGCTCTTATCTTGAGTACGTGCTACCTTTCTCTCGTTATGCAGCTCAAGCAAGGCCTCTGCCTCCCTGACGTTCTTAGCTGGTTCCCCGGATGAAATTCGCATGGCTAGATCTGTCATCCACGCCATCAAATCACGATAATCCATAAGAAAGATTTGAAGTAGTCGGTTTGCTTCAAGTTTACCCTTCCTAGTAAACCAACGACCAACTGTTAGTATCAGGAACATATTTCTCCTTTTCATATCAATACAATGTCGAACAAAAACAGAAAAGTATCAAAATGCTTTTACCTTTCATCAAACAAGTCATTTAATCGTTCCCAGTTTTCTATTATTTCAGTCTGTTTGGTCTGGATGGCGCGCACCATGTGAGCCTGGGACTTAGCCAGTCGACGAGCCTCGCTTTCGAGCGCCTCCATTTTGCCTTCGATTACTGTCAAGTCTCGCTCCAGGTCATCGTGTTTTCTGAGCAGTGCCTCGACACCAGGCAGATCACGTCCAAAGTCATCACTAGAAAATATCACGGCCTGAAAACAACGAGGGAACAGCGAAACGGATTTAGCCAAATTTACTGGCAAAAGAAAATGACCACCGAAATCACACACACACATTAAAAAATAGATTCCAGGTTGCCGTTCGTCCGTTCAGTAATAGATCACTGATGACGTTAAAATGTGGTAAGAACAAAAATGTGTCACAGGAAGCGATAGCTGAGTGTGTCAACTTTTTTTATAAAAAAATAAACAAAATATAAAAAGCTTGACGTCATCAGTGCGTATGTCCTTTAATAGATCATAGGTAGGAACCAATCAAAATGCGTCCATAATTGGGCTTATTATATAAATACAATGAGCGACTTGAAACTGGAAAGGAACATTTCAACAACACGGCAAATACAAAAGATGGTATGGATAGACAAACTGAAGAAGATTTAAGTCGATTTCTATATGTTTTTTTAATTGTTAGACTGAACAGCTTCAAGGTTAATTTCCTTTGCTTCGCTAATATTTGCTTCTCTGGAGACACATTTGTTTGTACTAAAGCTATGGTTTTGTCATTTGGGCCCACAAAAGCAACTTCTTCGCCGAAATCAAGTTTTCTGGCGAGTATTTGGCAAAACGTACTATAATAGACTAACCTCTGCCACAACACAAGCCTGAGAGAAACCTGTATATACTGAGTCCAATAACTCGTTTTACAAAAGGAATTTTTCCCCGTTATCAACTCATGGGTAAATACCTTTTCATTTATCAAATCAAAGACATCTTTACAGTCCCTGTCAAAAGCATGCATTTCGCACGCCTCAGCCAACTGCTGGCGCCTCTCGCTGGCTCGGTCCTGCAAGCGATTCCAACGCTCTATTAGCGCCTGCTGACGATGGGTGATATCCGCTGATCCAGCGTGTCCCTGCGATACCAGTTTCTCGGCCAGTATGTTGATGGTCTCCACTCTAGCAGCCTCGACTGCGAGGTCTTGATCAAACTCCTTCATTTTCTTTTGCAAGCGTAGACAATGCTCAAAGTCTCGTCCAGTATCTTCTGAGGAGACAACGGCTTTCTGCGAGAAGAAAGTCAAACATCAAAATTATAGTAACACTGCCAACCCTGAAAGCAATGAAAGAAGATAAAACGCTTCACCCAGGAATAACCAAGTTGTCTTCTCTAAGACAACTTGGTTATCGTAGCATAGAGGAGCCAGGAGCTTTTTTACTCCCCCTGGATGGGATGCTAGTCTATCGCAGGTTACTCCCCCCTGGATGGGGTGCTAGTCCATCGCAAGTTACTCCCCCCCCCCCTTGTCCGTTTTGGACAAAAAAATCCCCATGATAGGCCCTACACAAGAATGGCGGCAAGTGGCGACAGCTATTTATGCATAGGGTCTATGCAGCCCCCATAACAATATTTTTTTTCGACATACCTTCTCGCTTATACACGAGTCCGCTATATCGACCTCTTGGTTAAACTTCTGATGGTCACGAGCCTCTTCCAATCTCCTACCCTTATTGGCGGAGGCCTCGAGCAGTTCTTCCCAGTGAAGATACAGAGCCTCGACACGGCGCTCCACTTCCTCAGCCGCAAAATGCCCGGATGTAATCAGCTCCTCACCAGTCTCCCGCACGGCATCTATGGCCTCCTCGTGTGCGGTCAACTCAGCTTCAAACGCTTTGTTCTTCTGTAACTTGCTCTCTAAGTTCGCTGGGTCTTTGTAGCTGTCATCGCTGGCAGTTTGGAGCTTTTCTGTTATCCAGGACTCCGACTACAGAAACAAAAGAATGTCTAATGTACTGAATTAAGGGCCCAGTTATATGGTCTCGGGTACCCGAGACAACCCTCCCCCCGAGGCAACTTTATCGAGTGTTTATATGACAAAATATTTGTCGCTGTCGGCTGAATAAAAGTTGACCCTGTTTGATTATTCTAAGTATTTAAATATTCAAGTCGCCAGTTATCCTTCTTCCTTTGAATTTATTTCGTTCATTCGATCACTGGAGGCCTTGCTGGGTTAAATTATATTTATTTAGTGCAAATTTGTGCTTAAAAACCTAAAATCCGGACATTACGTGATACTCGCCACACCGTGAGTTGTCTCGGGTAGGCGAGCCAAAGTGTTTATATGAGGAAAAGTTGTCCCGCCTGCCAGGGTTACCCTACCTGCCGAGACGAGACAACTCGCCCACCCGAGTTGTCTCGCCCCCCGAGACAACTCGGGCGGGATCATATAAACGGTCCGTGGAATCTTTCAAAGATTTTAGTGAAAAGTTAGCTCGCCCAGGGTAACTCGGGGGGAGGGTTGTCTCGGGTACCCGAGACCATATAAACAGGGCCTAAGGCTAGATAGTAAAGATGGATTTAATTTTGCTCACAGAGCAAGAAAAAGCACTTTGAAGTCAGTCAGTCAAAACGATGAGACTGGCGATGTTATTCCGTCTTCTTTTTCTATTGCTTAGATTCATTTATAGTGTGTTATGGAGAGAAATTCTTGGGGTGGGGGAGAAAAAACTAATAATGAAAAGTAAACCCGAGATACTCGTGCGAGATAGATTACCTCAAAATAAATGCTTTTAGTTTATCACATGGGGCATGGGGTGAGGTGGGTAAAATTGCTGCTACTGCTACTTTAACTCAATTACCTCAACAACATCTTGGTAAAACTGCGCGATCTTCTTCGATTCCTCCAGTTTTTGTCTTCTCTTTTGTAACTCCTCATTCAATTTGTTTCTCCGCTCACACACGGCACGAACTCTATCCTTTATTTTCTCTGCCTCGCTGTGATCGTTCTCTATCAACGTCTCACCAAATTCGCAGAGATTCGCGACTTTCTCGTCTTGTGAGGCAATCAGCTTTTCTGTGTTTTCGTGTTTCTTGAGTAAAGAATCAACTTCGTCCACGCTGTCTCCGAGTTCTGCGCCGGCAAGTACTACCTGTAAACGAGAGGTGTTACAGCGTAAATAGGTAAATGCATGCTACAGCAAGTACAAAAACGAGAGAGAAAAGCGTCTTGCACAACAGAAAAACAGCTAACTCTCCGATCACCGTGCTTTCTCGCTAAAGCTAAAAGGGGCATTGTCACAGTGATTTTGGAGTGTTCAGGTAAATTCTGTGCTAAGAAAAAATGTTCCAACAGAATTGCGAAGAACATTTAACAGAAGAGCAAACCATAATAGTTGGTTTCCCATTTTTGGGAGATGGCTTGAGAATTTGAAAAAAATGCCATTTTTCTTCAATTTTCAATCCACTTCCATCCATCCTCGCCATCGATAACAAGACGTCAGTAAACGGTTTCAATGCAGTAATACAGTCTTCGGTAACATAACTAAACCATTATTTTTGGTTTTCCTTTGAGACAAATTTTAGCTTTTTAAAGTTTTGTTAAAATTGCGTGACAATTCCTCTTTAAGACATCTCTTTGTGTTGTGCCCAGCATAGACAGGTGCTATTTTACCTCTTGTGTGCTAGTCAGGGTATCGATCTGCTTGGCGTCTCTAAGAAATACGTGCAAATCGTACGCCTGGTCAAGTTCCGTCTTGTGATCTTCCCATGTCGCGTACAAACCCTCCCGTTCTGTTAACAGAAGCTCCAACTTCTCGGCAATCTTAAGTGAAAATGAAAGCAAAACAATCAAAGGCAATTTCTAAGATTCACACTTTAAAAGAGAGCTGGTTGTGAAAATCCTTCAACACACAAGCAAACAACAGCAAGAGGCACATAAGAACAGAAATTGCAATACAAGCAATATTTTAAATCAGAAATTTTGATGTGTGGATGGGAAACAGTTTTTATCAGCCAACCATAACAACAAATATTTTCCAAGACTACGAAGCTTCACTTGGGGGGGGGGGGGTTCCCAGGGGTATCATGGGAGGCCCCAGTCCTCCTACTGAGGTTATTACCCACAAAGTGGTTTGAAGCACTCTGCACGGAAATTCTTACCATTTGTCAACTGACACATACAATTCGAACGGAGCCGGTGAAAAATAAACTTTACTTCACCTTCACGTTACTTTTGGTTGTCTTGAGAAGGATCATGAAAAATAAGAAAACACTCGCCTCATCAGCTGCAAAGTGTCCATTGTCGATCATTCTCTCGCCAGCCTCCATAACTTTGTTAAAGCCTTCTTCACGCGCGTCCATCTCCGAGCGATATTCGTCAATCCGTCTTAACAGAGTCTCGGCGTCTCCTACGTCATGTACGGGTTCTCCAGACGAGATGGTGCGGCTCATGTCCATACACCACGACACAAGGTCCCGTATCTAATGACGTCAAAAATTTAACAATACTTAAAAAGGTTAAGTGTGCGTTTATAGGCACGCAAGGCGTAGCCAAGAGCAACTCCAGTTTCTTGAGTACTCTCTAAACTCTTGCAAGCATCCAGACTGATGAACAAACAGCTGAACAGCGACAGGATCGTTATTGATGGAAAAACAACCTTTTATGCGATTGAAATAAACATTCGAGTTTAAACTTTAGTTTCAACGTCTTTCATCCGATCGCCGATAAGACCTATACTATCGTTCTACATTTTCGAAATTAACAAGACATTCTTGCAAACAATTGATGAAGCAAAGGCGCGCTTCCATCAAATTATGGATACACGCTAGCGTTATTAATTTAGATCGAAAAATGTCCATGCTACTTTATAAAGGTGAGAAGCACAGCTGCCTTTTTCCGTTTGCTAGTGTTCAGTCCGGACCCATCTTTGGTGAACAGATAGTTTCCTTTCTCGTTTTGAAGAAACTCCTACATTTCTGCTTGCAAGCTACACAGCCTGAATGAAAGTCCACGAGCAGATTATATTGGTTAAAAATCAGCCGGGCGATAAACAGTGTCCTCACCTCGTTGTTGAGTTTGTGAAACTCACTAGCATCATTTAACTTGTATTTCTTCCTGGTTGTCTTTCGTTTGAGCTCATCCCACAAACTCAAAACAAACTCTTGGTGTTTGTTAATGGTTTCAGCAGTGTGACCTAACAAAAGACACATTAGCCTGGTTGAATTTGCGCTCAGAATGCCAGAGGCGTCAAACAAAATACGGTAAAGTACCTTGATAAGCAGCTTGCAATTTTCCTGACTCAGCACTTAGTGTTTCAACTTGTTGTTGAACCACAAGCAAGTCCCTCTCGTGGCCTTCGTGTTTGCGCTGCAGACCCTGGACACTAGCCATGTCTCGACCCAGGTCCTCCAGGGAGAGAGAAGCATCTTTTTCCTGGAGACGAGCGATAAGCTCGTTTAAATCTCTGTTGAACCCGTGGATCTCGGCTGCGCTAGCAAGTCGCTTGGTGCGGATTTTGATCTGATCCTGTAACTGAGCCCACATGGATCTGAGATATAAGAAAGCAAGGCAAATTAGGTAACTCGTGGACGTTTTACTTTTGTCCCCTTAGTTACAACAAGGCGAAAGAACAGACATTCTACATGAGACCACAAGCGGTCTTTGACAAATATAAATCATCTACAGATGACACACACCTAAGAATATCTTGTTGCTCTTTGATTACCACGGTGTCTGTGTGTCCTTCGGCTACAAGACGTTTGGCAAAGTTGTCAACCTCGCTAAACCGTTCAGCTTTCGCCATTGCACTGCGCTTGAAGTCCTCGAATTTTCCTTGAATCGTCTGTCGAGAAACAAAACACATTCAAATTTCAGAAAAACAAGGTTAGGTAGTACAAAACATATCTTATACTATGTAGCAGCTTCCTTTACAGGAAAACAAACACACAGACAAACAAGAAAAGGTTCTATTCGCCACGACAAGGGCGAGTCTCATCCTGCAGGTGCTTGTGGGAATGTTTCCCACCAGCCACTGCAGGTTTTAAAACTGAAACGGCCCCTTTCACCAGATACAAACTGGATTCCCTAAACGTGGTTCCTTAACTCACAATAACAGGTTTGAACAACACACCTCAAGATGTTCAAAATCTTTCCCATAATCCTCCGCCGAGGCTACGTGCAACTGTTCATTAATCCACTCAGCGGTTTCATTCACTTCACGCAGATACTGGTGCAGTTTTTTAGACTCTTCCAGTCGGTGAAGCCGCGTGTTGGTCAGCGTCTGCAGCCCTGAAAACTGTTCTTCTATGTCACGCTGGAAAGCAAGAAATAGTTTAACTGCAACACACGACGGATACAAGGCTGCAGTGCTTCAAAAAACACAGAACAATATAAACAGGAAAAGGTTTCTTCATTGTATTAGGATGAGCAAATAGAGTCTTTCTTTGTAAGATTAATTCTGCCCTAGCTCGAAGTAAAGCCTGAGATTCGTCTAAAACAATTCCTTATCAATGACGGCGTTTACTGGTGATTACTTGCACGCAAAAAATTAAAATGAAACATGCAGCAACCAATTGGACACTACACAGATCTAGCTCTGTAGAGCTACGTCATACACGAGGTGTTTCGTCACGAATTTAGACGTCTTCACCTCAAAATGCAAAGTGCACTGTCATCTACTGCCATTGCCACAATAATGGGAGCTGTTCTTTCCTAAAGGGTACCTCTAATTATATTTTATCCTCGTGATACAAGGCAACAGTCCAGTCCTGCTATAAAAGAAAAGTTTTCGGTATCTTCTGTAAGAAGCTACCTGTCTCGAGGCAATCTTTGATGCAGCAAAATGTCCATTTTGTACCAGTTTCCTCGCCTGCTCGGCCAGACGACGAATGATAGGACTGTACGTATCCACAGCTGTCTGCAAAGCAGTGTGTCTGGTCAGCAGCTTTTCAGCAGACAGCTCGTCTTTTCCGTAATCCTGATTGGCTGCCAGGCCAGCCTTATCATTCATCCAAGAGTCTGCTTCGTTGGCTTCTGTGAAATACTTAAAAAGCACAACGTCGTCAGCGGCAAAGACAAGAATAGACCAAAATCGAGATCTCTTTTTCCTCACTCCTCAGTCTCAAAACGATTACAAGTGTGAAGCCATTCATATGAAAATGAGTTTTACTTGCAATTTAATTTTCATGCAAATCAAACTCACTTTCATATGAATGGTTTCACACTTAGACTCGTTTTGAAACGGAGGTAAAAGGGAACACAGAAATGGCCTATTACCTGAGGCAGTGAACACATAATAAATTGCTAAAATCTTCAAGGACGAAGAAGCTCTGTTATGCAAAGTCACCCCTGACTATCAAAAACGGACATGAGAGCAAACGATTACTGATTTCAACCTAGATAATGCTGACTGAAGAAATCATTTATCTAAAGAATCTACTTATGACGCACATAATATGGCTCCAGAAAAGTAAATGAACATTGAAATTCTGTCCAAAACAGCACATACATATCAGTTTACCCAAAAGGTCAGATACGAAGCCTTCATAAATGTAGGTTGAGTTTCTATAGAATGCGATCCTACTGAGCTGAAACTCCTCATACAAAGGCAACATTGGGTTAATCAGCGTTTGTGTATGGCCACTTATTCTTCCTTTCTTGTTTAGTGCAATTGTTCTTGGGCAACTATGTCTAACGGGAGAAAGCGCAAAAAGGCCTATAGAAGTCATGTGAAGTACCATTATATTTGTGATTAAACTAATATTTGCTTCTGGTTGCATCACCATTGAGAGCCAGGCGAACTCATGACAACGCAGTCGCTAGATTCTTTCCATCACAATGGCACTCACTTTCTGAGACTCGAGAGCATCGCTAAGTCTTTGTTTGCGCTCAGTGGCAGCCTCCATGAGTAGTGCCCAGCTCTCGCTTAATTCCTCGCAACGCTCCTCTATCTCATCGGAAGCATAATGATTGCTGTCAATCAAATCCTGACCGGAAGCTAGCACAGTGTCGATACGAAACTGATGATTGGCCAGCTCATTTTCCAACACCTGAAAGAAAAAAAAAAACTTCAACGGCTGAAAAACAAGTGCTAAGAATTACTGATTCTTTATTAAGGTGCCAATACACCTGACGAAAAAGAAGAAAAAGCCATTCGTTTACCAAGTGTCTTTTTTGAAGACGTTGAACTCCAATTAGACTCGTACCCAGGTCCTCCGAGGTGGCCAGGGTCATGTGTTCTCGTATCCAGGCCATCTCCATTTCAATGTCATAAAAGAACTGGTGAAGACCGAGTGAGTCTTCAAGCTGAGACTGGCGGTTTGAGGAGAGTTCTTTCAGCTCATCAAACCTGAAAATAAATACCATAAATAACAAAAAATAAAACTTTGACATCCACATAACAGGGGGTGAAACGGCAACAGAGGCTAACGTGTACTTCGGATCATGCAGTTCCGGTTGGGGTCTTAACCTATTAAGGGGTTCATATTCTCGTTTTTCCACAGTGTCGCTCCGATGCAGAGCTATCACATTCTGGGGAGTACCAATAATCCTAGAAAAATTAATGAAACCATTTGATCCTCACCAAGAGGCCACCAATATAAGCAACTGTAAAAAGGAGGTCTGAAGAAATTCAGGGCTCCAAGGGTTACCGTAATATTTCAGCATTGCTTGTCAGTGCTCGGAGGAACTTCAAATTCAAATCAAATTAAAATTGATCATTTCTGAGCTAGCACCTCTTTAATATGTTCTCAGTCCCCTGTTCAATCCTGGCAGCATCGAAATGACCGCCTTCAATCAAACCCTGTGCTTGATCGCAAAGGGTCTGGATCTGAGCATCATAAACCTCGATGTCAGTCTCCACTCCTTGGTGTTTCTTGAGAAGGAACTTGACACTAGACAAGTCATGACCGAGGTCTTCAAGGGACATCAGTGTTTCAACTTCATTCATCCAAACCTGGAGACAAAAACATTTCGAATAATATCGTTTTTAGCATCGGTCCGATGTTGGATTATCATTGGGACAATACTGAACCCATATTAATTGCCAACGAACCTTAACGTCTTCCATGGCTCGGTTGAACTGCTGTTGTTGATGAGCCTGCTGCAGTCTGAAACCCTTATCAGCGGACTTGCTGACTAGTTCACTCCATCCTTCATTTAATCTACTCAGACAGTCCTTGATTTCTTTGGAACCATAGTGACCTTCATGAATGAGTTTCTTTCCACACTAAAACAGATCATACAACAATTAAAAAAGATATTAAAAAAGTAGATAAAACTATTTTAAATAACTGCATCCATACAAACGGGATGTTAATCAATTAAACAACGGGAACACTCAATAGTACAGTATTTTGGAGGAGTTACCGCATTTATGCTATCAAAGCCGTCTTTGTTTGCTGCAATTTCAGCTTCGAATGCCTGATGTCTCTGAAGTTTTCTCTGGATGTTCGTCAAATCTCTGAAAGACTCGTCAGTAGCAATCTGAAGCTTTTGTTGAATCCATGCCTCAAACTGACAGGAAAAACACGATACAAAAATTACAATTTCGGATCAATCATCGTTGCAAAACCCCCACCCATCCCCACCCGGGTGGGACAGGAGTTTTCCACGAACGATGATTGATCCACAATTTCATCCTCCCAATTTGTAGTCTGTGGATGAAACCCTAGAGTGTGACCATTTAAATGAAAGCTATTGAAGCTATTGAGCAGTACGTTCATGTGGTACTGTT
The DNA here is from genome assembly GCA_947652115.1 of Blastomussa wellsi. Classification (NCBI taxonomy): domain Eukaryota; kingdom Metazoa; phylum Cnidaria; class Anthozoa; order Scleractinia; family Plerogyridae; genus Blastomussa; species Blastomussa wellsi. The sequence goes on along the minus strand of OX393572.1, from coordinate 3,271,487 downwards.
CATTATGCTGTACAAGGTGGTTCTAACTTTTAAGTCTGTGGATGAAACCCTAGTGTGTGACCATTCAAATGCAAGCTATTTAGCGCCACTTCCATGTAGTACTGTTCATTATGATGTACAAGGTGGTTCTAACTTTGAAACCCTAGAAAGTGACTTTAAATGAAAGCTATATTAAAATTAAAGAGTTACCTCTTGCGTGTCCCTCTTAAAGTTCTGAAGCAGCTGGGATTGCAGCAAAGCTTGTCTTCTCTTCGCAGCCAGCTGTTTCACGTTCTGCCTTCTTTTGAGAACGTCGTCTTTACGTTTTGAAATCCTAAACAAGTTTATACACATTATGTAAAATAGAGAAGTAAAAGACGCACTTGTTATTCCTCCCAATGTTTTGCTTCACAGCTTGGGTTCGAATCCCGTTGAAGCCGTGAATATGTTCCACGTTTCTTTTAATTGGAAAACTCAGTGCGATGATCATTTCTCACTAAAAGAAAACGAAAGACGTGAAGAGCACCTCACAAGTTAAAAGATAAGAAGGAAACAAGATGGAACAGTTTAATAATAAAAGCAAACTTTGACAAGCAGAGCAACAGCAACTACATTCTCCTTGCGATATCAAAACGATAAAAGCACACACGTAACGAGAATAAAGAAAATCATCAGCTAGAGGGCATTGCCTTGATGAACCACAAAAATCTCAGAGCTAAGTGTATAGCAGTCACTTTGGAGAATTGACATTTTGAGCTGTAGCCGTACCATTGTCTGTCACGGTGACCAGCCTTCATAACACTGTTAGCCATGTCGGATAACGAGTAAAGCTTGTCATCTTGAGCTGTCAAGGTCTTCTCAAAATTTTCTTGTTGTTTCAGCAACATGACAACGTCATCAACAGATGTCTGAGTGCAAAGGACAAATACTGATATATTTCCAAAAAGCATTGGTATTCAATCGGCCATTTCCGATATACCTCTGGTCATTCTCATTACCTCGGTTTCAAAACGAGTCTAAGTGCGAAACCATTCACATGCTTGGCATGAAAATGAACATACAGGTAAAACTCATTTTCGTATCAATGGCTTTGCACTTAGACTTGTTTTGAAACTGAGGCAAAAGAGAACTCGAGAATAGCCTACTGTGCACAACGATGTTCTTGGAACTCAATTATGTTACAGAAGACACGTTTTTGAAAGAAATGCTGCCTTTTGAGCAGTATTAGACTTTCACTGGATGGGGATTTTGCCCCTCAATAACGCAAGTTGTAAATTAAGTTATACCATGTACAAAACTAACAAATAGCTTGCAGACCCACGCAATGAAATCTTGCAAAAACACGAGTTTTAATGTACATTTCCACCGGCAATTATAGGTTCATGCTTCAGCGTGTGTATATCGAGTTTTAGAATATAGCCCTGTATGCTCACCATGGAATTTTAGCGGGCTTTATTTTTAATAGAACATGGGCAAAAACTATAGAAGCCAGGTACCCCGGATGTACTTTATGTTGCGTTGCGAATTGATCTTTTAATGCTATATTCTAAACCAGCTAGAATATGGGTTTCCCTATGTCCTATACGAAAATAATGCCCTTTTGAGGTCTAGAAAAGCAGCTGAATGCCTGAGCCGTTACACTAGCAGCTTTTCTAGACCTCAAGCGGGCATTATTTTCTTATAGAACATGGATACCCATCTTCTAGTAGGTAAATGGTTGCCGCAGGGGATTTGGAGAGGACGAAAGAAGCGTAAATGTTGTCGAGGCGAAAGCCGCGGGCAACTCTAGCTACTTTTTCAGTCCTTTAATAATGCAGGGCATATTCTTGTGTCTTTCTACTTTTGCAGCGTATTCAGAAGTTTGAGGTTTCCAAAGACTGATTCGACGAAATCTCACAGGCTGAAAAACGTGAGCCGATTAATCACGAAGTAACTGCTTTATATAGTAAATAATAATCAAATGCAAAAAATTGAATGGTACACAAAGTAAATTAATAAAATTAATACCCCTAGATCATCATTAGAGAGAAAGGCTTCGTGTGAAGCAGACAACGAATCAACATGCTCTGCATCACGGATGAACGCCTGCAAAACAACAAGAAACGAAATTAGAAAGATGCTGCACTAAAAATGTCTCATCCTGTTGCAAAATATTTTAATCGAGCAAGTGGCACATGAACACGTGTGTGGTCGTCGAAGATCTTTTTCAGCACGTTCAACAAACAGGACACAGCATTGGTCATCTTTGAGGTCTGTTTCCAGTGGCCAAAAGGCTTTTCCTTGAAGCGTGGCACTCTACCAAAGAAGAGAATTCATTCAACGAACATGCTGAGTTCCCGAGTGTTTACCGTAATCTTAGGAATTTTCAAAACTTTTTACGGGCATTTTTACACCTTTGTGAATTGTTATTATCAAGTTTTCCTATCGTTTTGAAAGTAATTCTGTTCTTCCTGGCTTTCCTAAAAGTATTCCAAGGAAAACAGGGACTGTATTTCTATTAACGGTATACACATCAGTTAATACTACAAGAAGTAGCTTTGGCCTATGAGTGAATGGCTGACCTGTAAGTCCTGTCCTTCATGCAGTGCGTTATTTCTTTCACTCCAAGTGTCCTTCAGCGCTGACTTTTCTTTTTTTAGCGCCGTCACTCTGTCTTTCAACGGCTTCACGCGAGGATTGGACGCAACCATCTTCTGGCCATATTCTATCAACTGGTCGAACCTGCAACAATACAACAACTAATGAACCTACAGTTACACTGCATGCACGTGGTTCCCTCAAAGAGGCCTCTCACAACTCTCCCTCGCTGTTAACCTAGCCTGTACTCCCCCCACCTCCCTTGATTTTTCTTCTCTCACCCGCTTTCTTCATTCGCCCTCAACTATTCGAGAGCCTGGTAAATGCTACGCTAAACCGTCTAAACCATGTTCGCATGTTCTGGAGGCTATGACCAGCTTATTATTTGGACGGATATTGCGGTTATTACTTGTTTGAGTGGGGAAAACAGTTCGCCATTGCCGAGTTCTCTTTTCCCTCTGTTTGAAAACGACTCTAAGTGCAAAACCATTCATATGAAAATGAGTTTGCTTTGCATGAAAATGATCGTGCAGGGCAAACAAAATTTCATATGAATGGTTTCGCCCTTAGACTCGTTTTGAAACAGAGGAAAAAGAGAACTCGGAAATGGCCTAATCGCGTTTGCATTGGTTTTGCGGTGCTGTACATAACACTTAGTGATCGGTTTAAAATATTCGCGGCACGCACTTTCTCAACCTATAAGGAAAACCAAAACAAATCGAGGCTACCTCGCGTAAGGATTCCCACACTCCACACCAGCTTCATGCATTTGCGTCATTTGCTTGCGTCTTTTGTGATTCAGTAATTTTTCTTTGCGACACAAAACCGAAAACTGCTGAAAACCTACCACCAGATAACACTAAATTTGATTAACTTGTCGATACTTGTCATTGGTTCATTTTTAGACTGTCAACAGTCCCCTATTTTCCCGTGAAGTCGTAGAGGTCGATCGTCGAGTTCAAGGGGCCGCCATCTTGGTCTCTATGCGAGCGAAAACTGGGGAGTACATAATGCCAGTGGGTAGGTGTACTGGGGGTTAATAACGTGGGGGTGGAGGAGCGTGAAAAATAGAAAAAAATGCCCTCACCCACAGGAATTTTGTACTATCCCCAGTTTTCGCTCGCATAAAGAGACCAAGAGTTGACTTCGCTCCCCAGGGACCCCTCCCCAGGAGAGTTTCTGTGCACCATACCTGTCATTGTGTGTTTGAATATCCTCCCACCTCTCTTCGTGTTCTTGTATTAGTTGTTTAGCGCTGTTGACATCTTTTGGTGTGTCTCCTGTTCTGAGAGACTCACGCATGTCCGAGGCCCAAGATAACTGTATTAAAGAAAAGGCTTCATGGTCATCTAAGGCCCTGACCCGACCGCTAGAGCCAAATGCAACAGCCCCCCCTCCCAAAACAACAAAAAAAGAACCTCCCCCCCTCATATAAACGGAAAGCTGGGAATACGACGAACTACAATGATCTTTCTATTAAACCTGTAATCAGGCGTTCTTCAACTAACAGGATGCCTAATCGCAGCTTACCCAGTGGTAGGATCGTCTTGGTATGAGAATAGGGCACCAAATAGTGCTTGGATCACCGTCTTTTCCTGTTTAGGCCTAAATTACAGCCGATTTCAGTGTACTGTGAAGACCTAAGTTTTCAAAACACGCAGAAGGCTTAAAGAAATTGAAATTTATGTCTCCCTGTATGAACATTAAAAAAGACCAAATTTGTGCAGTGCAGGCAAAAACGTATTTATCACCCCTTTTGTGATCGCCTTGGGCAAATCACTAACGCGGGCGAATGATGTTTGAAAAACATGGGTCTACACCCTGCATTGAAATCGGCTATTAGTATAGGTAATCACATGAGGCCAAGTACTATTAAGGATTAATTGCACGAGAGTTTTCAAAATTTTCCAAAATTGCCCGAGTCGCGAAGCGACGAGGGCAATTTGGAAAATTTTGAAAACTCAAGTGCAATTAATCCTTAATAGAACGAGGTCTCATGGGATTACTTGTTTATCAATAAAGGGCAAAATTTATACGAAGGAAAATCACGCGCGCACTCTATTTTTATCTGGGAAGCCTGTTTAGCGCTACGGCAATTAACGGATTAGCCAATCATTAACAGGTAATCATGCCCTCTCTTGATTACTGAAAATGCCCTCAATTAAGAAAAAATGCCCTCTCTCTCAACCAATCAGCGCTCAGTAATTTTGCCCTTTATTGATAAGGCCTCAAAACGTAGGACATGCGACAGAGAGAACACCGCACGGATCCATCCCGTTCATCCACGGGATCCATATCGTTAACACCGAAACTAAAACATTTTCCAACGCATAAAAAAGTTACTAACTGAAGCCAATAACAAGAACAGCAAATTTACTGACATTTTAAAATGCATCAGTGCAATTACCTAAAATACAAAGAATATTACCAGATCTCTTGAATCAGCCAAAAACCCTTGCTGGCCATAAGCTTCATCCAAAACCTTCTTCCTTTTATTTGCTTTGCCCTGGAGGAAAAAAGAACAATGCAAACGATTTTTTTAATACGATTGCTCCTTGTTGTTCCTTTTTCTACTGTTCCGGTTAAACTGCTGTTGTGAGGGTGAAAGATCAACTTTCCTAACTTGCTGTTGATCGGATTAAAGAATTAACATACACAGTACAAACCTTCAAGCCACTCCACAAACCAAGAATCTCAGCTTCTTTCGCTTTTATCTGCCGAGCTTGTCGGGGATGTTGAGAGACCAGGCTACAAAACAAAAGAGTACAACAAAGAGTACAAAAGAGTACAAGCCAACCAACAGATGTGTACGTACAAGCCTAGTGGCCCATCAGGCCGGAGCCTATCCAGTTTCCGTTGCATGAAGCGACAGAGAGTATTTCTACTCCCCCCTGGATGGGATGCTAGTCCATCGCTGCGTTATGCCCCAACAGTAAATTTGCCATCACTCATTTATACACCTGGGCGAAAAGAGGCACTTTGACAGACACGTGTCTTACCAAGAACACCCTCGCCAGGGCTCGAACCCGGACCGCCCGCGCTGGAATCCAGCGCGCTAACCATTAGTCAACAGCACCTCCCAATCCCAATCCCAAGCAGCAAAATGTTAAAGACAATCAAACACATCTAAACACGAAAGCCTCAAGGTTGCACAAATTAAAAACTTAAGAACTTACGACTTAGCCTGGTCCTGGAGCTTGACAAGTTTTTCATCCACAGCAGCAAGATCTCTTTCAAAACCCTGAAAATTGTGCACAATATTATTGTGACCACCCAAACAACTGTAAGGTAATAATATCACACGGTGTTATGAAGCCTCAGAAACGTTGGAAACTAGCTCCCGGTCACAGATTCATGGTGTCACGACAATGTGATAACTCTCGGAGATCTCGTGAATGCTTGAATTACCTACTCTCAGTTATTACAAACTTCATGGTTCATACAGCACTTTTCAAGGTCTTTCCAAGGAAAAACTGCATTTTTTCAAAGACTTGGTTTCCGCTTAATTTGAAAAATTAAAGATGATTTCCGGTCCATACTGCGCTATCTCCGCTTGCAATGCTTTCAACGGCTCCCAAGATGCGTCAAATAACAGTAACGAACTATACCAGCAAACGTCGCACGAAGATAAAACACTGTTCCACGCGATGTTTCAAGCTGAAATTGTGTATGGCTGAGCTTTCAAAGTTTTCTGCGCGCAAGTGAACGTTGTGGTAACAAAGTTTTATTTATTCAAGGAGTTTTCGATAAGATTCAAGGACTACTGGGGAAAATTCAAGGCCTTTTCAAGGACATTTGCGAATTTTTCAATTCTCATGGACTTTTCAAGGGGTTGATGCTTTTTCAAGGACTTTTCAAGGCCCGTGCGAACCATGATTTACTCGCATTGCAATGATTTCTGGTAATTTTCTCCCCGATTTTACCTGATGCCTTCTTTGTAAGGCTCTAACAGTCTCCAGGTCTCGTCCCAGGTCCCCATCTGATAACACTGAATCCTTTTCCTGGATCCAGGACTTCATCTCTTCACAAGAGTCAAAGAACAACTCGACCCTAGCAAACAATAAAATCATCATTGACAGTGTTTGATGTATAACAAAATGCGCAGGTTGATCTCGGCAATAGTGAGTAGCACTATCAGCTTTTTATGTGATTTACCTGTTTCCATGCACATTTTCTTCGAGGGTGATCGTTGTCGGCACCATTTGAATAATATTGTTTGACCACAATTTCTCAAACTCATTAATAATTGGAGGGGGTATGTGGTGCTGCGTCGGTGGGAAGTATAGCAAGATAATTTTGTTTTATCAACTGGGTTGATAATGTGAATTGGCCACCGTAAAGAGATTCGACCCAGTTGATAAAACCAAATTACTACATTAATAATTCATTGAGTTAAAACAAAGAAAATCATGACCGTGAAGGTGGTTTGGATACCCGATCTTAATTAGCATAGATTTTGACGATTTTATTTCTCCGTTTACCCTTAGCTTTTGTTTCGATTCAGAAGATATATCAAACACTCGAGACAGTGTTTCATCGGCTATCCAAATACCTCGAAGTTCGTTAAAAATACTCTGCTACGCGTCGGATTTTCAACTCACGCGTCGTATTTTCAACTCTCTTCTCGGTGTTTGGATATCCCGATGAACCACTGTCTGCCGTGTTTGATATATTACTTGAAAAGCCGATAGGGCGAAGAATGAATTCAGCATGCGATTAGCTATGTGGCCGTAGGCTATTGTACGCATTACGGCCAACGAAACTCCACATGCGAATTTGTCATTTCATTGAATTGAACTCTCTAATTTGGAATTAAGTAGGAGTTTGATTTTCAGTAAGAAACACAACAATGTCATCGTTCAGTTCTTCTTACCCATGTTTCTCTCTCAACTCCTCTTCTTTGGCCTTCTTCAAACGTTGAAGATTTTCCCACCTACAAGACGACATAAAAGTTACTACCTTGAACAGAGTTCCCTAATGTAAAGCATGTTGAAGGTTTAAGTATATCTTAAGAACATTTCTTTTTTGAGAAAGATTGAAATTCATTTTTGCTGAGCATGGCACAAAGAAAAACATCCAAGTCTCCTAAGGTAGCCTTTTCTTTACAACCCATGACCTTCCACGCACTGGTCGGAGGCTCCTATCGCTAAGCTAAAGGGAGAACGGTTGGAGAACTTGGCTATTAACAGCACAAAAAAATTTGTAAGACATTTATATTATTAAAGGCCTTTGATCCTCTTCTGCGCATGTGCGACCATTTGATTTCTGATCCGACAGACCACATTTTAAAGTTGGTTTCTGTGAAGAAATCCTTTTTCATCGATATTGCTAGGTTTGTAAAGGTTACAATAATGGCATTTAAGAACTATTTGTGTAAAGGTGGACGATTTAGCAAGCATATTTTACATTTTTGTTAACATCGCCAAGAAATCTGATGCCCTCCATATAAGAGAGAGATAAGACAAAGCAGCTGCTGACAAAATTAAAACAAAGAGACATGGGACAGACAAAACTGGTTTAGCAGATACACGAAAACTCCAAAACAACTGCAAAATCCCACGGCTGTGGCTAGTCGCGTTAGTCGCGTTCGATTTTCTATTGGTTAAAACAATTGGCGCCAATAAAAGCTGCACATGCGCATTATCACAGGCCCTTTAACTAGAAATGTTTCTGTCGCTTTGCAGCATAAAGTACATGGTACTCTCAACGTGTTTCTATGAAATAACACAAACGCACATGTCAATGATTTCTTTTCTTCGTTTCTTCACATCAGCTGAATGCCTGTGATCTGTGTTTACGAGTTGATCTGCAAGTGTGTTAATCTCAGCGATACGGGCGCTGTTTGCTGTTAACTCTGTAGTAAAACCCTGTTAACAAAATGAACATGTTATACAACGGAACGAATCGAAATCACAAGAGACGAGTGCTATTTCACTAGCACTGCCTCATGCGATGGTACACAGAACATGTGCGATAGTGCAGGGCACGAACGGCTTTAACAATCATCGATAAAAAAGTGCCACCCACAAAATAGAGCAACTGCAGCTTTCAGAACGTTTTCAGCGTGTCACAACGTGGGTGTCACTTGGATTACTTGTCAACTTCTCTGACCAAACAGTTGCAGGATAAAACAAATCCCACATGTGCGACTCTACTCCAATATAGCTATTATTTCACCACCTGCCATTTTGAGAAGACTTCACCTGTGTTCCTGATCTTACAATCTTTAGAGCAACGTTTCTGCATCTTACTAACTTTATTGATTGTATCCCTTTGCACTCCTCCCTTTTGGATTAATGAATACTCCAAGTACTAATCAGAGAATCTAGAGCATTCAGTTATTAACAGTTATTTTTTGTTGCATTAGTTGTAGCACCAGCATTCCTACTTTAATTTTTTAAATTTTGTTAGCTTCATGGAAATCATACTTTTTGTCCGTATTTGACTGAGCTAGGTTAATCCTGAAAATTACGGTGCAGATCAACGTAAGCATTACACAACCACAATAACGTAGCAAACTGCAACACACAAAAACAAACACGCACAATCGCCAACTAAGTAAAGCACAAATTGTCACAAAACCACGAAAATTCTAGAAAAGCAACTTTCAGCTTTGAATATATAAGCATTCCGTTAACAGTTAAAGTATTGCGGATTAGCAGAAGACTCTACCTCAAGATTTTTGCGGATGACATGAATGTCTTTTGCTGATTCAGAAGCGTTGTAAGCGAGCTGAGATTCCTGATTAGTCAGAGGAAAACGTTATAATGTCAGCAAGATCAAAAGAAAATATTAGAGCAAACTGTTAGCCCCATGCAAGAATGGTAACACTCAGGCCAAATGCTCTACTTAATTAATTCTGCGGTAAGCAGAAAAATACTTATTTACGCCCAATTCTTCCCCCATCCCAACACAATAAAAAATACTTAGACAGAAATGAGAAGAATAATGTAGAATCGTCAGCAACAACAGTATCTTGAATAAGATGTCTCACCAAATCTTCATAAACAAAATGTATGATAATCAGAAACAATAACACTTACACCACTGCACTGAATGAATGTAAAACTATGTGTTTTGTTACTTGACTACAAGGGCAATGCAAATATTCAGCCAAAAAGCAACTTTATTTTGATTGCCGTAAAACCTTTGGCTCCTCTCTTTCTAAAACCCATGTCCGGAAGTTCAATTCTTTTAACAAGCCTCACCCCACTATTACTAGAAACCCCTTCCTTAAAAGAGCTTTATCCGAAATAACAAGCCCGAAAAAGAACATCCAACAATCCAATGGATTTGAACCATTGACATGCCGTGTCGCCAGTTGGAGCCTAAGTACCATAGATACGTGTACGAATGCCATACTACAATACCGGTTTTTACAGGTCTAATGTAAAATCTACTGGACGATGTTACATGCAAGTCCAACCTTGTTTTTCATCCAAGCTTCGATGTCATCACACTCATGGCAGAAGTGAAAATACTTGATTGAGTTCTCCAGATTTTCACGTCGAATCTGCAAGGAACAGTAAAACAGATACTCTCTTTTACTTCACAAGTCGACAATAAATACAATGCAATAAAACACAAATGTCCTGTACATAGTACCTCCGCCATCTCCACAAGTCTTGAGTACAAATTCTGGAGAGAAACTTGGCGAGTTGCAACATTATCGCGGTCAAAATGGGCCGTGAAATGGCGTCTGACAGGACGACGGGATTTCCCTGTAAGTTAAACGGACATCTTTTGTCGTGATCTTTTGCATATCTGTAGACAGTTCGAAGCCTTCTATTTTCTCAATACTTTTTCGATCGTCACACTTCGCACTCTCGATCGCTACGCTTGCTGTTTCTCTAAATTTTCCATCAAGCAATAAAGAGGTTGTGAACATTCAACCATTTCCGATCACACGCAAATGTCAGTGAAACCTTAAGTCATTTAATTGCTTATAACTTCGGAATCTATATATAAAATTCTAGGGCATTTTCAAATGAAAGCTATTGAACAATACTTTCATGTCTAACTTTTATGTCTGTGAATGACACTTATGTCTGTGGTGTGACCATTCAAATGAAAGCTATTGAGCAGTACTTTCATGTGGTACTGTTTATTATGCTGTACAAGGTGGTTCTAACTTTAAGTCTGTGGATTGATATTTCACCCACGATGAGGCTCTATCTATTATGTTTATCGATTTTAGTGGTCCAAAACTAAGAGTAAAGCTATAGTATTGTCAAAAACGTGAAGTCCCCCCCCCCCTGCCATTCACTCACCTTTCTTTTCTGGAGTTTTGAGTTTCACTGTTCGTTGTTTTTGAATCATGACTTTCTTCTTCACTTTCCGTTTTACTATCACCTTCTCTGGGACAACAACTTTCTGTTTTGTTACTTTCTTCACTGTTCTGGCTTCAATCTCTTTCACATAGTTAGCAGGAACATAACCAGCTTCCTTGGACGTCAAACGTCTGAGAGGAAATCACCATAGACTAGTTAATGTATACTTTCGTCAAGGAGCACGCGTACACGCGTACGCGCACGCCAAAACGGCCATTTTTAATAACTATAAAAACATGACCCTGAATGCGAATGTTGATCGGGCTAAAATCATCCTTGAAGATCCAAAACCGCAGAAGGGAGCACAAGATCTTTAAGAGTGGGCTAAATGCAAATAAAGTTGTTTGAAGTAATATATCAAACACAGTGTTTCATCACATTTCCAAACACCGAGAAGAGAGTTGAAAATACGACACGCAGCGGGGTATTTTTCACGAACTTCGAGGTGTTTGGAAATGTGATGAAACACTGTTTCGAGTGTTTGATATTATATCTTCTTAATTGAAACTAAAACTACGGTTACGGTTCTGATTTCCTTTGTTTTAACGTGACGAATTATTAATGAGTTTGAGAACGTACCTTACACTCCACCAGTCTTTGTTTGTTTTAGCTATTAAGAAAAATACCTGGAAAAATAAGGCCAAAAAATAGAGTTAGACAAAAGGACACAGATTAAGGATATACCTAGTCTCCTTCACAGCCATTTTTAAGATGTCACGCATGGGGAGCGTTGTGTGACATTCAAAAATGGCTGTGAAGGAAACTAGGATATATCCTGAAGAACTAAATCTGTTACACTTTTAGTATCTTTTACTGAAGAAAATGATTACGCCGATTTCGTGATAGCAAAGGTATGTGCTTAACGGCCCTTTGCACTAACGGTCATCCATGGGTTCAATATCGGTCACGCTGTGTGCACGTGCTTCCACGAAGAAGGCTAACGCTGGAAACGTCAACTCTCGAATCTCTTTACGGTGGCCAATTCACCTTATCAACCCAGTTGATAAAACCAAATTATACGTCCACTCTAATCCGGACAAATTTGAAAACGCAACTTTTTTCTCTGGATTGGCCTTTCGTCCACACTAAAACGGAACTTTTTGAAAACGCTTTCCAAAGAGGATAAATTTGAAAACGCAACTTTTTTTCTCCGGATTGGCCTTCCGTCCACATTAAAACGGCGTTTTCGGTCACCGAAAACGGAACTTCTTGAAAACGCTCTCCAAGGTGGATAAATTTGAAAACGCCGGCTAGGTGTGTTAGTGTGGACGGCGAAAACGGAACTTTTTGAAAACGCTGACATCAAAACAATTGAATAACGTTGCTCGGGTAATGTGTGCATGTTCTGGCATGTATTAAGCATTTCTGGCGACGCAGCGTTTCAAAATCGATGGTGATACAATTTGAAAAAGGTATGATGTGGACAGAAAACATTTTATCCACTTTCGTGGAGAAAACGCCGTGCAAATTTATCCGGCTTAGTGTGGACGTAGCCGCAAGCTTGAATTCTCTTTGTTTTGTACGCCCCAGTGCTTAGCTTACCCTCCAGCATGGCGGATTTTATGAAATGTGACTGTTACCTGCAAAGGGCCCATGACTTGCCTTTTGAGAAGTTTTTCTTTCCACAACTATGACATTTTCTTACAAAATCAGTGATCAATGTAGGTTCACAGGCGTACATGTACATTCTATCATCATTTCTTACTTGTACTAGAATCTCCACCCCAGGTCTACCCCACAAAATGATCTACCCCTCTAAGTAGTCTTACTATTAAAGCTGATCAATAACCCCACCCACCTCTCCCTTAGCCATTTTCAGCCCCTGTCCACTGAAGGGATGAAGAGCTTTCACTTGTGGAACTTTGATTTCTTGTACAACGTCTTTTATGACTTCCTTTTCCACGGTCTCTTCAACTTCTTCATCAGTCTCAACTTCAGCTTCTTCTTCGTAAGTTTCAATTGTTGTCTGAAATACAAAAGCACGGGAACTACACTAAGCTTCACTCCTTAGGTGGTCGGAAACTAAATTCTCATTACAATTTTAATACATTCTAAAGCAAGAAGGTGATGAGAAAAAAGAAGATCATCAACCAGGTCATACAGTTAATGAACTTAAAAGAGCTACATCACGCTATTTTGAGTCATTTTTCGTGACAAACCAAATTACCCTGAAAACTTTGGAAACTTTCAAATAATAGTTTAGAAAGAAAAAAAAAAAACACTAAAGAAGTGATAGTAAACCAAAAAGGAACAAGGATGGTTAACGATGGAGAAGATTGAGATAGATTGCAAATGACAAGTTTGAAAAATTTAGGCTAAGTTTTTTCAACGTGCACAAACCGTGAGATAGCTACAACTCAGGTTGTCAAATATCAGTCACCAACTATAGTTCTTTTCAGAACTACTTCTACCCAGATAATCACACAATACTAATGATTGATAAACCAACATGTCTCTCATGACTCGAAACAGTATATTAAGGAACCTCCGCCATGCAGAAGAAAAAAAATAAAGAAACGAAATCTTGATTGGATTGTAGAAATGTCCACCTGAGCTGCAATTTCGTTGCTTTCCATCAGTTTACTTTGTTCTCTCAAGCGATTGACATCACCAGCAAATCCTTTGATCTCGTCTATAACATTGGTGTGTCTCTGCAGAAGGGACTGAACAAATACCGACAAAGACATTAGTTGAGCTTCTCAAACTCAATTAATAATTCATCGAATTTAAACAAAGAAAATCATAACCGTGAAGGAGATTTGGATACCCTATCTTAATTACATAGATTTTGACGATTTTATTTCTCCGTTTACTCATTAGTTTTTGTTTTGATTGAGAAGATATATCAAACACTCGAGAAAGTGTTTCATCAGCTATCCAAACACCTCAAAGTTCGTTAAAAATACTCTACTGCACGTTACATTTTCAACTCTCGTCTCAGTGCTTGGATATCCCGATGAAACAATGTCTCTTGTGTCTGATATATTACCTGAAACTCGCAATATTGAAAGTGATAACTTGAGATATTTTGTACCCACCATCGCACTCTGTTCATCTCTGCCATAATCTTCACTACTCACAACATACATCTTTTCCTTCATCCAAGATTCAGCATCATTTGAGTCTGAATAATACTGAATGAACAAAATCAAAACAAAAGAAACTCAGTTTTGGCACTCCATGTTAAAGTGCTCGAATAATTCATTTTGAATCAAGCAGCTTATTAAGTCAGTCAGTCCGGCAGTCAGACAGCCCGTCCATCTATCAGTCAGTAAGTCATTAATTGTCAGTTAGTTTGTCCGTCCATCAGTCAGTCAGTCAGTCAGTCAGTGGTCACTCGGTCAGTCAGTCAGTGGCCAGTCAGTCAGTAAGTCAGTGGTCACTTAGTCAGTCAGTCAGTGGTCAGTCAGTCATCAATTGTCAGTTAGTTCGTCCGTCCATCTGCCTGTCATTCAGTCAGTCAGTCAGTCAGTCAGCCAGTCAGTTACTGATGCATTTTATTGTTTCCATACATACACAACTTTATTTCAACTCAGATTTGGAGTAGCTCGAAGGAGCTAGTATCTCCAAGTTGGAAAAACTCCCCAACCAAAAACTTAGTAACTACTAAAGAAAACTACGGACTCTTCTTGCTCTGTGCAGTTCGACAAGTCTTTTAATGCCTTCAATACCTGCAGTGACTGCGCTGCATCCTTAAGTCTCTCCGATCTTGTGATCAAAAGCTCTCTTAGCTTCATCCAGTTGTTTTGTAGTTGTTTAATCTTTGCTCTGATTTCCTTGGAGGCATAGTGTCCCCTATCAATCAGTGACTGTCCCTTGGCACACACCGTTTCGCAGTGTGCAAAACGACCAGTCAGCTCAGCCTCCAAAGCCTATTAAAACAACACCATTCAAAAGGCGTTAAGAAAATACATATCTAGGTTAAGAACAGCGCAAAAAATTGCGGACATTTTATTTTAGGACACTTTTTATCTTGTTCTGGACAAATTTCGGACACTTTACTGAAACATAAAGTAAATGTGCACCTATAAACTCTGGTAAACACAAAAACAGTGAAAATCATAGTACAGCAGAATGGAATATATCTCCAATATGCTCTTTGTTAAAAATTTTTCCTTTCCATAAAAAGAATGAGCATAAGCCTGATCCGAGTTCTAGTTCTGTCCATGTATATTACTTTTATACTGTACTGTAAATAATTTGGATCTTAAAAATTCTGACTCTTGAAAATTTAGAACAGTTTTAGTTTTGAACACTTTTTGTAACGTAGCCATTAAGAATGCTCATTGGATGATGAGGGTAACAAGATAGTCAATTTGATCCCCATTGTCCTGTTTGTGGCTGTTTCCTTAGCAAGTCATGGTGGCTCCTGTTTTCTATTGCTGTATTTCTTTGGGAATTTCAGCTTCTTTTTCGAGGAAGCAGCTGCAAACCATAACAATGATGTAGTCGACCATCTTGTTACAATTTACATGTAGTCACCCATAAACAAACAGCCTCACGGTTGATAAAGAATTTCAGTAAGCAGTTTTACTTTACTTTACACACCACGATCGACCTTCAAGTGACTATATGTACATTGTGAAAAAAAACAGTATATTGTTATTCCTTCAAAGTTGAACTCTTCTCCTCTGATCACTAACCTTATGTTTCTGCTGCAGTCGTGTCAAGCTTATCAGATCGTTTCCAACATCTTTAGATGACAAAACTTTTTCAGTTTCTTTGACAAACATTTCTTCTTCTTCCATATCACCAAAGAATTTATAAAGCCTGAGGGAATCTTCCAGCCTTGCTCGACGTTCCTTTCCAAGTTGAACTAATGCCTGTATAGCAAAGCAGGAGTTACAAGAACCAAACACAAGCTACTCATGCGGTAACCTCTGGGTCAAGGAAGTAGCTGAGGGGGGGGGGGGGGGGGGGGGCAGGCTGGGAGGCTGGAGTGCCTGTGACTCCCCTTGTGATACTTTTTTAAAGTAAACAACATACGATATTCAGGTAGCAAAAATGCATGAATCCGGAGAGTCAACACAGTGGCATACAGTGTGCCCCCCTGAAAAATCCTGCACGGAGGATAAATTTAGGACTTAAACTTGCAAGTGGCATAAGACGTTTGAAAATGAATTGACAAGAAATGACTTTAAAACATTTTGATCTGACCTCTATTTCCTTCTGTCTGAAGTGATGCTCTCAGAGGACGCTAAGGAATTATTAAGATGTTGGATGGGAGAGTGCTCTTACACATTTACACAGGGGGAGCTAACAACTGGTATATTTTGGCTTACTGCAGGAAGGGACAAGCAGGGGTAAAGAGCTTGTTCCAGCATTTTATGGTATACAAAAGTCTGTAGGAGACCTAAGATTCTTGTTGTACAAATCAACAAACACAGGTTTAATTTTGTTTGTCACCTCAAAAGCTTGCATAAGTAGCGAATGTCTCTCTTTGATGACTCTGGTCTCAGGATGCTTTGCTTTGACAAATTTCTGCGCCACATTGTTGATTCGCTGCACACTCTCTCCTTGAGATTGAATCTGTGATTCAACTAAACTGTGTTTGTGCAGGAGATTTTCAACGTCCAACAGATGCTTGCCATAATCTTCAGATCTCACAGCAGCCTGTAAAAGATAATTCATTCAGAGACACGTCTGATGAACATAAACTGAGTCAGATAATCTCTTCTTTGAGATGAGCCATCATAGCAGAAGTCAGCACCAGAAATAAGGCTGTGATGTTTGAAAGAAAAACAGAACTTGCTGCGCATCGTATTTTCAACTCTCTTCTTGGTGTGTTAAATCGTGATGAAACATTGTCTCTCATGTTTGATATATTACTTCTCACATGTCTAATAAAAAGTTGGATCAACTGCTGCTACCACAGCTGTCATGTTCCAGAAAGAAGGAAATAATTAAAGGGACATATCATATTAATGAGTGGATTTAGCACTGTGCTTATATCTCTCACATTCCATCTCACAGTGTTAACAATTGGCTTCTGATTGGATTACTTCTTTACAAAAAAATGTGGAAGCAGTGTGGCCGAGTGGTTTAGGGTGCTGTTGTTGTAATCCGAGGGTCCCGGGTTCAATTACGCTACCCTGCCACTAGTGGGATTTGTTTCTCAGTAGTCCCGAGTTAAGCGCTAAGTGCATGGCCACTTTAAATCGATAACGATATTTAGAGAGGAGGCTGGCCACAGCAGCCTCAGCTGGTTTTCATGCAGGTCCTCTTTCCAGGTTGAATTGAAATTTAGAGAAATGTTGGTTTTGAGGAAGGAGGAAAACCAGAGGAAAACCCTCGGAGCAAGGAGAGAACCAATAAAAACTCAACCCACATATATGGCACAGAGCCAGAAATACAAGGACATTAAAAGTGGTCACACTTTGGTGCCTGTTGCTGCAAAAGGCCAACTGGTTGGAGAATAACCAGTTAGTTACTCACAAACAGCAGCTGAGGAGCTAAACTCAAGACCTCCAAGAACAAATCCTGCCAGTGGCATGATGCAGGATTTGAACCAAGGATTGTTTTGCTACCTGTGAAAGGGTGTTCAATATAAAATTATTTTACAATCTACAAACTGTGTTATAGCTAAGTTAAATAACCAAATACCTCAATATCCTGCATGTCTCCATGTGCACCATCCATTTCCCTGAACAAGCCCACAAGATCCCGAAAACCAATCAGCGTCGAACGTCGAGCCTCTAACATGCCAATCAGCTTATCCCACTTGGTCATGATAACTTCCTCTCTGAAATGAAAGATCATCTTGGTTAAGACAGCTTGGAATGGTAAACAAGCTGTACTTGGCCTCTGTGAGAAATGCTTCTGTTATGAACAAAATACCTTGCACTTATTACATCAGCTCTGTAGTAATCTTCATCAATAAGTTCTTGGGCCAGGTCAAATACCATCTGGAAACGTTCCTCCTGAAAATTACATTTCAAAAAAGACTTTATGCTGCAAATTAATCAGACAACAGCTA
Source organism: Blastomussa wellsi (assembly GCA_947652115.1). NCBI lineage: Eukaryota > Metazoa > Cnidaria > Anthozoa > Scleractinia > Plerogyridae > Blastomussa > Blastomussa wellsi. Next base: position 3,253,625 of record OX393572.1, on the reverse strand, counting down.
CATACAAGTGCTACCTTTTTAACCACCATTAAACAGATAACTGTACCGTGCAGAGAGGTCTCAATTGTGTCGGCTTAATAGGAGGGTCCCAAGAATGTAGGTTTGCAATGCGTGCAGCAGGCTGCACCCATGTAAAGGTAGTCCTCTGCACACATTGTGGACTACACATACAGTCTGTATACTTGCATTTGCAGACCTTGACACCAAAAAATATTTTTAAAACTAACCCTGGCTTTGACATCAGTACTGATGGCTTCGTGACGTTTGAAGGCTGCCTCCACAGTGGCTGCATCCTGACCCAATGTTTCTCCTTCAAGGACATGCATCATATCATCCAGCCATGACTCACGAAGAGAAGCCTGCAAAAGAGTGCCCAGTGGAACTGAAGCTTGAAAAGCGCTGCGCACTAATGACGTCACAAAATTTTAGACCCCCTTGTGACTCAGACAAACAAACTCCAGTTCTGTAAGAGTTTAAGGGCAATGACCAGCAGTTCGCTTCGATCTTTAACCGTTTTTACCGACGACAACGGCTCTAAATTTGAAAGAGAACCGGAGGAATACACTGTTGACCAGTTGAAACGGTGGTTTGCAGGGGATTGAAATTGAGCGGTAAACGCGACGACCTAGTGAAACGTGTAAAAGACTTCAGTGAGAGTGGAAATCATCACACGCTTGATCCGAGTATTGACAACGGCAAATGGTTTGCCGCAAAGGTCCTGAAAGAAAGTTCAAAGTTACAAGCAAATTGTAGCGGTGTAAAAATGTTGACTAGCCTGCACGACTCCTACGTTCCATGACATTTGTAAATTTGCCATTTCCTTTTCGATTTCGATCTTTCGACCGTTTTCTTGCTTCGCACTTCTTTTTAAAGGGCACTTAATTCCGTGTTATGAGGAGGACTATGAATAAGAATAGATCCGTTTTAGTGTTGTACAGCAAATGTTAAGAGGTCACAGGTCTGCATGATTTCCGTTGTTATCTGATGCTTTCGTGTAGAGTCTGACACCTATATCCTATATAATTTATCATTTGTTGTTACAGTGTAGTTTATTTTGGATCATATCTGATGCAAGACTTTCTTTTAGCTCTCTAAATTTGCTTTAGACAGACAAAGTGTGAGATTTACCGTGAGATTTATCTTACTTGCATTCTACATTGTGGAGCCCTGGCTGTTTCATTAAAACTGTTGCAAGTTATTGTTGCGTCTTCTCACGGATACAATAATTATTTTTGTCCGACTTTAAAACCAAATACTGCTGTAGCTTTACTTCTTGAAAGCTATTAGTTTGTTTTAGAGAGACACTGTCTGTCGCCAAGGTCACTTCTTGCATCAACTCGGACAAGCTTTTTTCTCTTGAGCTCGGTGTTTAGGTTTCTACCTCCTTTATTCGTCAATGTCACATTCTAGCACCACACGATTAAGCTGTAAATTTTCACGCACAAGTCTGTTGACTATTTTGCGTGTTATGTTTGCCACTATATGGTTTTATTCAGGCAGTGAAGGGCGCAATGTAGGTATTTCTGCTAATTTTTTTCTCCGTAAAGAATTCTCGTGAACAAGCCACTAGCCAACGCTTGCACTTTGCAATGTCTTGCGACGGTTTCGGGAATGGTATAAATCAAAGCTTTCTTTTCTGATGCCTCCAACTCTTTGAGGGATTTTGGCCATTTTTCTGGATATCGAGAGTCTGTTTTACACTCACCCCAACAGCAGTGTTTGGTAGTCACCATTTCTCGCCCTTCTAGAACGCTAACTCTTCGAGCTGACCAAAATTTTCGCTTTTTGATTCACTACTGCGGGTTTTGCTCATACATTTGCCTTTCGCGGAACACAATGTTTGTCTGAGTCTGTGCGGGGGGTCTCATGGCACAAATCTATTTTTAGTAATAGTGCACAGCGCTATTTAACTACGTGGTACAAAACAAAGATTGTCCCTGATTTAAACAGTTAATGATTAATTGATTGAAGTGAAGGACATATTAATGTTGCCTTAATGTAAACTACATGGCTTGCATAGTTATTGATCAGCTGGTAACCCATCATTAGTTTTGCCAACGTCGACCAGATTCCAACTTTATTATTTTATTTTATTTATTTATCCTCTTCGGGCCCACGTGGACTCTTGAGGCTGGACATTCCAACTTTAGCATCACCATTAAAGAGTGAAAATATTAACCTCTTACTATCCGAGAGTGAGGGCTGTACTGGGGAATATTGGCCCGAGGTCGTTTCTATGAAAACGGCCCATATGGCAAAATCCCGACCAAGAAAGAACCAATCAGAATGCTCAGATTTTCCTTGCCATATAATAATACTGAGCATTTTTCATTCATATTTTTTGTTCTTTTTAAATTACTTGCTGGTGAAATGACAGCAATCCAATCAAGTTTTACTGGGGTAATACAAAACTAATATAACACACTGGTACCACATCAAGATATAAAAGAAACGATGCATGCAGAACTATTTCACATGCACTTTAGACAGACTCGCAAAACTTAAATAATCATCATGACACGAGTCTTATTAAGAAATAATTTACCTTTCTTTCAAACTTGTCAGCCAGCTTTTCCAGCATCTCCTGTCTGGAAAAAGTAAACAAAATACACTCGTCTGTCAGCTTTAGCAAACTGTATTTACTACCCACATACCATTGGAGTTTGTCTTGACAAAATAATCTAAGGCAAGGTCAAGGTTTCATTAGGATTTTAACTAGGGAGGGACCCATAGGTGGGCATGGGTGGGCAGAAAAGAATGCAATGAAGCTATTTTTTAAAGTGAAGAATGATCATCGCAGTGAATTTCCAATTTAAGCATTTGGAAAGAAGAACTTCAACAGGATTCGAACACCGTAACGTCCATGAATACTGGTGCAATGCTCTATTTTTTCATGCTCATTTTATTTAAAGGAGCTATGTCACGGTTTGTGCACTTTGAAAAATTTAGCTTATGAATGAGTGCATTGATTTTGTCATTTGTAATCCATCTCAATCTTCTCCATCCTTGACCATTCTTGTTCCTTCTTGGTTTAGTATCAGTTCTTTGGTGTTTTCCTCCCTTAATAAACCATTATTTTGTAGATTACCTACATTTTGAGGGCAATTCAGTCACAAAAAAATTACTCAAAATATTGTGACGTAGCTCTTTTAAAGTAGGTGGGTACCAACCATTGCGTACCCTGGTAGTAGTAAAGCTGTTCTGAGATTACCTGATCAACTCCTGGCGAAGAGCCATTTCTCTATCATGCTCGGCACTTTCCATGACCTGCCACGCCCTGTTGATGTCCAGTACAAGTCGTCCCTCGGGTGGTACATAAGGTCGCTGATTGTTACCTTTTCTTTTAGTTTGCAAACTAAAGAGGTGAGCCTCAATGTTCACTCGTTCTGAGTATCTGCGAGAAAATTACATTTAACAATTGCAGCACAATGCACCTTACAGGGTGCTCTTTCTTTAGACTATGTGGCTTTCTCAGATTGCAAGCCTTATTAAAGAGACTTCTCCACCATGAGTGAACCCTTGCTACTTGAGTCTTACAACCAATAACATCAAGGGCAAAACTGACCAGTTAGTTTTCATGAACCAGACTTATAACATTTGACTGACAAACAGCTCTTCACTTGACTCTGATGATGCCTTCTGCTCAGGTTGTCGAAACGTCAGTCACTGTCACTGACAACAACCCTCACCCGAACGATCAAAGTACATGATTAATTTAAGGACGTTCGTGCAAAAATTTTCTATCATAATTTTTTTCTGAAACTCTCACCACTGTGAGAGTAAGTGATGTCAGAAATGCAAAACAAATTGGGGGTCACCAACTTTGTTTTGGAGATAACATGCCCAGAAGAACACCCTAATTCTGAAAACTCGTGCTTCGTTAGCGGATACGGCTAGTGTCTGTAAGCACAAAAATATTGCAGATGAATCTTTGAAATGAACGTATATCTGACAAGTGTTGTTTAAATGGACCCATAAAGTGAACTTATTCAACTGGTGTGGTTCCTTAAAGAAAAACTTCGCATTTAGCGGCCATATTTCCACTCGCCTAACAGCTGCAAGATTGTAGTTTGCAAACTTGAAAAGTTGAGGCTACACTTTTCAAGATGTTTAATCTGTGTCGACAGAGCATGGAATTAATTAAAACAATTGGTTTTTGGAAGGAGCGGTAAAACTTTCTTAAAAGCCGTTTTCTTATAAATTAACTTACTTTGGTGGCTTTTCAACTGTCCTGAAGTGCTTGAATGTTGCCATCTCTCGCTGAACTGCCATCATAGACTTCTGAAATGGCCGACCAAGCTCTACAATTTTTGAGTTGAGCCAGTTCAACAAATCAGACACCATCTGTTCATAAGCTTTCTCCATCTGATCCACCTCCATTAAAATTCCAAGTATCTGTTAAAAAGGTCAACAAATACATGAATTGTATGTATTACAGCAAAAAAATTATATTTTATGCCAATAATCATGATCATAAAAATTAAAACTTAAATTAAGGGTAAACATAATTGCAAGTGTCCCGGTCAGTAGTTTACATTGTGACCCTTACATGTAAAGAAACTAAGATTGGAAATGAACGGAAACTTGTTAAAATCATGGTTGAATTCAGGACCATCAAAGTACAAGGTCAAAGTCTCATGAATGATGATGACGATGATGATGGTGGTGATGATGAAGATGATGACGATGATGATTATGATGGTGTTGTTGATGATGATGGTGGTGTTGGTTGTGGCGGCAGCGGTGGTGCTTACAATGATGATGATTTTATTTCACTGCAAAGTTTGAAAGCACCGGACATAATCCCCCTGTAAGTGATACAGTAATCGCACTTTTGACTGACATGCCCCACCTTAGCAATACGTCTTCCTCCGGTTTCTTCACTCTTCATCTTGGCGAAATATTGATAATACATTGACACATACGTCATGATGGATTTTTCATCTGGTCGTGGACAATCCACATCTAAATAAAAAATAATGAAAACAGTAAGACATTCTATTCTGTATAGCAAAAGCAAATATTAAGAACAACAAAAAAATGCAAAATTAACGTGATTAGTATGAAATTTCATGCAATCAAATATCTGTACCCTCAGCATCCAGTAGTTTGGCAATACCCAAGCTCTCTTCGGCAACATTAAAAGCATTGTTCAAGTTTGCTTCATGTTGATTAGGACGTAAGGTACCATAGTTGATTATGTCAGGTCTGTACATAAAAAACAATGATAAACAACTTTTATTACTTCAGAACCTCAAGACCATGATAGGGATTCATAAATTAATTGTATTTAATGCTGTTATTAGGTTTATCAGTAAACAGAAATAAGGGTTACCACTTATCAGAAACTAAAAAATTCCCTGACTTTTTGTTTTTGTTTTTTATTGTTTTTGACAATAAAATACCTATTGTAAGATTTTCCTGACTTTTCCCTGACCTTAAAAAATTATTGCAACTTTAAGTTTTCCCCAATTTTTCCCTGACTGAAGAATTGTTAATAATGTTATAAAAATTTAAAATACCATCATTTCATCATTACCTGTGCTTATGAATGAGTGCATTAAATGCTAAGCCATTTCTCCAACTTGTAGTAAAGTTTTGTACATCAACTCCGGGATACCTTTACAATGACAGATTGTAACAAGGAGGAAAATCAAAACAATATGTTCATTATCCCCTTTACCTAGCCTTCCCTTTCCTGTTTGCACTTTGGACAAGGGCAGCAGGTAATTTAACCTTGTTCCATGTGACACATACTGCTGCAGCTTACCCCAGTTTCTGTAGCATTAATCAGGTAGGAATATTTCTACTCCCGTGGGTAGAGTGCGAGTCCATCACAGGGTAACACCGCCAGCATTATTTCCCCAGTACCCATTTATACCCCTGGGTGAAGAGAGGCACTGTGTATGGTGGCCGAGGACTGCCACCGAGTTTTCAGCACATGTTTTCTTCATTTTTTTTCATTAAGTAAATTAAACGGAAAACAAAACGAAAATAACATTAAAATAAAATAAAAATACAATAATATGTAAAACAAAATGCAAGTGAAATGTAAATCAAATACAAATGCAATAAAATTTAAAACAAAAAGCAAAGTGTAAAGTCAACTCCCTTTAGATCAAAATTGACTGCATTTTTAAAAGACGATACAAAACAGAACATAAGTAGAAGTCAAAGTCAATTTAAATTGAATACATTCTGAAAAGAGAATAAAAAACAAAGTTGGTGGCAGCGCTCGGCCATGCGAAAATCTACTTTCGTTTAAAGTAAAATTAAAAGTAAATTTTTCGCGTGGCCGAGCGCTGCCAC
>OX393572.1:3142602-3247116 GCA_947652115.1 Blastomussa wellsi | reverse complement strand
GAAAAGTGCTGCCGGATTGGTCTCTTTTATATTAGGGGTTAAGTTAAAATTTTCCCAGCACCATTTCCCTCCTAACATAATTGTAGAGTTAGTGTAAATAGGCTTTAAGCATCTATCATTTAAGTCCTCTTTCAATGTTACTTGTGCAGCACTGTTGAATGCTATGATCCTACAAAAGATGAGTGGAAGTTTGTGGCATCGATGAACAACCAACGTGATGGTGCCTGTGTTGTGACAGAAGGTCGTTATATTTATGTGATCAGTGGGTATGATGGGCACAACTATTTAAGTTCTGTGGAAATGTATGATCCAAGCACAGATGCATGGGCTTTAGGAGGTCAGTTTGATGCAGTGTTACCAATTAAGGACTTTTTCTGTGTTTACTTAGCCTCATCTAAAGACGGGAGGGTTTGGGAGATTTTGAGACAGTTATGCGTCTCTGGTTTGCATAACTTTCAAGAATTCTCCCAAACCTCTGAGTGTTTAGATGAAGCTATCTAAACACGGAAAAAGGCCTTTATTGCTTTTACACAATATTTGTTAAAAATATGCACAAAACTAAAACGTCACTGCTGTGTTTATGTACTCATCTAAACTTACCTATCAACCACTGAGAGTGCTCAGAGTATCTCTGTAAGTTATTATATAATCAGCAATAACATGGTCCCAAATATATTGTTTTAAGTTATTATAGTAGTAGCAGTAACAGTGGCAGTAGCTGTAGAGTAGCTTAGTAGCAGTAGTAGTAGTAGTAGTAGTAGTAGTAGTAGTAGTAGTAGTAGTAGTAGTAGTAGTAGCAGTAGTAACAGCAGCAGCAGCAGCAGTAGTAGTAGTAGTAGCAGTAGTAACAGCAGCAGTAGCAGTAGTAGCAATGGTAGTAGTAGCAGTAGCTGAAGTAGTAGTAGTACATGTAGTAGCATTAGCAGCAGCAGCAGTAGTAATAGCAGTAGTAGTAGTAGTAGTAGTAGTAGCAGTAGTAGTAGTAGTAGTAGCAGTAGTAGTAGTAGTAGTAGCAGCAGTAGTAGCAGCAGCAGTAGCAGTAGCAGCAGTAGTAGCAGTAACAGTAGCAGTAGCAGCAGCAGTAGTAGTAGTAGTAGTAGTAGAAGTAGTAGTAGTAGTAGTAGTAGTAGTAGTAGTAGTAGTAGTAGTAGTAACAGTAGCAGTAAGAGTAGCAGCAGCAGCAGCAGTAGCAGCCAGAAAAGTACATTACAAACAATCCAAAAGAGCTCACTAGTTGTCTGTCTGTCTATTATTATGTCCTCAGCTGTGGCTCCAATTATTGAGCGACGAGAAGATGCAATGGCTGCTGTTGTTGACAACAAGATTTACGTCATAGGTGGTTACCATGGAAACACATTCATGCCCACATGCGAGGCACTGGACCTTGACAGCAATGAATGGAATTTCATGGCATCACTAAGCTCTCCTCGTTACCAAGCTGGGGTTGCTGTTTTGAACCGTAAGATCTATGTATGTGGCGGATGGAGTGGGAATGGACTTGCCACCAGTTCTGTGGAATGTTACGATGTTGCGACAAACACCTGGTCTGTGGTAATGCCTCTTCCAACCCCAGCAGCAGCGAGAACAGCCTTCTGTAACTTTCCTCGCAAAATGGTGGAAAAACTAATACATAAGGAACCTGAGAAGAATGGTTCCAGTTACAGCTTGGATGCATCAGTGAAAAAGGACTCTTGCCTTACAAAATAATATATACTGTATATTCAGTCATAGTGCTTCTCAGTATGTAAAGATTGGCCATTATTGGTATATTTACTAAGGAATACAACAAGTCCTTATGCTCCATAGAACACATTTGCAGGTGTGCACATTGGTGTGTTTGATATAATTATTTTCTATCATATTTAATGTTCGATGAGGTGGTCTGCCTAGCATGGGGACCCAGTCTCTTTGCAGACCATCCTTATGGCTCATTGTATATATATTCTTTTTAGCCATCAAATTGTAATAAATAAAAAATACCAGAGGATTGTATGGACAAGGGTTAAAGTTTTTTGTGCATATTAGGTATATAATTTGCCAACTTTTTCCGAGTCAAAGGTGTGAGATTTTTATCAGGGTTTTTGAAAACAAACCGACCATATCTGAAGTTGCCCAAAGATACTCTGAAGATTTCTGAGTCCCAATTATCCCAAGAGGTGTTTTGTCAAACAAAGACTTGTCACAGATACCTTTTTCCTTCAAAACAAATCTGAGAATTCAGGGGATCATTTACAAGTGGTTTTCTTTTATTGCTTCTAGTTTACATATTGTAAGGAACTGTGCCAGTCAAGGCTGTAATAGCTCAAATTTTTCAGCAAGGCATGAGAAAGCGTGAGTTCAAGTCTACTACGTAAGAGTTGGCAGGTATACATTACGTACAATTAACAGAAGTGTTCAGTGTTGTGCGGTTGCCACCAGAAAATGTTTTTTGATGATTGTTTTAAGTTTTTGACATATTTTAGATAACTTTATGATGGATTCCATTTGAGCTGACCGATCCTTCGTGGAGGGAGTGGGGTCATCAAGAATTCACCTCATGCTCTATGCAAAAAGAACTAGAAATCAAAAGGTTTTAATATATAACACTGTTTGTGTCAGCCTTACAGGCAAAATAGAACGATTAATTTTTCAAAACATAGTCTTAAGGTATTTGCCACAAAAACTAAATTATTTTCATTGTTAGCTTATTTAAAATAAATTATGGATGTGGCTGTTTGCATAATTTATACTGTTTCAAGATGCTAAGAATAATAATGATAACAAAATGTAAGCAAAGTTGTTTAGATATTAAAGACTTCCAATGGTTATAAGATAACTATTACCTGGCTGACTCATGATTGACGTAAAGTATATGAAATAATTCATATATATGAACTGCACATGTAGGTGAAAGTAACTAATGATCATCGCAGGAATAAGGAAGCTATCAAGATTCTATTTTGTAGGGGTGGGGGGGGGGGGTTGGCCGGAAACCTCCCGTTTTCACCCTAGCGAAATTGATGTTTTCTATGTTTAGTCGGCACAATTCTTTGCCGTTTTTCTGTGGTTTCTCAGCGTTTTTTTACACATTGGACATGATCTAGCATGATCCTGTGGTAATTTTGGGCATGGTAATACACTGGATTGACTGTGATCTGAAAATGGCATCTTAAAATTTAAAATTTGTCCCAGGGGAAGCATGCCCCGGATCCCCCTGCGCCCGCCCGAGGCTCGCGTCTACAGTGCTCATTTAAAAACCTCCCATTTGTTTTAGTTCATAGGATTGGAATCTCTTCTTTTCACAAATTAAATTTAGTACCCATTTTCACATATTCTTAACCCAACTTACTTTTTTATATATCCTTCACACAGCACTGTCAGCATGCCCGCAATATTATTGGCCTGTCCTTTTTCGAGGGCATTGCCCCTAATGATTTGACATTTTAGAGTTAAACATTTACCCATTGACTCCTAAACCGGCCAAAACCGGCCGTGCGCGATAACCCCCGAATTTTCTGAACCGGCCAAGAAAAGCACGTGCCAACAAATGCCCTCTTGGTCCCTCGCTGAAGTCTTTTTGGTTTCCCTATTGTTCTATAGTAAATTAGGGCAAATAAACCAATCAAAATCCGTTTTTGCGCATATTTTTAGGGAACTCTTGGGGTCCTACAAAGAAGGGTTTGCGTCTTAATCCGTGCGTTGAAAATGTACACGAAGATGATGGCGCGTCGCGGAGAGTCGCGGCACTTATTTACAAACTTTCAAAGCCTTGTTCTTCATTCTGAACACAGAAAATCCCTCTGCGAAGCTAAAAATGGAAAGAAGAAACATCGATCAATTTTTAAGCGTCTCTAAAAGTGGGAAATCATGGAGTAAAGAGTGCTAAAACCTTACTTATAATGGTTCATCGTTAGTTCCACGGCAGCGAACGCATGCTGTCGTGGCGCTTTGGACCAATCATCGAAAATAGGTTCGGCACATGAGAAGAACGCCGTGCGGCAGACCTTGCCGCTATTTTGTCTGCCGTACCTAATTAAAACTGTCGTACCCAACTGATTCAAACGCCGCTGTTCTGCCGTACCTAACTCACCAGTTAGGTTCGGCACATGAGTGGAGCGGCATTTGGAACGGGCCTGACACACACATGGTGTTATCTGATACGCATCTTGGAAAGAATATTGCTTCTTCCTTATTTATCTTTTCGCTTTGTTTTCAATGCTGTTTTTCGATTTATAACATTACACAAGTGTCTCTGAAAATACAAACAAGTATTCTTATTAATAATTAAACCAAAGAAAAGTGTAGAAAGCATTGGAAGTGTTCATTTTGTGGAACGAGTTCTGTAGTTTTGTGAAGAATATCAATTTGCTTTGGGCTGTCACGACATGTAAATAAATTTATTATCATGAATTACCGCTTTTCTGCAATGGAAATCCCAACAGTGCTATTGAATAATTCACAGTGATACAATGTAGTTTAACATACAGAATGAAAAGCTACCTTTTTTCAGAGTACCCTGTGATATTATTAAGATTTTGCCCAAAGTCTTTATTTTTGCGAGCTTCTAAAATTACGCACGGAAGTTGAAAGTCTGGTTTGGGATCAATTTATCACGGCTGGTGAACAGTTTACTTCCTAAATTGTTTTTTAAACATGTCTAGTTGGAATAAATGTTTACTTTAGAACATAATTATTTGCCTAAATTTACTGCGCATATGGTTTACTTTTTACACTCGTACGCTTGTTTTAAATGCCGCAAAAGAGCCAGGCATTTGGGGGTGGGTGCGCGCGCTAAAATCTTCAGGAGTCAATGGGTTCACGGGAATGTTCGTTGGAGAATAGTCTCAACACCTGCCGGTCAAGGATGGAGAAGAACTGGGCACGATTATAAACATGGCGGACTTGAGGATGTACCGTGCGTGTGGAGTAATCATGGCATTATTAGCCACCACAATGGCAGGAACTGCACTGCTCGATTTGAAACCACAAAGGAAAATTATATTACTCAGGATTCAATTAATCTTGCTGTTTTTCCTGATTATGTGCGCTCTGTCGCGGTATGTTTGGATAAATCTGACAGTGTTGCTTCCCAGCCGACGGTCGAACTCAAAATTTTTATTTTTTGTTCACTGGGTACTGTACGCTGCTCTCGCTCTCTTCCTTGGTCTAGCATTCTTCAGCGTACTTATTGGTAGATTCTTTGTTGGTTTTGAGCCATACCTCATCAGCAGGTTGGCATTCACGTGTTTAGGACTGCTTCTTCTGATTTTCTTCAATCTCTGCGTCCTCAGCGTTGTTTTCGTGGTTGTTCGACTTTGTGGCTTCACTTTACCAGATGCTGACAAGTGGAAGACGGTCATAGCTTCTTCTATTTCTCTTCTTTTGTTAATGCAAGGATTAACTGCTGTATCCAAAGGTCCAGCAATAGTTAATGTGGCGGTGCCACTTGCTAAATTGCCACGGTCATTGGACGGCACAACAATAGTCCAACTGTCAGATATTCACTTGGGTCCCATGGTAGGGAATGCAGCTCTTAATAGGGTTGTGAATATGGTTTCTCTGTTGAAACCAGATATTATTGTCATTACTGGAGATCTGGTTGATTCCACTGTGGAGAACTTGAAACAAGCCATTTTACCTCTCAAGAAACTCAGAGCAAAGTACGGATCATTTTTTGTAACAGGTATAAATATGTTCTCTTTGTATTATTTACACTGTAGCAATTTTTCTATGAGTGCACATTTAAGCGATTGAGGACTATTGCCTTGTTCACATAGCCTCATCTAAACATGAGGGGGTTTGGGAGAATTCAAGACAGTTATGCAAACCCGAGATGCAGTCGAGGGTTTGCATAACTTTCGAGAATTCTCCCAAACCCCCAAGTGTTTAGATGAGGATATGTATACACTGAAGAAGTCCTCTATTGCTTTTCTAAAATATTTCTTTCTTTCTACGCACGAAACTAAAACGTCACAACCGTGTTTACATACTCTCATCTAAATACACCTATCAACCAATGAGAGTGCGCATAGTATCTCAGTTATTTTATAAAAATAACGTATCGTAAATACAGTTCCGATTCTGCTTATGACTCCTTGGGTTACAATCTAGTGAAAACTAGCGGAAAGGAAGTACTGGGAGTGCCTGAAACTAGCAATGTGATGGTTTATTCCTCCGCTTCTGCTTGCGACTCCGACAATCTTGTTTTCACTAGACCGTAAGTGACGGAGTCGTAAGTGGAATCGGAAGGAAATGGAAATGTTCTGATTCTTCCAACTCCAATACCGTCGTGCTTATGACTCCACTTATGACTCTGATTTCCGGTTTTCACTTGGTCGTAAGCGTTCTTACGACTCCGTTTACAACTCTGTCTTCGTCACTAGTTAAAATCAGGCTTAAGAAATACTTTAACTAATTTTTCTTGCTTTTCATTTTTCATTAGGGAATCATGAATATCACACTGGAGATGCTGATAACTGGTTGCAAGAGCTAGAGCAGCTTGGAATTCAACCTCTCCACAACTCACATGTCCTCATTTCAAACAAACAAAGTCCTGAAGACAAGATCTATATTGCTGGGGTAGATGATGTACAAGCTGACACTATGAAGTAAGTTGATATATTGCATTGTTTGTGATAAATGTAGCTTCGATACGTTTAAAAAGAGAAGAGTAACCAATACAAGCCTTCAATTTTCAGTCCGCAATCTTTGACAAGAGCTGGTTAATTTAAAAAAAATGAAATTTCAAGCTTTTGATTGCCAGTCTACAATCCTTGCCAAGGAAGAAAATTAACCAGAGATTGCCTTTTTAAAATTTTATTATGTAGCTCTGATATTTATTATATTTTCCAAGGGGGCTGCTACCCCATCCTACCCTTTAAATGGCAATCATTGCTTCTCTGACACTTCCCAGGAGTATATTAAATAAGAAGACAGATAATTATATACAATAACTTGGAGTACGGACTAACAAAGGCTGGGAGACAATCCACATGCCATCCAGGGGGTTCTTTAACCCTGACCCTATTTAAGGATAAAGACAATGGAAAATGACACCCTATTCAAGAACCAAACTCATAAAAGGACACCCTATTGAAGGAAAACGCAACAACTAAGGTATGAACAGGTCAACCTTATTTCATTCCTGTAACGTTAATACTCTTAACCCTACACCTTGCTTTTTTAAGAGAATCATGTAGTGCTTCATGTAAGATTAAAAATGCCATTTTCCATTTTCAAATGTCTGTAGTAGTTCCCGAGATATTTGGTAAAATATGCAAATTAGGATACTGAATTGACGTCATCTTCCCAACCCAATATGGTATCAAGAAAACAAATAGGGATATTTTGGTCAGTTTTCTACAGAGACAATTGAAAATTGGTACACTTTCTAATAATTCTCCAGGCTTAGGGTTATAATTAAAACCTGTTTCCATGGCAACACTCTTTTCCAGTCCCCTCGAACCTGTTTTCAGTATTTGAGTGACTTTTTGCCCAGAAAAATTAAACCAGGCCAAAGAACCTACTTAACACGTAAATATGCTTGTGAGATCATGCAGATCTGTAGTCATTGAGAAATATTAAAATGGACAACCAAACATGGCCATAATGGCCTTGAACATTGGGGAGGTCTGGGACCCAGAATGTTACAATGGTAACCATTCTCGTCCCCAGAGCCACTTGTTCCTTGTGCACAGTCCCAGCCGGCAAAGACGGACAAGCGGCTCTGGGGACGAGAATGAATGGTAACCTCATATTGCATAACTCATCTAGTAGAGTCGTGATGCAAAGAATCAAACATTTCTGATAATGGGCTCCTGCACTTACCTAATGAAAGAAGATATTTGAAAAAAGTAAGCGACATTTTCCTTCTCATTCAGATTACTTTTTAATGCTTCAAAATGGCTGAGATTGGAGACGTGAACTTCGTCATAGTAGCACTTTAACGGATTGTTCAGTTTAAATAGACCTTTTCTTTTATTATTTCACTTGCCATTTACATACTGCTATTTTAAACAATGGAATTTTGCTACCCTTTGTAAGGATCACACCAGGAACATCTCGAAAAGCCATACCCTATCCTGTGGCACATAGTTTGGTGGGAACAGGGTGGTCTGAAGCTCCTGCTTCCCGTACCACTTAGTCCTGTTTTCTGCCCCTTCCTTACCGGTTCATGCATGTTTTGCTTTTACTATTGCAAAATACCTTTGGAGTTCCACTTACTGCCTTCTGTTTCCCTTCCTCCAGTACCTAGCCCATCCCCTGTTTCCCTGGGCTCTCCCCCATACTGCTGGAGCTTATCCCAGTCTCTGTAGCATTGAGGAAGTGTAGGATGCTAGTCCATCACAGAGTATAAGTAGGGAGGCAGGACAGGATCGCAGGTTAATCACAGAGTTACCCCCAGCATTATTTCACCCAAGAGCACAACGCAGTGGCCCGGCCAGAGCTTGAACCCTGATCGTCCGATCCAGAGTCCAGCGCACTAACCATTAGGCCACCATGCTTCCCAAGAGCACAGACTGTGAGACCCCAAAAAGATCTTCCATGATACAAATATCAGGCACTTGCTTTGTAAAACACCAACCTGTATTGTCGTTTTATTAAGATAACAGCTTAATTTTGTTTGTGATTTCAGCTATGAAAACCATGGTATGAAGTTGTCACAGGCACTTAGTGGAAGACAAAACTGGTTTCCAACTATTCTTCTGGCTCACCAACCATGGGCTGCCTATCAAGCACTGAATCAGTATCAGGACATTGATTTAATACTGTCTGGGCACACACATGGCGGACAGTTCTTCCCTATGCACATACCAATATACTTCTACAATCCTTTTTTTGCTGGCTTATACAAAGAGAAAGAAACGTTTGTGTATGTTTCTTCTGGAACATATTTTTATAGTGTGCCTTTGAGAATTGGATCCACACCAGAAATAACTGCTCTTACACTAACTCGTGCAAAGCACTGATTTGTTTATTCCTACATCCATGTTGATATTTATTTGTTAACACCACATAAAGCGTACACATTCTCGACAAGTCCGTGAAAGAATCTTCTATAATGACTTGGGTATATGCCTGCATGGGTTTTAAGGAGAATCGGTCTTCTAGTCAACCATATTTGTAATTCTCGAAAGTTTGATGTATTTATATGAAATATAGTCGATTAAAACACTCAGTTATCTTCTTTTAGTTTATTTAACTGTTGGAGTACGAAAGTGGTTGGAATGGCAGGAGGTCGAAAATTGGTTCACGCACTGAGGGATAAAATCAGAAACCCCTTTATTGTAATAAAAGTTTCTTGATATTTAATATATTTAAGTCAAATATCGCTGAATCGGGATTTTTGTTGTGTTCGATTTGGCTGGGAAGAAAAAAAAAACATGATTTAGGGAACGAGTTCTCCAAAAAAAAAAGGAAAAAATTCCGCGTGCACTGGCCGGGAATCGAACCCGGGCCTCCCGCGTGGCAGGCGAGAATTCTACCACTGAACCACCAGTGCTTTGCTTGAGGTGACGGCGATGTTTCGCGTATTTGACGAAATGCGCAAGAATTACAGGAAGTAAAAGCTGCTGATGATATTGGAAGATTTCTGTTATTACTTCCAGTGTGTTTCGGTTTGAATTTTTATAAAACAGGATGTGAATGGATGACTTAACAATAGAACAAGAGATGCAATGCAGGGTTTACTTGTGCCCTTGTTTGCCGGGGAGTCACGCTCAAAGTCCTCACGGTACAATGGCGAAGCCAGCGCAAAACATTCACCACAAATAAGGACAAAAAGAAGATTGTTCAGTCAATAACTTTTCTAATAAACGTCAACCTTGTTATCTTGGTTTGTTTCACTGTTTGTTTGTTTTTGAAAGTACAGAAACATACAACATCAACAGAATACGTAGGGCTTTCATTCTACCATTTGCAGCCGGGAAATAAAACCCTGTGTTTCTGGAAGCCAAGTGCATGATGGACATGATTCTTGGGCAGATTGTTGTTGGGGTTATCTATGAACTGATCGAGGTCAATCATCTTGAATGTCAAGAAATTGAGCAATTCTCGGCGCCCCGTTGATTTTTCATTGTCATATACTTATACCACACTTCGTACGTGTTGCACTGCGACCACGCCCTATCCTGGGAACGAGGTAGTGAGAGGACGCTACTGTCACAAAAGCGAATTTCATTACAAAGTCAAAGCCGATCATTCCATAAGACACTACAGCCGAAGTTTCCAGACAATCCACTGTAGTCGGTACGTCAGGTGACTGTGGTAATCGTTCAACTGGAAGATTGTCGGTAGGTCCTTTTGCTTTTGTGTTATAAGGATGTTTCATTCATCATTGAATTGCCCCGCGTGCGAGAACAAACGAGACCCTGTTCCCGGAGGAGGGCTCCCATATGAACCAGACGTCGATGCTCGTCGGAAATTTTGAATTAAACTCCTAAAAGACATCAAGCCTTGACCCCTAAAAGAGACAAAAATACTAAAAATAAAATTTATATTTCTATATTCCTTCGTGTGTAAACCTAAACGTAGCCTGCGTGGCAGGCGTCCGAAGGGGAGGATGATAGGGGAAAAACCCGTGCGCTGGTTTTTCCCCCATCTCCCTCCCCTTCGGACGCCTGCCACGCAGGCTACCCAAAACGAGACCCTGAAGAGACGACCGTTTTACGAGACCTCGACGCCTAAACACATTGGTGATTTCCCGGAACGCCCTAAGACCAAACAATCCGAAATTTACAGCTCTAAGCGAGAGGACGAGCATCCCGCGACTGTCTCTTTCATATGGTAGTCTCCCCCCGGGGCCGGGACCCTGATCGACACTGTGATCGATTATACCAAAAGTTATAAAAGCGACTTTTCACCTCAACATAGTCAATCATAAATTGCTCAGTGGTTTTCAGGGAAATAGCTCTTTACGCTAGATTACGAAAGGCTTCTAAGATCGGAAAAGAACGAACCGCGAAGCGATGTTTATTTTGGGCGTTGCTTTTCTAGAATTAACCAGACGAAGTGCTGTAACGCTGGTCCCTGCCCAGCTGTCAGACATTGTCACGTTTTAGAAAAGTTTCGTATAAGCAACATTCGAAATAAAAGGCTGCTTTAACCATGGCCATTTAATGATATGTCATATTTTACCAAACATTTTTCTTGTTACCATAAAGCATAACGTTACTGTAAAATCGTAAAGTTTTCTGCGAACTGATATAAAATTGCTGTCAGTCTTAATTTCCAACTGCGTACCATACGTTTGAATATTTTTTCTGCGGCCCGCGGTCGATGAAAGATCGATATGCAGCCTTTCCTAAGGCTGTACTACTTGTACTGTAGATCAGTGTGGAGATCGTTTAAAGGACGTTTAAAATGAAGCAAAGCGTTTTCCATGATTGCTTCAACATCACTTCTTGTTTATCAAAATGGGAATGACCTTCTGATCTCCTTCACTGAAGATTTCGCACCGTGACCGAAATGTCAATAAAAGAGTCTATGAAATGTGTCTTGGTGTGTTATAAGCCAGCCTGTCCGATTTCACCCTACGCATTAACCTTAATATAGCCACAAAAAACGCTGGTTTTTTTATTTGAAGGACGCTTATCGTGTTTGCTAGCAGAAGAAGACGAAACGTTTCATTCTGGTTGCAATGAACTAGAGGGGAAAAGAGAAATAAAAAAATGGAGGAATTGTTGCCCCTTCTATTCGTTAGTTTTAGGATTTTAGATAAAAATGAAGGCAAGAAAAGACAAAAGATAGGCGCAGCGAGGAATGCAAAGACAAAAAAAATGAAATACAATGATTATGGTAGACATAGTACAGTTATGGTTAGTTTTGTTTGTGTGGTTTCTCAAGAGCCCTGCTTATCGTAGTTTGATCGGACCATGATCATTATGACGGAAGGTGACAACTCTAATAAATGCTGTTTGAGCAGTACCATATGTAAATGAAGGTCGTCCCGTACATTTGTACCACCGTCCCGAATTTTTTGGAGACATTCTCGAAAAATTCTCAAACTTCTCGAGAATTTAGCAATATCATGTTCCCCGAAGAAATTCAGATTCCCGGAAGAATTTTGTTTTTCTCCCGAAACAGACCTTCTTAGAGTTGACGCCTCTCGTATTATGTATATACCGTAAACTGCCGTTTATAAGCCCTGGGCTTATACAACTCCGTAAGAGGTTTTAGGAGGGCTTATAAACGGAGGGGCTTATATCCGAGGGGGCTTAAAACCGGAATAGAAATCTGGTTCGAAACGAGCTATAGCAGTGTTGATGGAAATACGTTTTGCATTTACTAACCTCTTACTAACCGAGCGCGAGGGCCGTGCTGGGGAATATTGGCCCGAGGTCGTGGAAGTACAGACCGAGCGCAGCGAGGTCCGTACAAAACGACCGAGGGCCAATATTGCCCAGTAAGGCTCGAGCAAGCTAGGTTAGTAAGTAGTTTATTGTATGGCATTCGGGTCGTGCATGCTTGTTAAAAACTGACGCACTTTCGGTGACTTGAATTCTGAGGTTTTCTGCCGTAACATGTTTTGATACTACGAACAACTCCGAAAGAAAGGGCATTTATATACGTTTTCTTTCCGCAATTATAGTTGCAAAATTTAAATTATCCAACTTTACAAAAAAAATACGCGGCTAAGGACCGTTTCTAATTCTGTGGAAACGGTCCGTATGGCAAAATCCAGACCAAGAAAGAACCTATCAGAACGCTCGGATTTTCCTTGCCAGATAATAAGGGTGTTTTATTGTTTCGTACTCAAGATGACAGCATGACGTTTGTTCTGGTAACAAACTTCTCATATCATTCTTGTGTAACGATATATCAGATAGGAATTTAAAATTTCTGGAGCATTTTCTTTACCATAAGCAAAGAGTAAGCAATATTTTCTTTAATGTAAAAAAACAATTACCCAGAAAAAAGGAAAACGCGAAGTTTCTTTTTCACACCCCATCGTACAAGGGAGGGGCAGGGAAAGATTAGAATTACTACCATGACTACTTGGGACAACAGAGGGTGCGAATCTCGTTCTCGTACGTCCAGCTCTTCCCCTCCCCCTAAAAAGACAGACAGACAAACCTTTGACATAATGTCTTCTAGCTAACAGGTATACCTACCTACAAGTCGAGCTCACAAGCTTATGATTGAAGTGCACAGAGGAACGAGGAAATGAACGAGGAGTACGAGCAGCGAGTGTTTGGTCAAACTGCCAAACCAGAAACCGGAGAAGCAAACGACTTTGAAAAAGTCTATCGAGTTACTATCGAGGCAGCCGAGAAAGTTGCAAAAAAACAGTATTCGTAACTAATCCGTTCGAGTGGCTTTTACTATTGTTTGCGTCACTACACATACAAACTTTTCTAAAAAGCTCTCTTGCGTTGTCTTTGTTCCCCTGGAGAATCATTTTCTTTTTAATTAAACGCGATGTGTTTGAACTGACTTTGAAATATATCATTTATATATTGCTTTTGGAAAACGGTTTTTCCAAAAATTTAAGACTACTATTCTGCTCGCATTTTGCCATCGAAAAATACTCGGGTTGTTTTTAGCGTCTAAGCTACGCACACAGTCGTAACTAAAAACTTGTAAGCAATTTGCGAACTACTGTACGACATTTCCACTTTAGAATATTGTCAAACGAACATTTATTTTTCGTTACGTCAAAAAACGCAAATAATTGCAATTAGCTTTTTTGCGGGCTCTTTTTCTACATATTAATGATAGGCAATTTAAATATGTACATAAGACTATGTTTAATTTTTTTCGGCTTTCATTTTGTTGGGTCTTTCTTGAACTGAGTCTTGCTTATGCAAATTTGATTCGAGGTGAGGCAGCTCATCCGCTTTTCATGCAAATAATCGAGCAGTCTTTGAAACGCATTCAACGCCTGGCATACCACGATCTGTTCGCTTGCCTTTGATCAGAACGGGATTTTAGAAGCTACTGTCGTGAAATAATCGAGTGCCAAGCTAAAAGATGCTGTGAAGAGCATCGAGCAAAAAAGTGCAGTAGAGTTGGTTCACTTTCAAGGCTTTCATTCAGTGACAGATATTCCACAATATTGTTTACACCTTGCGAAGACTGCAGCCTATCCAAGCAAAGAGGAAATTTAATTTTGGCGTTGAAGTGTATTTCGCAGAATAAATTAAAGCCCGATTTGAACTCTTTTGCTCGACAACAGAGGTAAGTGCGTGCAATTTTGGCGTCGCTTGATACATTACCCGAAAGGTTGTCTCGGTCGACCTGATAAGCTACTATTATCACTATTGTTATTACTTTCTGTTTTAACCTGAAATGTTTTGGTCGATTAGGCCATGTCTTTCCCTTTTAACGTCAGGTGATTCGCAGACTTTTGGCGAAACATGACAGTATTTTCGTGTCGCGATTTCGAGGATTTTTATACTTGAAATTTGTTTCTTCAAGATGAGCACGATTTTAAATGTTGCGACCCGCTGACCTTTATTCGAAGATTTATATTTTGTTTTACTGAACGTTGACTGAATGGTTTTATATTAGTCGACTTTACTGATCGGTGGCGTTTTCCGACAGTATTTTGTCCCTTGGTATTCTCCGTTTGTATATTTTGACTAGTGGCACCATCGTTCTGTTTAGGATCGTCTGGGCAAATATACATGAACTCCTTAAATTGTTAAGTTAAAATTACCCGGGTGCAACTTAACGCTCAATGCCGCAGTATACAATTGCAGTTTTTATCATGATGATATGAGAATATTTTAATCATGCCGCGAGAGACGAAAGCAACTCGGTGAACATAACCTTGATAATCCCAATATTTAAGGAAACATTAGCTTTTTTACGGGCAAACAAGCATGACCTATACGAGCAGAAAAACATGATGATAATTCGAAACACGCGACTCAATTAGTTTCTTGTGATCATTCTGCCGTGGACTGCTATCATTTTTTCTTGATTTCATTTCTTACCTCGAGCGAAAAAAGTTTCCTGTTTGGATACTGAATTGCTTCCAGCTCCGAATGGAGAAGCAATATTTCAATATCAATAAATGAACTTCGGTTTCCTGGATGAAGTTTGTTTCTTTTTCTAGCACAACTTGAATTACCTTAAAATGCAAATAATGAACATAAACAATTGAGTGATTACAGGGAGCGGAATTTCCATTCCTATACCTTTAATAGAAAATGTTGGAAGGTAAATCATGCAAATAGGTAAATCTTAGATAATACGTAGATTTGGTTACGATGATCGTTTGTCTGCATCAGGGCCCATATTTTAAATTTAGTCCTTCAGTCTCAGTGCCACGTGAACTCGAACTAACAAGTAAATTGATTTGTTGGTTGTTAGTTTGCGGTGTGTGTTTTAAAAATGTTTCTCAGTGGTTTCAGTTGGGATCCAATTCCTAACTGATCCTACTAGCTACTGATATAATAGCACGGATTTACACTGACAGGGATTTAAAATTTCTTGGTCAATCAGTAAAATTTCTTGGAGATACCGGTTCTTTCTAAACGACACAAATGAGTCAGATGACGTGAATTAAACAAAAGAAATAAAGGATAGGAAACAATACCTTTGGGATCATTGTATTTTCGGACGCAGTACATCAGCGTGATCTAATTTGCATCCGGTAGATACGGAAAGACTCTCCTATAAACGTTGGAGAAAGTAAGTCAGTTTAATAAACTAAAGCAACGCAAATCAAACAGGACAGTAGGATGCGAGTTATATTATCGCAACAATTTATTATGTAAAAAACTGTACGAAAACTTTTGAAAGCGACCAATATTGGATCCACAAGTCCCAAAGACGAATAGGCGGAGCATAAAGTAATTTAAATGTAGAATTTGTATGGCAATGAAGACAAATTTGCATGATATACAACTCACTGGTTTCGGATACTAGAATCTTGGGGTGAGCGTCTGTGTCCCCTAGGAGACGCCCCGGAGTTTATTCATGTCCCACGAAAACACGACATTTTGTACAGCGTGAACAACAGCTAGGGCTTGCAACAAGTTGCACGGCAACTTTTTGGCAACTTTTCATATTTCGAGCAAGTTTTTTGTTTCGAGCAAGTTTTTGCATTCTGAGCAATTTATAGTTTTCTAGATATCGGAGCAGATTTTAGTGCTTTAATTGGCCATGCTTCAATATTTTACGATGTTGCATGAGATAATTTGTGAATTTCCTGTGAAAAAGGAGCAGTTCCTTCCCCTTGGGGCAGATCATGAGCGAAAGATGCATGCAGCCGGGCTGCTAGGTCGATGCGTACTCATACGTATTGTGAACAAATTTATTTAGCGACGCTGGTTACAACGCAAAACTGTACAATAATGCTTAGAAAATACATCGTTTAATAATCCCAACCGTACGGTCAGCCTTTCTGTTTTCAGTTCTTTTAGAAATGTTACTTTTGTTGTACAGATTGCATCTTTTTGCATCAGACCAAATAAAAGAGAAAAACAAAAGCAAGTTTTTGCTCTTTTTAGCGACTTTAGATCAACTTTCGTTACAAAATGCAACTTTTGAGCAACGTATTGAGAAATTGCGGGCACCTTTTTTGGAACACGATCTCGAGCAACTTGTGTCAACTGCTGAAGGGTGGCTTACAAAATAATTGAGTCTAGCTTTCGCCCGCACTCAAAATTTGATAGAAAACAAATATGATCTTAAAGATCTTGCAAAAAAAGAAGCGACAAGGTTTTTTTTATTCTCGGGTCCTCTGCGGAGGCCAAGGGAAGACTGAAGAAACACTGTTCATGGTATGCTTATATTCGTGCAAAATGTAGGCATGCAATGCATACATTTCGCTTGGGTACCCAGGGTATGCTCTACGACTTTGTAAACAACAGGTTAAAAAATGCAGTAGCAGAAAAGTAGGATTGGGGGACTACGATTAACAGGTCTCCAAGACTAGATTCTACAAAATGAAAACATAATTGATGCCATGACTGAGTTTTTCCTCAACTGGTTAATGATCTGCTCAATCCTTCACTTACGTTCCCTGTATTTCGTACCTGCAGATCATCGAAAATCCAAATATGGCTGACGAGATAGTTAATGGAACTGAGAAAGTGGACTTCAGTTCCTTCAAAGGAGACGTGATAGTATGCTGCGGCGGGTATGAAGGACGGTTTGAGCTGGACACTGTGGAAGCTTTTTGTTTGAGTACAAACACGTGGGCTGACCTACCTCCAATGCCAGTGGAATGTGACAGCCTGGCCGCTGGGTCTTATGGGAGTGCTATTTTTATCGCTGGAGGATCTGACAGGTGACATCACAAATGTGTTGATTTTGTACAGGTGCTGAATGACACAGTACGAAGGGACGACACAATAGTATGTGTCGCTGCAACATGTCCCTATTAAACTTTCTTGTGTATGCACATGTTATGATTTTGTTATGATGTTGCTGTTTTGAGGGGCGGTGGCCTATAGTATGGTGGCCGAGGACTGCCACCGAGTTTTCAGCACATGTTTTCTTCATTTTTTTTCATTAAGTAAATTAAACGGAAAACAAAACGAAAATAACATTAAAATAAAATAAAAATACAATAAAATGTAAAACAAAATGCAAGTGAAATGTAAATCAAATACAAATGCAATAAAATTTAAAACAAAAAGCAAAGTGTAAAGTCAACTCCCTTTAGATCAAAATTGACTGCATTTTTAAAAGACGATACAAAACAGAACATAAGTAGAAGTCAAAGTCAATTTAAATTGAATACATTCTGAAAAGAGAATAAAAAACAAAGTTGGTGGCAGCGCTCGGCCATGCGAAAATCTACTTTCGTTTAAAGTAAAATTAAAAGTAAATTTTTCGCGTGACCGAGCGCTGCCACTGCCAAACCCGCCCCAGTCCTCCAAAGCCATAACTCCCACGTTTGTGAATGTTTGTTTACGAAACTCATCAGCATGTCGGAGTGGAGGCGGTATAATGCAATTCAAAAGGCTAAGAGAAAAGGCAAGAAAACAGGAGAGGAAAGCACAGCGGCGGAAGAAATAGTAGTGCAGCGAATGAGTGCAGATGTGTCAGGCAAACAGCAGAAATACACTAGGATAGGGCCCCAGGAATACGTGCCTTTTGAGCATGAAGAGATAACCATTGCGAACATCAAAGATGCCTGCAAGAAGCATTTCAGGCCTCAGATCGAAAAACATCTTATCTGTGACGTACTGGCTGGAGAGCGCGGGCCATCTTGCGAAAAGATGGCCCATATTCCAAACCGAAAAGTGTTCTATATACGGTTTATAAAACCAGAAGGAGTAGAGGTCGTTTCTGATGAGGATGGATCGTTGGAATGCAACCGCAAGGTAATAAACCCGTATTAAACAGAATGAAACACAACTTTTACTTGCACTTTGGATTATGAATTCAAGGCATTTTTTCTGGAAATTGCGATAAGGACATTCTAGGTGGTTAAGATTTTAGTCACAGCAAAATAGTCTTCGCGGGTCTTCGTGGAAGCGTTGTTTTTACTCGTGGTGTATAAAAATATCCGTGGAGAATGGGGGGGGGGGGGGTTACTGGTTACAGATTCATCTCCTGATCCAAGGACGGATGCATCAAATGAAATACCTTGTTTAGGGACAGATATCAATAACCATACTCTGTCCAGAAGCATCTCCTCGGTATGTCATAAAACAGAGTACAACTTGAGGAAAAACATTCAAAATTGTGCTCTGTTTAAGTGTGATTCAATCTGATAAACTAAAGGGGTTTCTGTCATGGCATACCAGTTATAGCAACTTTGTTTCTCACAGTTACTTTTTGATAAGGTGTTGTTCATGTTAACCTTACTTATAGGAACTTTTATGAAGATATTTTCAAAAGCCACCATTTAAATTTTAATTTAAACAACTTTTTTATTACAAAATTAAACCAAATCTGCATTCAGCTGTTAGTGCCAGCACAATAGCCGATTACTGGTGCTATTTGATACTGTGAAGTTTCAGAAGGATTTGATTTTCAGTCCAGGGTGGAATTAAGAAGAGGGATACTTTTGTTCCCTGATTCACAACAATCTGAAGTTTTCTACATTCCACTACAAAATTATGAACCAGCATTCTTAAACTCATTGATAATTCCTAAAGTCAACAGCCAATAATTAAAGTATATCTAGGTCAGGTGGATGGATCTTGATACCCAATACAAAAGTAAGCACTTGGCCTTCAGCCTTGTGCTTCCATCAGTTTCTCTTTGTTTTGAACCTTTGATTAAATACTCACCCCCATTGTTGATAATTATATAACTAAACGTCTGCCAAAATATCTGTCCCTAAACAAGGTATTTCATTTGATGCATCCGTCCTTGGATCAGGAGATGAATCTGTAACCAGTAAACCCCGCCCCCCCCCCATTCTCCACGGATATTTTTATACACCACGAGTAAAAACAACGCTTCCACGAAGACCCGCGAAGACTATTTTGCTGTGACTAAAATCTTAACCACCTAGAATGTCCTTATCGCAATTTCCAGAAAAAAGGCCTTGAATTCATAATCCAAAGTGCAAGTAAAAGTTGTGTTTCATTCTGTTTAATACGGCTTTATTACCTTGCGGTTGCATTCCAACGATCCATCCTCATCGGAAACGACCTCTACTCCTTCTGGTTTTATAAACCGTATATAGAACACTTTTCGGTTTGGAATATGGGCCATCTTTTCGCAAGATGGCCCGCGCTCTGCAGCCAGTACGTCACAGATAAGATGTTTTTCGATCTGAGGCCTGAAATGCTTCTTGCAGGCATCTTTGATGTTCGCAATGGTTTATATCTCTTCATGCTCAAAAGGCACGTATTCCTGGGGCCCTATCCTAGTGTATTTCTGCTGTTTGCCTGACACATCTGCACTCATTCGCTGCACTACTATTTCTTCCGCCGCTGTGCTTTCCTCTCCTGTTTTCTTGCCTTTTCTCTTAGCCTTTTGAATTGCATTATACCGCCTCCACTCCGACATGCTGATGAGTTTCGTAAACAAACATTCACAAACGTGGGAGTTATGGCTTTGGAGGACTGGGGCGGGTTTGGCAGTGGCAGCGCTCGGCCACGCGAAAAATTTACCTTTAATTTTACTTTAAACGAAAGTAGATTTTCGCATGGCCGAGCGCTGCCACCAACTTTGTTTTTTATTCTCTTTTCAGAATGTATTCAATTTAAATTGACTTTGACTTCTACTTATGTTCTGTTTTGTATCGTCTTTTAAAAATGCAGTCAATTTTGATCTAAAGGGAGTTGACTTTACACTTTGCTTTTTGTTTTAAATTTTATGGCATTTGTATTTGATTTACATTTCACTTGCATTTTGTTTTACATATTATTGTATTTTTATTTTATTTTAATGTTATTTTCGTTTTGTTTTCCGTTTAATTTACTTAATGAAAAAAAATGAAGAAAACATGTGTTGAAAACTCGGTGGCAGTCCTCGGCCACCATACACTGTGAGAGTAAAGCGTCTCGCTCAAGAACACAATGCAGTGCCCCGCCCAGAGCTAGACCTTGGATCAGAAGATATGAAGCCCAGAAGATTAACCATCAGGTCACTGCAGACAAGCAACTCTCAAATTTGCTTGTTTAGGAATGATAAAAGATAAATGCAGTTGTCTGGGTATGCTAATTGGACAAGTAAGCTGAAATGTTAAGTTGAGGTTGTGCCTGGCTTTCTCCAAGGCACCACCTTCCATAAATGAACATGCCAGGTAGTTGCATTTAACAGTACTTCATGTGCAGTCGAGCTGTCCAATCTCAAAAGACAATATCCTTACCCTCTTGTCATTCTTTGGCACCAAAGAAGTAAGGCCTCCTTGGCGGACTTTTTCTCCTTGGACATTTCATCCTAAAGTAAGCAATGAAAGTACAAATTAATTTAGTGGAGTCTTCAGCACGGAATACAACAGTAAAGACTGGCTCGTAGCTGCTAGCGCTGTACCCCAGTTTCTGTAGCGTGACACGGCTAGGAGTATTTCTACTCCCCCCTGGATGGAATGCTAGTCCATCGCAGGTTGCCTCCCAGTACTCTGTCAGGTTACCCCAAAAATATCACCGTTGAATAACAATTATTCACTAGTGGCCATTTATATGTCTGGGTGGAGAGAAGCATTGTGTCTTTCCCAAGAACATTATGCAGTGTCCAGGCCAGGGCTGAAACCCAGACCATTAAATCTGGATTACAGCACAGACTAACCATTAGACCACCGTGCCTCCAACCTATAACACAGGGGATTAAAATCTTTTGAAGTAGGTATCAGCAACTGGCAGAGTAGACAGCTGTATGAATAAGTTGAGCTTATTTGCTACAAGTTGATTACTATGATGAGAGTAACCGGCAACAAATCAAGCAATCACTAGAACTCCAGTTGTCACCAGCTTGTTTTGAAACTCCTGAGAATAGCCAGTATCAGTTAGATAGTCAATAACTACAAGCAGTTAATATTTATTGGAAAATAATGAATGTAGCTCTACTGCATCACTTGTAGTTGTATCTCATAATCTTCGAGACCTTACCTGATAAGAAATGTCTGCAATCTGAAATCGAAGAATAATCATCCAAATCACAGCCAAAATTAAGCGCTCATTGCCATCCACTATGTCTTCTGCCCCAATACTCTCCAACTTTACCTACAAGCAATCAGAATATAAAGTAAAATTAATAGACTATATGTCTGACTACTAAAAAGGAAAATTTTTACAGGAGAGAAGCACACTGATGATGAATTCAACCTGAATTATAGAGGGATATAG
Source organism: Blastomussa wellsi (assembly GCA_947652115.1). NCBI lineage: Eukaryota > Metazoa > Cnidaria > Anthozoa > Scleractinia > Plerogyridae > Blastomussa > Blastomussa wellsi. Next base: position 3,225,430 of record OX393572.1, on the reverse strand, counting down.
GCCTTACTCCTCCCAGAGAGGCTACGCCTGGTACCAACTGATCTGTACTCCCTCCAAAAGGGATCCCTGATCAGTTCCCTCAATCCCTCAGGACTGTGGGATATGGGCCTCACCCCTGAAGGCACAACTGGAACATTTAGCCCAGGGTGGCTACCCGGGTACTACCTAATCTTATTCCCCCAAGAGGGGGTAAAGAAGGATCATTAATCATCATGATGTGATAAAATTGTGTAACTGATTCATGGATGACCAGTGGCCTTCAGGAAATTCTCTACATTATATTAACTTACAGAACGCTGTAGAAATTCAAGGGCCTTGTTCACATTTTCCATTTTATGTACCCTGAGTTTTCCACGGGCTAAAAAAGAGAATTTGTAAAAAAATATTTTAAGTAGGTTTCTAGAAGACACATTCTAGCATACATAATGCAATGCAAAAGGAATGACATGAACTCAATTTATTGTTAAAACCCATCACACTGCTAGCACTAGAAAATTCTAATAATAATTATTATTGGTTGAAGAAGTTTCATACCAACTTTTCCCAGTTTTTCTCCAGAAATAATCTCAAGAAGAGATATCAGCAATCGCCCATCACAAAGATCTGTGAATAGGTCATCTACGTGGCTGTTATTCTGTAAGAGTTAGCAGAAGCTCAAGTACATACATGTTGTATAACAAACAAATAATGATGGAGGACTCGACTTTGTGCTCTTACTGGGATCAACATATGCCACACATGGTTTTACTCAAGTGTCTTTGGGAATATTTTACCAATATTGTACCCACAGTTCACTTTTCTTTTGGTCAGCACCAATCCCCACTTCCCTCTACAAGACATATGTGCAGGGAAACATGATACCTAGTTGTAGAAGTTGTGGTTCAATTTTGCCCCTGGTACAATTTAGTGTTTCGGTTATAGTAATGTCTGATCATAATGCACATAAAAACAGGAAAGTAGCAAATTGGTGAAAATGAACCATAACATACACATCACCCACATGACATCTTTCAAGACTTGGTGTACAAAGTTGCAAACAACAACTGGTACAATGATTCTCTGTGCGCACATCTCAGAGGCAATCATTTACATATTAAGCAAAAAAGAAAAATCAAGCATTACAACAGCCAGAGGTTATTCGGTAAGTCCGTTATTCAAGGACTTCTGAGTTTTCTACTCAGATTCAAAGTATGCTTGCTTAATCTGACTGACTGAGAATCCGATCAATAACTATGCACTTGGTCTAATAATCGGGTCTGGTCACAGCCAGTGTTCTTAGGCAAAACACTTAACTTGTATAGTGCCTCACTCCAACACACAGGTGTGTAAATGGGAGCTACCAATTTAATGCTGGGGGTAACTCTGCGACAGACTAGCATCCTATACAGCCTGGGAGTAATGGTTCCCTAGCTAGGCAGTCCCAACCAGGGCTGGGGTTGGGTGACCAGCAACCCTCTTCCCCCTTAGAACAACAGGCCAAAACCATGTGAAGCCAACCAGCTTTACATTGTACAAAAAGAGCCCAAACAATCTAATCTAAGCATGAAACCGAAAGAACCAGCATGAAAATATGGAGCCTTGTTAGCTCCTATCCTATTAGCTTCTATCTCATCTATTTTCTGGCCTTTCAAGAATTTGCAGTGTTTTATATGGTCTCCAATTCGCCCTTCATAAATCACCATGTTTTGGGACAAATGTAGGAAAACTTAAAATAACTTAGGGCATAGTTTAGTGGTCGATTGGTATCAGCAACCCCCTTCAAAAAATCATAGATCCAACGCAGACTTTATGCTAATAGACATGGCTTCTTTTAATTAAGATGCTGGGATTTTCCAGCCACGTTTTGAGAGAGGGGAGAGGGGCATGTCTCTGAGACTTGTCACCAATTTGATCAAAGCTAGGCTTGATCCCCAAACGTTTGAGAAGACCTCGCCTTCGAGGCTTCTACGTATGAATGCTAAATATTAAATATGCCTGTTACAAACATACAATTGTACAGGAAATTGCCTTGAGTGATACAATTAATTCACTAGAATAAAACTCTGCAAACTTTGGCAGACTTTACTCTTTCTACTCTTAGTACGCTTACAAATTTTCTCTTAAACAAAGCTTATCACGGTACAAACATCACGAACCGATAATTTCTTGTTCACTTACCTTGTCAAGAAACGAATTTACCCACTTTGTAAAAGTTTTCTTCTGAGAGTTGATACGTTCATTTTTCAACGCTCGTATTCGGTCTTTTTCGAACGTAGGTGTTGTTGGAGGTATGTAAGCCATATTTTGTGCCCAACACGCCACAAATTTGAGGAAACCTTCGGCCGGATTATTAAATCCTTGTTATGTTTGTATCTCACGCTTCGCTATTCAACTTCGCGTAAAAACAATCTTGGCTTCGCTCCATTATCGCGCCCAGCACCAGATAATCCAAATTATATTCTTTGTCAGGAAACCTTCTCAAACATATTCTTTCCTCCCTTATCCAAAAAACCCAGCTCTTCTGAGTTCTCTCGCCGAAGGGTCAGTAGATAATTGGCAAAAATCTGTGTGTTGACCTTTCGTTGTGCAAATCACGAACGATGTTTATAATGATCTCTCACCGCGCCAAAACCACTAGAGTAAACCAAAACGCCGTGTTCCAATTAAAACTATCTGAAGACAATATTAGTACATGATGTTGATAACGGACCGAGCTAAACATGCAATATTTAGCTGCTTAGAAACCGAGAACGCTCTCAACCCCAGTGTGATGGAATCCACCGTTCGAATTTCCGACTTCTCCGCGTTCCAACCTCGCTGTTCCTAATATGGAGTGATTGACACATTTGAAAAGGATCAAAGAAGAACCGGCTTCCCCTGGAGGTAGAACATTGGCTCAACTCCTTTTGGGACCAAAATAAAAGTACCCTGCAAACGCAGAATTAATTATTTTGCAGCCAAAATTCGGCTGCACAAAAATCGTCGAGTAGGCGGGACGAGCACGAACGCCCATCGTTTCACGCCACCATCAGCACACGAAGGTCCACTTCTTTGTGCCTTTTCAAAAACAGGTTGTATAATACAATCATGGACAGAAGCAGTTGAGACACTCCACGAAAAATACCTGTTTCGTTGAACGTTTGAGATTTTCCATCTCCAATTTTTACATGTCGACCCCCTCTCCCCTTTTCAATGTTGTAACCACGTGGCAGTGTTCACGGCGCGTATCTCAACATTGGAAAGGTGGACAGGGGGGTTTTGCTATCGACAGAAACGTGAGTTTTCCATTACGGAAGAACGCCGATAGAAAAGCGTTTGTTTTGTTCAAATGTGTCAACACTTTCGTCCATGATTGTAGCTCTTCAATAGGGAAACAATTTCATTTTGTTTTTTAGATTGATTTTCGTTTTGATAGCAAATTCGCGCCAGTCAGCTCACTTGGATCTGACCAAACTGAATTGCGACTGCCCTTCCTCCATTTCTTTTGAAACCACTGGGATGGGGCATTCCAGTTGAAGCATCAGAATTAATGAAGCCTCTATAATGAGCATTATCCGAGCATCTTAGATACCTTTTGGGGGCAGACCGAGCATTTTAGTGGAAAAAATGGAGCATAAATATAAATAGAGGGCCCTATTCATACACGCCTCCGTAGTTTTTAGCATGCAGTACAACTACACTGCTAGAGCGGAAACGCGTTTCTGAAGTACCGCTAGTCTGATCGGACTAGTGGGACTTTACAAACGCGTTTCCACGCTAGCAGTGTAGTTTTTTGTCAAGTTGGACGCAACGTGGCAAAGGGTTATGGCCAAACTCCAGACAGGGAGACAGGAGGTTGCAGCGGTTGCGAGAGTCTCATAGATAAACACAGACAGGCAACAGCCATGCAGCTAGCCATGACATGGTTCTCCTTTTTCCATGCATGCATGGTTTTCCAATTTCTATGGTTATGGGGCTCCGCTATGCGGCCCTTCGAGTCGCTGGACCTTTCGACGTTTAGCATTACGTAACAAGAATTTTATTGTCGCATATATATATATAGCCTTTTTATTGCTATTTACATTTAAATAGTCGCTGCATTGGCGATAAGTAGAACAATGAAGAGTTTGCGTCTTAAGTCAAACTCCGAAACGTCGAGATCAGAATTTTTTAAACAGATAGGAACAAAACAATCAACAAATTTCTATATAACTCAGTCTTATACATTTGCGGTTAAATTTTAAAAATCTCTACAAATGGCGTTGTTTATCAACCCCTTGTTGACGTTTTTAAGAGTTTAACTTCCTGACGACGAGGTAGAACATTTTCTCTTCGGCACGCTCGTAAGTGTTCGCGCAAGGTTCCCACTGGTCGACAACAATCGGAGACTCTTCGTTTACATTGATGAAAATGAAAAGCGTCATCCGACTGGCATTCTTGTAAAATGTTTCAGAGTCAGGTAGTATGTTAGTTCTGTCAACCACGATCGTCATTTGTGTACACAACGCCACATTCCGCAGTGCACTTCCCCATTTGAAAAGCTTTACTTTGATGTTTAAGCCACTTTTCCGTGCTGTGCAGGCGTGGGTTGTTTCACTTCCTTCGTGGCTGCAGGAAGATCTTGGTTTATTAGGAAAACGAAGCGAAGACCACAGATCTGAAAAGAGAATTGAATGAAGAGAATAAAATCTCAAACTTTCATAACACTGCGTAATCAAATCAGTGGGTGACATCGTGCCAATTCTTTGGGGTTTTTTACTGGCCCCAAAGCAAACACAAGTAGTCAATCACAACCGGTACCAAGAGTGGTAAAAAAGAAACCATTGCAAAGGGCCGGAAAACATGCAATCGGGGCCAACCGCGGGAAAACAGGCAACCGGTGTCTAGCGAGGTAAAATATTCTTAGAGGGGGTAAGTTTCTAATGAAACTGTGGTGCTGCGAAGGTGGGAAGTATAACAATATAATTTGGTTTTATCAACTGGGTTGATAATGTCAATTGGCCACCGTAAAGAGATTCAAGAGCTGACGTTTCGAGCGTTAGCCCTTCGCTCCGACGCAGGTGGACATTTGGTCGCGCTTGCACATTTTGCAACTGCTCGCATGTTCTCTTTTAAGTGGAGGGAAACATATATAACATTGCGTATCACAGGGTTAAACGTTTCAGTTAGGTACACATGTTATCATTTTAATTCGCGCTTCGCAGACACTAAGTGGAGGTAGCTCGCAAGGCCAACTTTTGTCAATGTCCGTGCTCGCATGCTTGCAAGACCATTTGACATCACTCACACACGCCAAGCCAGTTTGATTAACATTAGTTTCTTCGTTATTATAAATAGAATTGAATCTCTTTACGGTGGCCAATTGACATTATCAACCCAGTTGATAAAACCAAATTATATTGTGATTTTCGTAGATTGTCATACGTGAAAGTGCTACTCAAAAATACTCCTCCGATATTTTACAAAGCAAAACGACAATTGGTCTGCCTGTAAAATGCGATTTGTTGGTAAATTGTTGAAATGCAAAACTGACCTTTACACTGCTCCATCTCGGAATAACACCTACAGTAATTTGCCAGCGATACTCCGCGCGCTTTTTTGCTGAGGATAATTGTTTAATGGCGTTAACGTTCAACAACGTAAAACGAAACCTAACTAACACAAACTTTATTTCCATACTCGACTGAAAATGGCTTTATCTTTACAAATGAAGCTGCATCCCCGACGTAATGAACATTATTTGATGTCGGCCTAAGTAGATGGGATTAAGATTGGTATTTTACCTCAAAAGTGGAGTTGTGATGGAGTCGCGCTTTGGTTCCCATGACGACAGGCTTGCCATCTATGTACAGCGGTCTGCGGCCCTCGTTGACAACACAGTATTCGCCTTCGCTTCGAAGTTTGATAACTGCCTGAGGATAAACGAGATTTACCAATGAACTGATAAATACAAAAGGCCAAAAGATTAATGAGCTCTATATGATTGCATTAAATACAGAATAGACAGTTTACTTGTCGTCTTGAGATTTTCCAAGCTGGTCCCTCCAAGGAAAGGTCAACGTCAACATGATTGTCAGCTGTCGATCTTCCAACTGTGATCTGAAGGAAACATAACAAAGTAATCAACCCTCATTAACATTCCACTGTTTATGCTTTGCGTGCAAGATCGCGCGCGTGTGTGTGGGGGGTCGAGGGGGGAGGGGAGAGCTGCCAAATGTGGCACATCTCTTGATTGACTGTTAAAGCCCAAGAAGTTGTATTTCTGTTTTGAACGACCGAAACTGACGCGCTTATGACAGATTGTAAAAAACTCGATCGATCTGGGAACAAGTCGTTGGATAGAGGAAGTGACACTCAACCCCTACCCTAATTACTAACGCGTGCCCTACACAGTCTACAGTCTAAACGCCCTAGACACATACATACTTCATTGAACACATCCCCATCTGAGGCTTTTCAGTGATCAAGTAGAATTACAGATGATAAAAATTAAATACTATAGATAAAACGTATTCACAGGAATCAAACAATTAATCTATACATTTAAATTGCGTTAAAATGATTAACAACATACGATACAATATACAATACAAATTATTTAACTTAAATTAATTGCGTTTCTACGCAAGTTTGTTACGGAAGATTTACCTCCCTGGAGCGCATGAGGTACCTAACCAGTCGGCCTCTCAACACTGCAAGCGTGTGTGAATCAAATTCACTGGCTGGAGTGACAGTGGTCGTTCCGGCTGAGAACAAATCACGTGATGTTGTTAGATGCTGACAGTTATAATCATACTGTTAGAGGGGCTACGTCACGATATTTTAACCAAAACAAACCGTGGATCGCTTGCGCGCGTTTTCGCGCGCTTTTTTGGCGGCTTCACGTAAATGTTTCACATTTTGATTGGTTCACTGATTGGCCAGAGTAGTTACTTTGGTTTTGGTTCGGTGACACTCGATTTAAAAACTGGGCCACCATCGGACACAATGTACAAAATCTTACTGGCTGCATTGAGTTTCTCCACGATAACTTGCCAAAGAGGAATCTCTCCTTCCAACAGACGAATTTCTCGCTTGTTACGTCTGTCCGCTAAAGAGAGCTCTTGTTCCAGGTTATCATCTTTTGCTTCTCTGGAAATAACAAGAAAACAATTATAACATAGCACAGTTAGAGTACAGCTACGAAACTACATTTTCACTGAACTACAAGTAAATAATTTGAATTACTCCGTGTTTTTATTCCCTTTTTGCATTGATTTACATGTAGGCTTACTCCTGTCTGAAAACTTGTGAAACTTACTCAGCGTTGCCACTCATCAGAAATTACAAGTTCCCTGACTTTTCAACCTTTGAGCAATTTTCCCTAACCTTAGATTAGGTAAGTAACAATAAAGAAAGAACAGAAACCCGCTGGCCAAAACTACTGCTTCAACACACGCCAATCGGACAGTATAAAACTAGTGAGATGATCTCAGATAGTGCAGAGTGTTATCTACAACTTAACATGCAAACGAGGACACATTGTTGCTCCTTTTGAGCAAACTGGGAAACAATTTTTGCAAAGACAATGTTTCTGTTGCGCAGACGGGCAGACAGGTAACGTTTCTTCATTTGTCACGGCCGTTAGAATGGTCATCTAAATAGGTGAGAGTACTCCTGCAGGCCTCCTATCCCTAGACGATTTTTTTGGCTCTCGTTTAGCCGAAACAATCGTCTGCTCTCGCAGGCTATTGAGCACTTTGACTACTTACAAAAGCTCAGCATCATTGATTTGTTCCTCGGCATCAGAAAAACTTACTGTGTGTTCTGCTGTGGAAACTAAAAAAGTCACTGTTTCAGACTGTTGCACACTGCCTGGTGTAGGATAAGAGCACTATCTAATTACTAACTAGACAAATTGTAAACAAGGTGCCATACACCAAAAACAAAATTAATACAAGGCTGTGCTCTAAGAAAAATTGCAAGGAGCCCAAAGATTCCAAACCCTGAGATCCAGGGTGCCCAACGCTAAAGCTTATATGAAAAAAAGTAAGTTTATCTGGTCGCCCAAAGGCAAAAGTTAGTTGCCTGAGGCGCCTGGGCGCCCATGGAGCACAGGCCTGTAAAATTATAACTAATGGGTTAATAATTGTCTTAAATTACTTCTTGATTGTCTATCTGTCTATTTGTCTGACTGACTGTGTTACTGGCTAACTGCCTCAGGTCTACCTGACTGGCTGACAAATACATGAATGAACAACCAGTGCCAAGGATCCATTCAATTATTGACTTCATTACCTGTCTGATCAGATAGAAGCTGGTACTGTCGCATTAGAAGCCAGTGATTTCTTAACGCCTTGGCTGATCGACACGGGTGAAAAACCGAAGGGTTTTTATCCAACAAATCTTGGAACAATTCCAAAGAAGCTGGGCTATTCTAAAAGAAAATATAAAAGTAAATTTTAGTCAAATGAACTATGTGGAAAGCTGTGGAAGGATTTTTTTGCACATGCAGGGACAAATTATTTAATCAATTCAGTAACTGTGGTTGTGAAAGAGAACTTGCAACTCAGAAAAAGAAATAAGGATATAACTAATCTTAAAGTTGGCTTGCGATGAAACAACTACTTTTCAAAACGAACGATATTTATCTCAATTTCCTTATTTAAAGGGGCACTATAATGGTATTTTGGCATCATTTTAAAATGCTGAAATATGTTTCTGTATCAATGGAAACCCAAAAATAATGGCGTAGTTTTGTTATCTAGGACTATATCACCACACTGAAAATGTTTTTGCCGCCTTTCACTTACAGTAGGATGGCAAGGATGGAACTGGATCTTTGAGAACAGCATTGAATAGGAGGGAGGAGAAATGGATAAAATGCGAAATGGTTTTAGTTGACACAATCAAGAAAGGAACAGATTCTGCACTACAATGTGGGTAGTCTCAATTACAGCAGTTCTATTCAGGATTGTAAACACTATTTTCAGGTTCCATTAATGTGTGTCTTTTGGTGCATGCATTTGACTTTTTGAAGTGACGTTTGGGTATACTGCCCCTTTATATTGTGCTGTGTGTTGTCGACATACCGCAGGTACATTTGCCAAGATGTGCTCTTCATCTTTGCTCCACAGTGCATTGTTTTGTGCGGCAGCTAAAACATCTGGGGGTAGCTGTTTTACAGCAGTAGTTGCTAACCTTAAATCAGGCATCAAGATGAATAATCAACTAAATTTAAATGTCAAGGTCATGCAATTTTGATGTTTTTGAAAGTTACTAATTTAAATACTGTTATTTGATTCAAATTCAAATGTTCAAATGAATGATGAAGACTTTACTGTCACTTTCACAGAGAAGTAAATGAAAATCCGTCAGTGTACCTGACTGGTTCTCTCGTTGCTTTCTGGTAGAAAATGATTACATGTGTGTTGCTCTTTAAGTAACAATTTTTCATTAGTTTTAGCATAAAATGCATACACTGTAGAATGGTAACTTTTAGAATGCAATACTTTAGAGTTTCTAAAATTATGACTCCTGTTTCCTTTTGAGTAACAGTCAACCTGGCCGTGCTTTATCAGTTGTGCCACTGTTTGCGTATAGAAACTTTGGGCTCCCAATCAAAGAGATGTTTGAAAACAGAAAAGATTACCTTGTGTTCCACTGAACTTGATTTCTGTAAAGACGTTCAATTCAATAGAGGCCACATTCAGATAACTTTACTGGGATTAAAATATTTGCTTGATAGAACATAACATGTATTTATTAAATTAATGTTGTTAAGTGTAACAATTACTCCAAAATAATGTAAAATGAATTTTAAAAACCTTGACACCACTGGGTCATAGAGAAGTTGGTACCACCGCTCTTGAATCTCTTTCTGACTAAATCGACAAGAAAACTTAATTCCAAGATAAACTGCGGTCAGGTCATTTGTCTGCAAGCAGCACATGGATGAGTTAATGGAGTGGTAGTAAATTAGGGTTCCTAATTATTTAACAAATAAACAAGCCTAGCCATGTATTATACTGTCATACAAAACAGGACAGGCATTGAGAACACAAGTGTTCTTGAGTGTTCTCAAATGTCTGGAGTGTTTTTTGACAGTATAATACATGGTGTGACGAACGTTCAGCAAGCGAACTGAACTGAAATGAACTGAACTGTTTTGTTTTGTGTGTTATTATTTACTGATCGTTTAAATTCAATTATCGTTTCATTGTTCATTCTTTTAATCATTTATCAGAACGCATTCGATCATGTGATTAGCCGCCTATCTTGTTTAAAGCTTGTTGCTTACATAATCTCTGGAGTATCACATATCGGAGCGTCGGAGTAAGTTGTCGGAGTATATTCATCTAGGAGTTTTCTATCGGAGTTATTGGAGTTTTCGGAGTAACTGGAGTTACCTTCTCACAGAGTTTCTTTTACCCCTTTTACGCAGGATCAAACGTGAGTTTCCATTGTACATATTAATCACCTTTTTTATCGTTACATTCATTTGTAATTTCCATAGAATCATTTCTGATTACGCAATCATAAATTTCCTTTTAGTTTTCACCGCATTGTAACACGTTGTACTCAATAAAAAACTGGAATGAGACAGATGTGTATATGTGGTTGACACTCAACGTAATCCCAACACTTGGGTACGCGACAGTGAAAAGTTTGATCCACGAATGGAGGTAAGCCGTAACTAGTTTAACGCGGAGCCTAAGCGTATCAACAATGGCATGCCGAGGTGACGAGCCGCCGAATACCGGCGAAACCAAGGAGCCAGGAGCTAGGAGTAAACGAACAATAAAACTCACACCGAAGGCCTTACAAAACGCCATAGAAGATAAACGCCATGAAATAGTTAAATCACGTAGAAAGCTCCTGAATGTTATGCAATCAGTCGAGGAGCTAAATGACGACAGCGAGATCGAGGCCGAAGCGCGTGACCTCGCGGTCGCCTCCGAAGAGTTTGGAAATTTGCTGAGGGAGTTACTCGACCTCTACGAACAAAATAAACAAGGAGAGTACGTAGAAGGGGCTCGACTTACCGATGAAAACCAGATCCTAGAACGAGCACTCCTACTTGTAGAGAGATTAAAGAATAGAATTAGTAGACAATCCAGCAAATTGTTGGAAATACGATCTGTGTCTTCTCGTCATTCATCGCGCCGTTCGTCAACCTCAAAAACTAGTAGCACCATCGCTAGATTGCAAGCGTTAGCCGACGCTAAAGCGGCGAAGGAAGAAGCCCAGTACACGCGGCTAATAGCGCAAAAGGAGCTTGAGCGCAGGACGCGCGACGCAGAAGCAGAAAGAATTCGTAAACAAGAGATTGCACAGTTTGAGTCCGAAATAGCGATCTTAGGAGCAGATAAAAAGGCAGCGATAGCGGACGCCAAGCTTAAAGTGTATGAAGAAGCCCTATTGGAAGAGAACTTAGAAAAAAAGTTAGAATTGCCGGAGTTTAAAGTTCCCAAAATTAAGACCGAGGAGCGCACCTCACAATGGGTTCACACTTCTCCCATGTTTAGCCCTCTACCTGCGGGAAGCTTATCTCGCCGCGAACGCGAACACGACCCGCTAAGCACATCCGAGCAAGCGAAGCCATTATTGCGTGACACCCAGAAACTAAAGACATCGGAAAGAATAATTCAAGAGCGAAAACCTCCCATCCCAAACCCAGATCTGCCAGACCGGAACTTTACTAACGAAGATCGCAGAGTGCATCAAAGCACAGCCTTTAATCGACAACCGCTTACAGCTTCAACCCCTTTCAGGGATATCACCGGAAGCCAGCTGATTGACTCACTCACAGTCGTAAATCAACAGATAGTAGCAGGTCTGGCTAGGCAAAATCTCCCAAAATGCCAACCTGATGTGTTCTCGGGAGACCCTACACTCTTTCACCCTTGGAGAAGTGCCTTCAAAGCTATGCTTATGGATACTGACGTATCCCCGACTCAGGAGATTAACTACTTAAAGAGTTTCACTAGCGGAGCACCGCAGCGATTAGTTGACAACTACAGGAAGCGACAAATGCACGATCCCGTTGCGTTACTAAGGGACTTATGGGCAGAACTTGAGAAGCGTTTTGGAAGCGCTGCGGTTATCAGCAACGCACTGCTAGAGCGCCTGCGGGACACAGCGACATTCAGCGAGTGTGAATACGACAAATTGCAGCAGTTCGCGGATCTCTGTGCGGATATTGAAAGTCAAGTGACCTTTCTCCCGGGACTCGCATGCCTTAATTACCCGAGCGCTATCCAACCTGTAGCTGAGAAACTACCGCAATCAGTTCGCGCTAAATGGGAGAAAGAAATCGCGAATTATTCCGACAACCACCGAGGAGTGTACCCCCCTTTCTCCAGATTCTCCAAAACTGTTAAAGAACAAGCCAAGATTAAGAACGATCCAAACATCCTCGCTGGTAAAGAAGCGAACCCTTCCCAGGTTCCTCCGCCAAAACAACGCAGAGAACGAGATAAGAAGGCATTCAAGACGGACGTTCGGCCCCCGGCTGAAAACCAACAAATTCCTGGAAAAGGAAAGAAGGAGGAGCCAGGAAAGAGTGAGATAAAGAGTAAACATTGCCCCTATCACGAAAGCAGCGCACACAACCTATCCGAGTGTAAGGCCTTCGCAGCAAAAACGTTGGAGGAACGCACACAGTGGATAATGAACGCTCGCCTGTGCCTTCGCTGTCTCAGCAACGCCCATATCGCGAGTGAGTGCGACACACCCATACAGTGCACAATCTGCGGGGACAAGCGCCACAGTGCCTTGCTACACAAGGACAGACGGCCAACCCCCAGACCGGAGAACGGAGCTGTGAACCCCAAATGCACTACACTCTGCGAGCCAACAGGAGGACTATCCTGTAGCAAGACACTGCTAGTCGATATCTTCAACAAGCGCACCCCCCACGTCACGAAGCGCATCTACGCAATCGTTGATGAACAGAGCAACGGCTCCCTCATCACCAGTGAACTAGCGGATGACTTAGGAGCAAGTGGTCCTTTGGAGAAGTACTTCCTGTCCACGTGCAGCGGCGACCGGGAAGAGAAATACGGGCGGCGATTGACGGGCGTAGCCGTACGTTCTACAAACGGAGCGGAGTTCACCCTACCTACCCTCACGGAGTGCGACAACATCCCCCAGGACAAGCGTGAGATCCCGACGCCAGCCATGGCGAGGAGGTTCCCGCACCTATCGCTCATAGCGAACGAGATACCTCCGTTGGATGACACCGCCGACGTCCACCTGCTTATTGGCCGCGATGCACCAGAGCTACTTAAAGTGAGGGAATCAAGGAATGGCGCCAGTGGAGCCCCCTGGGCACAACGTCTAGCCCTCGGCTGGACCATCAGTGGCCAGCTCTGTCTCGACTTCCCCAGTGGTCCAGCCCACGTTCTTACCCGCCTGACCAGTCTGTCCACCGACACATGGAGAAGGCAAGAAGGTGAAGACAAATGCTACGAATTGGTCCCCTGCCCGAATCAATTCAAAGTCACGGATCCCCCCTTGGAACGCGCCGCCGACGGTGTCTTCAAAACCACACAGCACGACAACGAGCCCAGCCTCTCCCTTGAGGACCGCGCCTTTCTGGGGATTATGGAGAAGGGGATACACAAGAACGCAAGCGGTAACTGGGAAATGCCCCTCCCCTTCCGCGACGAGCACCAGGCCATGCCAAACAACCGCGCCCAAGCCATGCAGCGCTTGCAAGGGCTCTTGAAGATGTTTATCAGAAAACCGGAGATGAAAACGGACTACTTGGAGTTCATGGGCAAGATAATCGAGAAGGGCCACGCCTCTCCTGTCCCGCGTGATGAAGCACCGCCTCCCGCTGGCCGTTTCTGGTACCTACCGCACTTCGCGACGTACCATAACACAAAGCGCACCATTCGCGTCGTGTTTGACTCGAGTTGCGAATTTCAAGGAGTCTCGCTGAACAAAGCGCTTCTACCAGGGCCAGACTTGATGAACAACCTCATCGGTGTTCTAATGCGCTTCCGAAAGGAGAATGTTGCCGTGATGTGTGACGTGGAGCAAATGTTTCATTCGTTCCATGTCGACCCTAAACACAGAGACTTCCTTCGTTTCCTTTGGTTCGAAGGAAACGACCCGACAAAACCCATCACGGAGTACCGCATGAACGTCCACCTGTTTGGCAATGGACCGAGCCCCGCAGTTGCCACGTACGGACTCCGCCGAACAGCGGTAGATGGCGAGGAGGAGAATGGAGAAGAGACCAAGAATTTCATATGCCGCAACTTTTATGTAGATGATGGCTTAACTTCGCTGCCAACCGCTGGACGTGCGATAAAATTGGTGAAAGGCGCACAAGCCACCCTGGCCACTGCCAAGTTACGACTGCACAAAGTTGTTTCTAACTCCGTTGAAGTCATGGAAGCCTTCCCAACCGAAGATCGAGGCAAAGATGTGCGTGACTTAGACCTGCGCTGTGACCGTCTACCCGCACAACGGTCACTCGGAGTTTTCTGGGACCTAGAGACAGACGCCTTCACCTTCGAAGTGTCCCTGCCAGAAAAACCGTTTACTAGAAGAGGAGTTTTGTCTATTGTCAACTCTGTGTACGACCCGCTCGGTTTCGTGGTACCCGTCATGCTCGAGGGGAGAAAGATACTTCAGCAGCTGGTACTTATGGGAGAACGGAGAGCTGAGAACAAAACCCCCTTAGCTTGGGACGACCCCCTTCCCACTGTTATGATGAACAGGTGGACGCGTTGGAGAGACTCTCTCGTCGAACTTCAGCACCTGTCCACTCCCCGCTGCTACCGCCCAAGAGAATTCGGGACAGTAACCAGAGCCGAACTGCACGCCTTCTCAGATGCTAGTCAGGATGCCATAGGAGTCGCTGTCTACCTCCGCCAGCTGAACGAAGCGAATGAGATCTCGACATCACTTGTCTACGGCCAAGCAAAAGTTGCCCCTGTTACTCCTACAAGCATACCACGACTGGAACTGTGTGGAGCAGTGCTAGCAGTCCAAGCAGCTCAAAGAGTCCTTAAAGAAATCGACATGGAGATCACTGAGGTGACATACTACACCGATTCAAAGGTGGTACTCGGCTACATCGCGAATGAGAGCCGCCGATTCTACGTTTACGTGGCCAACCGAGTACAGCAAATCAGGAGCCTGTCTACCCCGGAGCAGTGGAGATACGTGGAGAGTGAGCAGAATCCCGCAGACTTGGCCACTCGCGGAGTCCCTCCCGACAAGCTGATGGAATCGAGCTGGCTCAAAGGCCCAGAATTCCTTAAGAAACCGGAGAGCACCCTTCAAACAGATGAGATGTTCACCCTCAGCACCAGCGATCCCGAGGTTCGCAAAGGAGCGCTCAGCACCAAAGTCACCACTGGTAAAGGCAAAGGGAAAGGCCTTGGAGCACCAAGATTCAAGAGATTCTCTTCCCTTAAGTCTCTGCAGCAAGCAGTTGCCAGGCTTATCGTAGTGGTCAGAGAGTTCAAACGCCGTAGAAAACCCAAAGCAGGAGGCGTTCGTCCCGGAAACGAAGCGCTCAAGGTGCCAGACAAACTCAGACCCTCGACAGTGACCTGGATCCTGCGAACTGGGAACAGACCCCCGACAGTTGAAGAACGAGATCAAGCTCTACGAGTCATAATCAGTACCACACAGAGAGAAGCATTCGGCGAATTGTTGCAAGTTGCCAGAACGGAACCCGAGCTACCCAGAGAAGCACAGCAAAGCGTAAAGAAATCCCTCAAAGGTTCACGGCTGTATCACCTCGACCCGTTTCTTGACGCCTACGGGATCCTGCGAGTAGGGGGTAGATTAAGGAGAGCGGAGATGGAGTATGGAGAGAAACACCCAGTTGTGTTACCGAAGAATCATCATGCGTCGCAGTTGGTCGCAAAGCATTACCACGCCCAAGTACGCCACCAAGGGCGACTGATCACAGGAGGAGCCATTCGTCAAGCAGGATTCTGGCTCATCGGAGGCCACGATACAGTAACCAAAGTCATCAGTGCCTGCGTTCCCTGCAAGAAGCTAAGAGGACCACCGTTAGAGCAGCGCATGGCAGACCTACCACAAGATAGAACTGAGGTCTGTCCTCCCTTCACGAACGTCGGCTTCGATGTGTTCGGCCCCTGGATGGTGCAAACACGCAACCAGAGGAGGAGCTGCAAATGCCAAACGCTGGGGTCTGGTGTTCACGTGTCTTAGCAGTAGGGCCATACACATAGAGGTCCTGGAAGCGATGGATACCAGTGCCTTTATCTGCGCACTAAGAAGATTCTTCGCACTGCGAGGCCGTGCCAAGCTACTCAGGTGCGACCGAGGCACCAACTTCATTGGAGCAAAAACAGAGCTCAAAGATGCATCATCAGAGCTCAACGAGGAGAAAGTAAAGAAATTTGTAACGGAGAACGGATGCGAATGGGAGCTCAACCCTCCCCACGCATCGCACTTTGGCGGAGTCTGGGAAAGGCAAATCAACACCATCAGACGAGTACTGGACGCCATGTTCGCTGAACTGGGCAGGACTCAGCTGACGCACGAGCTACTTATCACGCTGATGGCTGAAGTAGTGGCGATCGTCAACGCAAGACCGATATCTGCACTACCATCTGATCCTGACGATCCACGACCCCTGTCCCCTGCTATGCTGCTGACGATGAAGACGCGCCCAGCTGGACCTCCCCCAGGTCAGTTCTTACCGCCTGACCTCTATGTACGCCGTCGGTGGAGGCGAGTACAGTACCTAGCCGACCAATTTTGGACAAGGTGGCGTCGCGAGTACCTGCAGAGTTTACAGCCCAGACCAAAGTGGACGGCGACTCGGAGAAATCTACGCGTAGGAGACATCGTTCTCTTGCGAGACGACGCCCAACACCGCAACAACTGGCCACTGGGACGAGTAACGGAAGCGATAGAGAGTGAGGACGGGAGTGTCAGGAAAGCCAACGTTGAAATTGCCAGAGACGGAGAAAAGAAGGTCTACTTACGGCCTATAAAGGAACTCATCCTGTTGCTGCCAAACAACGGAGCAGACGATGCAGATCCAAGCCCAACATAGACCATGTGTACCAAGTAGCAAGGATTAACCTCGTAATCCTTGGGCGAGGAGTGTGACGAACGTTCAGCAAGCGAACTGAACTGAAATGAACTGAACTGTTTTGTTTTGTGTGTTATTATTTACTGATCGTTTAAATTCAATTATCGTTTCATTGTTCATTCTTTTAATCATTTATCAGAACGCATTCGATCATGTGATTAGCCGCCTATCTTGTTTAAAGCTTGTTGCTTACATAATCTCTGGAGTATCACATATCGGAGCGTCGGAGTAAGTTGTCGGAGTATATTCATCTAGGAGTTTTCTATCGGAGTTATTGGAGTTTTCGGAGTAACTGGAGTTACCTTCTCACGGAGTTTCTTTTACCCCTTTTACGCAGGATCAAACGTGAGTTTCCATTGTACATATTAATCACCTTTTTTATCGTTACATTCCATAGAATCATTTCTGATTACGCAATCATAAATTTCCTTTTAGTTTTCACCGCATTGTAACACGTTGTACTCAATAAAAAACTGGAATGAGACAGATGTGTATATGTGGTTGACACTCAACGTAATCCCAACACTTGGGTACGCGACACATGGCTTAGGCTTCTTCATTTGTTTTATGATATAGATTTCATATACTGCGAGAAGAAACAACAAAACATTCACTTCTTCTACTTTCCTTCTTTCTTCCCCTCTTACAATTTCTGCAACTTGACTTAGAATGTTGTTGGGAATTTCTTCCTACAGTAGCAAATGTTCTCCACCATCTCTAGCAAATTTTCACTGGAGTAAAGCTGACAGAAAACAATAAAACACGCTATCCTGTGTTTTATACCCTGATAAAACATGGGTTTTTGACCTATCAAATAAAACTAGAGAAACAATGTCCAAAGGCACCAATCAAAGCATGAAAATACCACGCAGTAATGTGACTTTGGGGCCAAACTTTTGTTTGCACAAGGAGTGATTACGTGAGAAACATGTCGAGCGATTCAGAAATGGGTGATTTGTCAGAAAGATCCAGCAACCCCGAGGAAATAGACACTGAGAACGATTGTGAGAATGATTTTCGGCACCCAAATGACATTAGAGGTTGTCTTCATGTGGTATTTTGACCACTCGATTAAACTAAATACAAAACCAATCCACTTCATTGGCACTTTAAAAGACTTCAATTTTTGAATTCAATTTAGCCACATTTAGAGCACTCTACTGAGTGCATCTGAGTTACCTGCTGAACTGCTGTAATAAGAGCTAAATCATCTGATGGTCTCCACCGTCCAAAATCTTTATTCACTTGAGGATTCTGCAACAGAGAGAAGTTTATTTATGAACATGCACCAATGATCAGAGTAAGAAAAAACTAGATAAAAATCAAAAGCTGTCTATTCGTCAGTGGAAACCCAACAATAATTGTCCGCCAAGGACTGTAGGACTACATTGAAAACTATTAACTCTTGTTAATACAGGGGATAGGGGTGGGGGGCTGCAGCTCTCGGATTCGAAAATTTTCGATATTTTTCGGGCAAAACGCGCAGAATTTGGGCAGCAGCAGTTGCAATTTTTGGGCGCTTTTAAGCTGGTTTGATGCTAACAAATTCAGGAATTGTGTAATTTTTTCAGGCAGGGGGGTTACAGCCACCAAGTCCGAAGGTGCCTGTTCGCCTATCTGTGGGGCGTTACAGATGACAAGGATGGAAATGGATTGACCTTGAAAAAATTGGCCAATTTTGTTAAGTTCTCATGGTATGTAATGAAAACTCAGCAAAAAATATAATTATGTTCCACTCTCCCTCGTCTTGAAAATTCTGCAGGAGAATTTTGTGCACAATAACGCACAAAACAATAATGTTGGCAGAATTGACCCAAAGACAACAAAATCCACATGGCACCTGTTGGACACTTACCTTGCTTTTGCGCTGTTTTCTGGAAGGGCCTTTACCTGTGGGCTGCTAAAATTACAGACACGATATTTTTACATACAGTTTTATAGATAGCCAAGAGAACTACATGTAAACCGCCGTACCATACCGCCAACTGGTTAGAACAGTTGGTAAAGCGCCAGACTGCCGTGCGGGAGGTCACGAGTTCAAACCTTGGCCAGACCAACACTCAGGGTCTTTAAATAACTGAGGAGAAAGTGCTGCCTTTGTAACGTAATCTGCAAATGGTTAGACCTTCTAGTCTTCTCGGATAAGGACGATAAACAATAGGTCCTGTAATCACAATCCCTGTTCCTAATAACTCTGTGGGACGTTAAAGAACCCACACACTGTTCGCAAAGGTTAGGGCATGTAGTTCCCGGTGTAGTGGTCTGGCCTTTCTGGTCTGTCTGGAGGGTAGGGTGGGACACTTTGCATACATGTAGGACCTGGAGTCCTGTTCATGCTCTTTCCCTCTGGGCAACTTTGTGCAGTAGAATGGTTAAAAACAAAACAAAACAAAAGCTTTGTTCGGCCAACCAGTTTTTAGGAAAAATAAAGGGCTGGTTGCCTGAGATTGTCCAGCATGTGCCATAAGGACTGGATTTTTTTCTCTATTTGGAAGCCTTTTAAGACTGCTCTTGACAAGTTCATCATCAAACTTCTTTGTCTTGATGGAGCACTGCTATTTTATTTCATTTTCTATCATCAACTTACCAAGGTTCGTTTAATCTCTTTTTCTAATCCAGTGACATCACCTCTCTGTTTGGAAGCCTTTTTAAGACTGCTCTCGACAAGTTCATCATCAAACTTCTTTCTCTTGATGGAACGTGAAGAACTTCGTCGTGGAGTGCTGCGTCCAGCCCGTCCAGCTGGGCGGGAAATGGGTGCTGGCGGGTTTGGCAAGGAAGTGGGAGGCAAAGATGACATTGTTTCCTGTCTAAACAGACCAAAAATATCATGTGAATACAACATGGGCAGACTCAGATAGCACATGTAACTAAAACATGAAAAATGTTCCAGGTGAGTTCTTGGTCAGACTCTTGTTCTTTAAAACCTTCCCGCTTTCTGTTTATACCAACAAAAACCTTTTTCAGTCATGTAATAACCAAACTTGCTAAGAACAGTACTAGGAGCATTATGAGCCCTTGGTGTTTTCTGTACGGATATCACTACGACTGGTCAATATTGTCAAGACCTTGCGCTGATATATTCTCACAAATTATATAGCCCTTACAATTAGTAAGACCAGCAAGAACTAGGAAGCTGTTTAGATTCTGAACAGAAGAGCTAACTATTAGTAAAATTATTCTCATCAATTATGGTGACAAATGTGTGAATATTCGTCATCTTCAGCAACCTTTAACTATTTTACACTCACTTGTAAAGTCTAAGAGATACATGATTTGAAAGCACGATCACGACAGAAACACAAAAGAAGAAAACTATGCGCACTATCTGTAAAAAGATATTTTTTGCTTGATGTCATAACCACGCTTTTTCGTGTTCAGCTGTGTAATTCCCTGCGAGCAGAGTCTCTTCGATCTTCATAGACTTTTCTGGGAAGGTCGAAGAGACTCGATCTGCTTGCAGGGTAGCTGTGTAACATCGTTACTTTGTAAACTATTTTTTAACTGAATCCCTGAAAAAAGCGATATACTCTACAACGTATTATCAATAATGTATTTTACCTGTCTTCGTTCTGTTCACCCAGAAATCGTTACGAGAAAAACGTAAACAGCTTTCAAGCTTCGCCCAAATCATTCATGTTCATTCACTAGAAGACGCCATATTGAAACTAGGTTCGTGTGGATTCATGGGTCGTTGATGTTAGTTCCCAGTGTCCTTTAGTTGTGGGCGACAGGGGACGGGGAGGGGTTTCGGAAGGGGGACACCGCGGAAAAGCGAGAGATGTGAACATTTTGGTTCGGTGGTGCAGGGAGGGGTACGGGAAGTGGGATTCTCAAGTCTCAAGTGGTTGGAACTGGGAAAAATCACGTAAAATTTTGCAACACTGCATAAAATTTTGCAAATTAGAAATATAAGCTGGGGGTGGAAATGTACAGGTGGCAGTTGGTTCAAACCCCCTGTCTTCCCATGCTGTGATTTAAGAATGTTCTGAAAAATTTGGTCTGTTCCAGGGAAAAACAAAATGGACAAAAAATCTGGTGAAGGAAAAGCAAAAATGGGGGAAGATGTGGTAATAATGCAAAAGTTTTTTCAAGGTTAATGTCACCCAAGATGCTCACCCTGATGAAAAACAACTTACATTTCCAGTTCTTGAAGGATTTTTTATTTATAAATTAATTAACTCTTAGACTTGATACTGCAAAGAGCACCCTCTTACAAATTATTTTTATCTATTCTACTTGTTTTCATCCTGTTTTATTTCTGCTTCAATTATCTCTTCTCCTTGCCATGGGGATCACTTTTCACAGGGGCATAGCGATCAAATACGCATATACATGCCTTGAAAATCTAAAAAATATATTTATTTATATTGCGTTTTTTCATGCTTTGATTTATGAAACTTACCCCTCAAAGCAATGAGAAATGGCATTTCCGAGGCCCTAAAAATAAAAATTTCCTGGGAAACATATCCTCAGCCGGACCTCCCAGTGAATTGGCACTCAATTACCTTCTCCTTCCGTGTGTACCTAGCCGGTAAAACCATGCTATGCCCCTGGTTTCCTTTTTTTGTAAAATATCCTTTCTAAAACAATTAGATAACATTATCAGCCTGTGAGTCCAGGATCTATTATTAGAGGATGCAAAACTTAGCAGCAAAAATTATTAAAGCAAACATCAACTACATTTCAATATAATTAAATTCAAATTAATTTGTCAAGGTATTGTTGTATATGCTGGTATATCAACTCTCTTCTGAGTCTCCCAGACAGACCAAGCCTCCCAATCGTCCCAAAAGCTCACTAAATGTCTTTGCTACAAAGGAATGTGCTGGAGATATATGTGGTTAAGGTTATGCTTATTTTGGCTAATTGTAGACAAAATATTTCAGCTGTATGTGGCAGGTTACATTAATATAATTTTGAAGAAATAAAAATATCATCATTCTGTGATGGCAGTCTGGACTAATCAGATGTGAGAAATGGTAACAGTAAGGGGTCAGAAAAGCCTAACTGAAGCCATTAGGATCTGTTAAAAAGTATTTTGCAACCAGTTTTTCCATTCCTTTCATATGGAAGTCTTCTCCCTGATTTTTTTACCATTCCTCCTTTCTATCTAAATTGTCTTTTACAGTCTGTCCTATCATGGTATAAATGTTGATTAGGAACTCCATTGTAGTGTTCGTTCCTGCATTTTCCTAAGAACTCAGGGATGTAGCTAAGGGCCAGTTACCGGCTAATTTCACCGGCTGAAAGAGAGCTTATCACCGGTTTAACTTTCCCTAGAAAACAAAGACTCAAAGAAATTTTGCAGACACAATGGTCAGAAAAGCCGGCAGAGCTTGTTTGTGAGCCGGCTTTGTAATTTCTTAGCTATATCCCTGGTCTACCCAAATTTCACACACAGGTCAGAAAACTAATTTACCAGGAAAGGACATTGTCATGGCTCCCAAGAAGAACCAATTTCCTGCTGAAAATGCAGGGATCCACACCCAAGAGGATTCCATTTTTGCTTTATTTCATATAGGCGTGTGTAATTAATGCCATAGAAATTCTTACTCCAGTTCTTAAGATGACGGTCCATATAGTTTACATAACTTCCAAGAGAACAACCAGATTCTCTAACAGCATTATATGTTGATGTAGCAAATGTTGTTACCTCTTCTCGCTGAGCAGGGTCATGGAACCTACCATAGGTGTAGAAGCTGTACTGTGCAGAACGGAATGGAAAAGCTGTGGATGATGACGAATGCTGAGCAATATCACCACCCATATGAACAAATTCGAGAAGGCATTCTGGTGGGATATCAATATGTGCGAAATAGTTCGCCAAGGATGGTGGAAAGGAATCAATCATCACCCCTTTAACATATATGGGTTCTACTTCTTGATGGACGAATCCATGGCGTCTGCTGTATTCAGTTGAAAACTGCAAATATGAGGTAAATATCTGAGGTTTTGTTTCTGTTGTTGGGTGAAGCATCTTAAGGCTTTCTTGGACCCTTTCTTCATGTATATCAGAGTATACAGCATCAAGGGTCAAGGTTTTCTTGCCAAAGTAACCATGAAGAGCCATATCAAGATTAAGCTCTTTAGGAAACTTGCTTAAATTCTTGCCCACTGCTTCAAGCCCTTGTTCACTGTCATCAGTGTTATCATAAATGAGTCGACTCCAAATGAACTGATTTGGTCTGAGACATACTTCTAGGGTAACATCAACTAAGACGCCAAAATTGCCACCTCCTCCTCCCTTCAAAGCCCAAAAGAGATCCTGATTTTCGTCTACTGATGCTTTCACGAGCTTGTTGCCATCAGCTGTTACCATGGTGAATGACATGGCCTTGTCACATGCCAATCCACCATATGCACGTGACAGCATACTGTACCCACCCCCAAGAATGTAACCTCCAATTCCGACAGCAGGAACACACCCTCCCACGGCAACGTAGCTAGTATCATCTAGTGCAGAGTACACATCTCCCCAGCATGCCCCAGCCTGAACAGTCACCATGTTCCCCCTAAGTTGAACTTGATTCATATTTTTAAGAGAGATGACAAAGCCATTACTGTCTGTGGTGGAGTAACCAGCGAAGCAGTGTCCCCCGGATTTGACAGCCACTGGCGTGCCAGTCTTGCTGGCGATTTGTAGACAACGCTTGATGTCTTCAGCATTCTTAGGTAAGGCGACAAACGCGGGATTTTCGTAACTGTACGCGGGATTGTAAATCTTTGTCGCTTCCTTGTAAAGGTTAGGTTGCTCTGGAGTGACTACGATATCTTTTAGTTGTTCAAGTGCTTCGCTTACCGAGCTGCCACCATGAATCATTCTAATCATTGCTGCGCTCTTGAAAAACTTTTTCCGGCCAAGACGATAGCTTCTTGACAAATGCATACCTTTAAATTTGTTTGTTTCTTGTGTACATTTAACGTACAACTTTCACTTCCGCGAAGACAACAGCGCAAATCCTCTGTTTATGGGTGTGTATGATCACTTAGGTGTCCTAGTGGTACCCAGTCTCTCTCACGTGCGCTTGGAAATGGATTTTGGACTCATCTTTTGTTCACTAGCTTTCATTTGCGCCTGGGGATTTTTCTTTAAAAAACGTGTTTTAGGGGAATCAGCTCCAAAAAACTCCAGACAGCATTTGCAACATGCAAGAATAAGTCTCTCCACTAGCATTCCACAGGCATTTCATCCGTTTTCAGGCATTTTTGAAGGGGAATTTCCCGGCAAAAACAGCTTTTCGTTTGTTTATTTATTTATTGTCGCCTTTTCTTTTCCTTTTTTGCTGACCCTATGTACTTTTGCTGCAACTCTGGGCCTTCTAGTTAGCCTAGGCAAAAGAACTAAATTATACTACCAAGAAGGCAACATCTTTTCAGGAAACTCTTATCTAGTAGTAAAAAGGGGTTGTGAAAAAAATTCCTTCAAGGTTTTCACTCAAATTTCGAAGCATCGTTGTATGTATATCAAACTTCAATTAATCCTGTCGGTGTCACTCCAAATGGATATCACTCGCTGGAAAGATTGTTTACTTCTGCAGAGATAGAGAAGTTTTTCTCATCAAAGATGGTGACGTCAGCAGTGGAACAAAGGGCAACGTTCGTCACCGCCAACAACAACAAGGGCCACAATCGTTACAGCACAATGCCGAATTGATCACGTGATAGTAGGCAGGAGGGAGCTTGGGAGGCAGCGGGGAGGAATGGGGGCAGCGAGGGAGAGAGATGGGGAGGGAGAGTGGGTTAGGCAGGAAGGGAGGAAGAAAAGGAGGGAGGGAAAGCAGTAGGTAGGGAGGGAGGCAGGGAGAGACCACAGCAAGGAGGTAGCGAGGAAGAGTAGGAGGAAGGAAGGAGGGAGTGAAAGCGGTAGGTAGGGAGGGAGAAAGAGAGGGAGGAAGGGCGGCTGGGAGGGACCACAGTAGGGAGGGAAGGAGGAACCACCGCAGGGAGCAAGGGAGGTAGAGTAGGAAGAAGGAAGGCAAGGAGGGACAGCAGGGAGCAAGGGATGTAGAGTAGGAAGAAGGAAGGCAGGGAGGGACCACGGCAGGGAGAAAGGGAGGGAGAGTAGAAAGAAGGAAGGCAGGGAGGCACCACAGCAGGAAGTGAGGAAGAAAAAAAAGAAAAGAAGGAACGAGAGAATGCAATCACCCCTTGACTAACTAAATTCATAGCTTTTTTATTTATCTTTTATGTTGTATTTGTTTGGTTATGTCTCACACAAATGATAATTGATAATCATCTGGTACTTCGGGAAATTGCTGGACGGCGTCCACTGTTATATTCCTCTTTCCTGGGCTCCTGCATATAGGATCGTTTGGCCCTGTGGGATATTGGCCAGACCAGTAGAACAAATGGGTCCACACGTTCATGCGCGTGAACTTGGTCAACTACATGGAAACAAAATAACAATAATGATGATGACAATGGTCATAACGATAATGAAGATGATGAGAGTGATGGATGAGGTGTTGCCCAGTAGCCTACACACACTAGGGTTTCAACGGAAGACTTCAAAGTTAGAACGATCTTGAACAGCTTAAAAAAATAGAGCGCAGCATTGGCCTTGAAGTGCTCGACTCAGTAAATGATGACGTTAGTTTCATTCAACGTTTGCAGGCGGGCGCGGATCCAGGGATTTCCGATAATTATAACTGCGGGTGCTGAAGGCATATTCCCCAGGGGGTCTGTTGGCATGCTCCAACCGGAAAAATTTTTAAGCTAAGCGCCATTTTCCGGGGTATTTAGAGTAACTCGTCCGAGATGTTGACCTGGCGTTTTAGATTGTAAAACTCGGAAACACTCTTTAACTCTCGGGGGGGGGGGGGGGGACTTGGCTCATGTTTGGGTATAGGGGTGCCAATGAAGGTCTGAAACCCTGACCCTGTTTAGGACCAAAATAACCTCAAACATGTACCCTGTTTCGGACCAAGGAAAACGTAATTTTTATACTAAATGAAAATGATCCAATGGTGACTGATGACCGGCTAAATGAATACTGATGAACGTTTCTGATTTCGGATACGCTTAAAAGTCTTGAAGCCACGCCCTGAACAGGACGACTCCGTAATATCCATACCCTGTCTAGGACAGACTCGCTTGAATTATATACCCTGTTCTGGACTGAGGGGTCAAAAATCATACCCTATCCAGCGGTACGTCCCCGTATAGCCCATATAACGGAGTACCCCCGGTCTTTAACTCTAACACTACTTGTTACAAAATGTCTGATCAATTTCCGTAAAACGTCGAACCTGGTCTGGATCCGCGCCGGGTTTGTACCTGTGTTGTTGCTGTTTCACTGTGAAACTCTATCTTCACAATATATAAACGAACTTACAGCAAGGGACGAATATGCACAAAAAGGTGTCAATCAATCAATCAATCAATCAATCAACCAACCAACCAGTCGATCTATCAATCAGTCAAGCAACTTATAACTCACGTCAAGGTCCTTGCAATTGGTATTTTGGAGACCAGTATCACTACACGTTAGGTTTTTATCCACAGGTATCTTCAGCTCATAAAAACCAAACGGACTTTTACATTCCTCCATTCCTAACAGTCTGTCTTGCCTGGGACTTCCATCAGCGTTCAGTGGATGGTTACACATCGGCTGCCAGCGATCGTCATCCGCCAAGAGGCAAACAAAGGTGCACTCTAAAGGGTAAAGTAACAATCAGAAATCAATTTCTTATTATAGACGAAGGCATGGTGGCCTATTGGTTAGTCCGTGCGACTCCTTATCAAGCAGTCCGGGTCCGAACCCTGATCGAGGACATTGCGTTGTGTTCTTGGTAGTCTGCATTCGGCCTAGTGGCCCATCAGGCCACAGCTTATCCCGGTTTCTGTAGCATGAAGCGACAGAGAGTATTTCTACTCCCCCCTGGATGGGATGCTAGTCCATCGAAGGGTTACCCCCTAGCAGTAAATTCGCCGGTACCCATTTATACACCTGGGTGAAGAGAGGCACTGTGAGAGTAAAGTGTCTTGCCCAAGAACACAACGCAGTGCCCCGGCTAGAGGCTCGAACCCGGACCGTCCGATCCGAGGTTCAGCGCTTTAACCATTAGGCCACTGCGCCTGGCGTTGTTTTCTTGGCAAGATACTAATTTTACAGTACCTCTCTGCACCCAGGAGTATAAATTGGTACAAGCGAATTATTGGGGGCAACCTGGCAGAATATTGTGGAGGAACCTGCGACAGCCTAGCATCCCATCCAGGGGGAGTAGAGGTATTGCTAGCCGCTTCGTGCTATAAAAATATATAAATTGTACGTCGAGGCCAGTGGCCCATACCGCCGGAGCTTATCCCGGTTTCCTTAGCATGAAGCGACTAGGGGTATTTCTACTCAAACAACTGCAAGGCTGATACTACGTGAAAAAATTGACTTTGCGAGACAACAACCCGACAGAAACCGATAAAGCAAGGCTGAAACCGTGAAACAGCTGTCCACGGTTGCAGCCTTGCTTTATGCGGTTTCTGTCGGGTTGTTGTCTCGCAAAGTCAATTTTTTTCACGTAGTATCAGCCTTGCAGTTATGTTTGTGTTACAGTTTATTTTTGGCTGATTTGGTCTCTTGCAGATCCTACGTAAACTAGCAGCATTATCGTTCGCGGTCCTTTGCAGTTTTCACGTGTATTTCTACTCCCCCCTGGATGGGATGCTAGTACATCGCGGGGTTACCCCAGCATTATTTCGCTGGTACCCCTGAAGAGAGCCACTGCGAGAGTAAAGTGTCTTTCCAAAGAACACAACCCAGTGCCCCAGCCGAGGCTCGAACTCAGACCGTTCGATCTGGAGTCCAGCGGGCTAACCATTAGACCACAATGGCCCCAGCTTCATTGCACAGGGGAGTCACGAGCCAAGGTTTACTTACTTTCTTACAGTGGTGCAATAATTGAACAGCCTTTTGTAAAAGTATAAAGCTTAAAAATATTTCTGAGCTAATTACTTATGGCCTTTCCAGCTTTCTTCCTGTCCTTGCACGTCTGCTCGTTAGTTAAAGTATACCGGTCAAACTTGAATTTCCTGAATGCGCTCGCAGGCTGACGATACTGCTTGATGGTGCCGTCGCCCGCGCGAAAGTAAGAGGAACCAAGACGGCGGATTTGAACATGAATTTTTTCGGGAACATTGCTGGGCTGATCCTGGGAGCCATACAGCTCAATGTAAATCTAAAATAATAATAAGAAAAACGAGGTATATTTAGGAACATTAATTGTAGAATCAAGCCACTGATCGGAATTTCAGCAGAAATGCGCTTTATGACGAAACTCGTTCATACGACTACGTGCAATTTCTTGTGACTAAACTGAATGCACAGATTGTGAATAAAAATGCACAGATGACAAAGTTGAACGAATGAGTTGAAATAACCGTTTTTGAGCTATATTTTGGCACTGTTTTCGGTACAGTATATCAAACACGAGACTGTTTTATCGGGATATCCAAATACCGGTACCCAGAAGAGAGTTGCAAATATGGCGCGCAGCGCAGTATTTTTACGAAATTCGAGGTGCTTGGATAGCCGATGAAACACTGTCTCGAGTGTTTGATATATCTTCTAAATTGAAAAAAAAAACAAGGAGTAAACAAAGAAACAAAATCGTCAAAATCTGACCGGGTATCCAAACCTCCTTCACGGTTATGTTAACTTGATGAATTATTTCAGCCTTGCTTACAAAACCCAACCTCGTTCCCAGGGTCTCTCTCTTCCCGCCCCCTGGAGCGAGAGAGAAAGACCCTGGCACAGGCTGGTCACGTGGCTGGACAATTGAGAACTCTAGGAGGGGGTCCTCTAATGTCAGGAAATTTAGCGCGTTATTTCAAAGCGAGGGTATCGCACGCGATACAATCGCGCGAGCGCCATCGTTGCATCTTTGAAGTCCTCGAATAGTATTTTATATTCAAACATCAATCTAACGGTTTAGCAAGTGATTGTCTTGAGTCAATTTATGTGGATGGGATGTTATGTACAACTAACGGCATACTTCAAGTCGATCGTATTTTATCTTCTTCCTTTCCTGTTTAATACTCGACAAAATCGACTGTGATCGTCTCCGAACAGTGTCACAAATGTGAATCCCGTCCTTTTTCGATGCTCTAATCGTAGATCAGACCAGAAGGCCCAATGAATGAAATTTCAGCGCAACTATATTTATAAACGTGGAGAAAAAAGCGAATTTGAAGGATTTGAAACTCAATTTCCGGCAGCAAATATGCAAACCCCTCGCAGTATAGTAAAGACATACAACATAGAAATACGATTATCTTCTTCGATAACCGTTCGCCAACGAGTGTCACGAGTTGTTTTGCCAACGGCCGGTTCACAATATAACGTAGGAAACAAGGAACAAACTTTTTCCAAACAATAATATACATCTAAACGGAATATTTACGCGACGCATTAGATAACAACTGAATGAAAAATATCAGATGCATAATTTTGTATTAAAACAACATATCATTAAGACAAAAATTGTATAACGAGCGGAGTGGACGAACGAATACTGTGGCAATTTAAACATATTTCCTTTCCTAACCTTCATTTTCTGTCGAACATTGGACGCCGAACGCGTTGTTCATCGGCAGCAGCGGCAAAATTCAGACAACGAAGACTCTGTCATCGCTCGCCGCGTTCTTCTGAGACGGTGAGATCTTTTCGACCTTTCACTCCTATCAAAGCAACTTTGACTTCGGTGATCATGGCCCCGATTGTTTTGAAATTATTTAAATTGTCTTTCACATGGAAGAAGTGATCATTGCGAGGTCAAGACCTTCCGCACAACCTTGATCGCGGTTTTCGCAATTCCTGATAAGCCTCCCTCCTTCCTGAAGAAATTTTTAAAATGTCCATCGAGGAAACATACGACCTAATCACGGATATCTGCTATTGGACGATTTTTCGCATTTTACAACAGATTACCAACGGAAACAATTTTGCCGAACTGTGTTTCTTTTGGTGGCAACACTTTCCGCGCACCCGTAGTCTCAGTATATACAAAATTCATAATGAGCCGCCCCTCCCTCTAACGATTTTTTTGTCATCACCCAGATTCTGGGAGACACGTGACCAGCCTGTGCCAGGGTCTTTCTCTCTCGCTCCAGGGGGGCGGGAAGAGAGAGACCCTGGGAACGAGGTTGTACAAAACCGTGAACACCAAAAATGTTTATGGAATGTTATTGTGTTGCAAAGAAAAAGCCAATCAGGTGTGAGAAAGACCACAGGTAATTAGTTTGCGGTTTTGAGGTTTGTTCGCGTGTCCTGAACTTTGCTGCGATTGGTCACTACACAATCAACATTCCTGAAATATTTCAGGTGTTTACAGTTTTCTTAGCAAGGCTGTAATGAGTTTTAGAATATATTATTATTATTATTATTATTATTATTATTATTATTATTATTATTATTATTATAGTTGATGTTATTGTTGTTGTTATTGTTATTGTTATTGTTATTATTACAGCATAAGGATAGGTGCGCCAGTTGCCATTTTGTGGAGACTGCCGGGAATGTGTGAGGGATTTCCACTGTATTCGGAATTCCATAAAATTCACGGTAAACCTACCTTTAACAGTCGAACGTTGTAACACGTGGCACAACTGCTATCAATGTTGATGCTGAATTTGGCATAACCTTGAGCAAGTTGTACAAATAGCTGAAAAGAGTGGAAAAAGAACAAGAGTGATAGGTCGTGCAGTAAAAGTTGCTGCTCATTCAGTGGTACTGACATTTCAGACCCTTTTAAGAGCTTCCAAGTTCATAGCAACCCGAGTATCAGGTTTATCGGAACGGGGACTAAGGGGAAAGCGAAAGGAAGATAAGCCTGACAGTGTAGTATCAGTGTAGTAATCAAATCCCAATCAAATTCATTTCCGGCTTACATACTTTCTTGAACGAGCGTTACAATTTATAATTACGCCGGAACCGGCTGCAGGAATTTGAGTAAATATTCTAGCTGTACAAATTGTGTCCGAGAACTTTGCATAGAAAATCAGTATGGGACTTGTGTCGCTGTAGTGCCATTTTTTTTTTATGAAACTTCTAACCAAGGGTTAACGAACACAGTGGCGGATCCAGGGGGAGGGTCGGAGGGGTCCGGACCCCCCCCCCCCTTTTCCAAACCGACTTTTTCTTTTTACTACTTGTTTGACGCGTCGACAGGATCGTCTATTATTATTCAACTTTGGACTCCCCCCCCTCCCCCTATCAAAAATTCCTGGATCCGCCCCTGGATCACCTTGTTTGGATAACCAGGTATTCTTGTGTAATTTTAGTCTACTGTGTGTCTAGCCATCTATATGCTGCGCGCGAGCTTGTGAAATTATTACTCGGTTTACCGTTTTGTTGTCATACATGACAAGATAGTCAATGAATAGCTAAAAACTGAGCTACGAGAGACATTTGAGGTTGGTTCAACGGAACAAAATGCGGTGTTCCAGGTGTTCGTATAGCGGGTGCTACAGAAAACCGGACATTTTGATTTCCGTTTAAGATTTCTTTGTTTTCAACAGCCAATAAAAAAATTTCAAATTTTTTTGAAAATCGTATGTCCCCAGAGCCATTCGTTTTTCGTGCCAAGGTCCTGCCGGCTAAGAGAAACGAAAAGGGCTATGGGGACGAGAATGCCACCCTACTTTTTCGCCTTTTTTCTTTCGCGCTGTTCCCCAAAATCCAAAAGCCTGGAACAGGCCACAAACAATTCTATATAAAAGTTAAAGTCAAACTCACCGCTCGGTCTTTCGTCATATCAAATCTCCATTTTTTTATGTCAGTAGTGAAAGGGTTGGTGGTGAAACATGTCACAGCTTTACTTTCAGTGTTTTTAATTGTTTGATGAACGTTCGTAAGTTGAACAACTCCAGTTAGCCGCCCAGTCCCCGGTGCACTTTCACTGGCCACTCGTTGGAAGGAACTGAGCGGATTACCTGTCTGCCACAATGAACGGAACTCAAAGGCTTTGTAAAGTTGATACATGTTTCTCATGAACGATCGCTCCAGTTCTCTGTAGGTGCTGAGAACACTTTCCAGAAACATCTGCTGAAGACTTCGGCTGACAGCTGTACCTTTATTGTGGAATGAGAAGATTACCAATTATTTTAAGTAATAATAAATAATTAGAGGAGGAAACGGCAATTTGATTTCATTTATAGCCACAGAGGGGCAGCGCCACTGATGGCGCATTTTGAAACAAACAGTTAAATTTTTCTGATCATTATTTTTCAGTTTTTTTTATTAGGGAAGACTTGGATATACAAGCCAAAAATTTGGGGAAAATTTCAGTGAGCGAAGGATCAAAGCTGAATTTGTAAGCATGACCTTCTCCCCAGGAGACGATCGGCTCGCTGGGGAGCCTGTTCGCAAGATAGGCATGAGCTGGCTTAAGAATAAACAAACGATTTTACTTCGAGTTGTACCTTTCGTTTTGCCAATATCATCTATTGTCTTTTGAGTCTCTCTAAGGATGTCAATATCAAAGATGTATCCCCCAATGTCATTATCGAGGTCCATAATTTTTGCTATCATTTCAATACGTGCTGCACCGGCGATAAAAAAAGATTCCATCACTTGTTTGAACTCTGCTACGTCTTGAGGCTTAGGGGCCACATCTAAGAGACAAACTAATTCGGCGACTAGCTTTTCCTTGTTCATCTCAAGGTTGACCTTGATGTGCATGAAAGAGAAGCATGGTAAATAAACAGATATAGACCTTATGCAAACTGTCATATTTGTTCTACTGAATTTCTGGCCATAATATAACGGAAATGGAAGAAATAAGTGTTCTGAGAAGTTTTGCATTGTTTTCTTTCAAGTTAGTAACAAAATGCTTTATTTCTAACAAATAAATTAAAGTAACAGAACACTTTCAATGTTGGCAAGTAATTTTTAAGTGACAAAATTTGTATTTACATTACCTAACAACATCATTTTGAAAAACAACAAACAGCCTATACAAGAAGAAACATTTTACTGTTTTGACATATCTTTTCTCGTTCCAGAGATATGCAAATGTGCAAATTAGCTACGTGTCGACGTCACAGACTCGACCAATTTGAATCAAATATATGAAGAAAAGATCTCAGCCAGTTTGGATCAGAAGTGTTTGAATCTTTGCAACAATCTTTGCTGGATGTGCTACAAAATATAAACTTACAATTTAGTTATCATTGCAACATACTGGTTTCGAGATCCCCCCGATATCCCGCCTCCTCATCTGCATAATCTTGCAAGCATATCTGATTCAATGTTTTAGATATTTCTTAGCCACGGTAACATTTTATGCTGAAAATTACTAGACCATATTAATCAGGTGAGACCTTGTAAGAGCTGCGAGTGACCCAAATTGATAGATAACTCTATTTATATACTTGTTATAAAATTAGGTCGCGTAAATGACGTCATCAGTCCATTTGACCAATTTTTAAACTAAAGCTATTTAGTTTAATACTATTCAGCATATAAATGTCAACAAAAATATGCCATCATCTGGTAGGCTGAGAGACAGGTTTGTTCGTCGTCTCGCCAAGGGGTTCTCGTTCTGTGTTAAATTCATTGCTTAATACATGTACTTATACAAGAGTTTGCAGAATTGCAAAGAAGATATCAATTAAAACTTTAACAGGGAGAGCAAACAATAATCGTTGGTTTTCTATTTTTTTCAGGAGGTGACTTGGGAATTTAAAAAATATTGGCAAATTTTATCAACTTTCAATCCACCTCCATCCTCGCCATTCATAAGAACAGATGCCAGTAAATGGATTCAATGCAATAATGTAGTCTTAGGAAACAAAACTAAACCATTATTATTTGAGCTAAGACAAGTTGAAACTATTTCTAAAATGGTGTAACATTGTCAGTTTAACTTAAATAAATATTGTGTAACTCAAATATACTGTCACCATCCCTTTCAAATGGCCATGGGATATTCCCCTGTATTAAAAAACTAGCTATGGTATATTGCATTTCCTGAGTTTTGATTGGCTTAGAGGCAATGGTATATACCATTCACCTACAAATATGGTAGGTGTACATGTAAAATAATGTATTTTCTGCAATACAATATTTTTTGGCGTTTTAATAAAACAATTATTCCACTCGCACTTGTTGGAAATGAGATGGTTATAGCCAACTCAGCACTGTGTGCCTCGTTGGCTATCTACCATCTCATATCCAACGCGCACTCATGGAATAATTGTTAAAAATACATACTTGCATGATCTCGGGGACCGTAGCAACATCCACCTGGTCAAAATCTAAATCACTAGAATCAACCAGAGGCTGGTAGTTTTTGCCAAATGTCATCCACGTCTTTATGCTGTCCAGATTTGACTCGAGAGGTCCCAGACACTGTTTGCTGGACTGTGATCCAACTACAGCCAAACTTGTGTCAATTATTGCCAATGGATCTTTAGACTTTATGGCTCCTATAAACCCTGTAATACCCTGAAGCACTGCAAGGAAGTCAGCCGAATTGAATCTTGCTTTTTCATAAACAGCTGGCAACATCTGTTTAAGCCTCTCAAGTGCAGAAGACATCTGCTGCTCCAGTGTCTGAATTGACTGGGACAAAAGCGGGAAATGCCAAAACAGAATTAATTAATTTACTGGTAACCCTAAAAGTCCTTCCCTAGATATTATTCTGTCTCTCTATCTCGCACAACTTCAAGCTAAAAATAACTCATTTGCGGCTCCTTATCAGTTAAACCTATATTATTGTATGTAATTTTTATGTCAAAGATGTCTACATGTATGAATTGCTGGTCATTGCTGTTAATGACAGCTCCATTAATATAAATTGTTACACAAACCCGTGGACAGAATGCCAACAGATCTTCAGGATAAATTAAACACTTGCAATCTCCGTCCGCAGCGAGATATTCTGTAGCGCGAGATTGACTATTTTCTGTAGCACGAGATTGACTATTTAACAGTTATTCCAAGATATTAAATTTTATAGTTCACCACTAAATTTTCTCTGATTCTCATTGGACTAAATTAAACACGTGACGCGATAGCGCTCAACCGCAGAGGGCACTATCAGCGTTTATAGTTCACCACTAAATTTTCTCTGATTCCCATTGGTCTAAATTAATCACGTGACGCGATAGTGTTCATCCGCGGAGGGCACTATTTAGCCCAAATTGTCATTTGATGATTTCCTATTGAAAGGAATTTCTGTAGGTGCAATTTGTTGCTTATTTCTGAGAATTAACAGCGCTAAACAGTTTGAGTAAAGGCAGCCCAAGCTCATGTTGTGCGTCAGGGTCATATTGCAAAATAACTGTCATGGCAAAAATATAAGGGTTTGTAAGGGAAAATTTTACAACACGTTTTAGCAAACTGAAATACTGCCAAATCTTAAGTAAAATTGCCTTACCTTGGGCTGCCTGTGGTTTGAACGATTGAAGATGTTGTTGAAGTTATCAACAAGCGGACGCGAAGGCGTCACACTAGCTACGTCATCACGTTTATATGTTTCGATGCATTTTTCAACCGTGAATATTAGCGAATAAGCGCGCAAGAATTTCTGCAGTTATGGTAAAATAGCTTATATACCATGGCCAATGAATTGCTTTTTCCAATGATTCAGTCAAAAATAATAAGATACCTTAACATAAAGCCTCTTCTCCCTGACAGCGACGTCTTTAGCCCCAACAAGTCTGTCTACTTCTGACTTTAATTTCTCCTTAGATATTGCACTTATTGCAGCAGCCATCTTTTAAATAACAAGTGTATGAGAGAAATAACAACAGCTGTATTATTTTAAAGTTTACTCTTTCAAAGAAAACTCAACATAGCCAAGGTGGTAAAATAATAATAGGGTTACCAGTATATCATGAAATCTTCAAGTGATTTGTTAAATTAATTTGATTTGGTATTGTTTATATTTTCATTATAAGAAAAAGTTGAGCGAAATTCTTTAACTGAACAGTTTTCAAGGCGGGAGTTTGGATTATCAATACAAAGAGACCTTTTTCTTGCTTTTATGTATAGGTAATCACATGAGGCCAAGTACTATTAAGGATTAATTGCACGAGAGTTTTCAAAATTTTCCAAAATTGCCCGAGTCGCGAAGCGACGAGGGCAATTTGGAAAATTTTGAAAACTCAAGTGCAATTAATCCTTAATAGTACGAGGTCTCATGGGATTACTTGTTTATCAATAAAGGACAAAATTTATACGAAGGAAAATCACGCGAGCAGTCTATTTTTATCTGGGAAGCCTGTTTAGCGCTACGGCAATTAACGGATTAGCCAATCATTAACAGGTAATCATGCCCTCTCTTGATTACTAAAAATGCCCTCGATTAAGAAAAAATGCCCTCTCTCTCAACCAATCAGCGCTCAGTAATTTTGCCCTTTATTGATAAAACTTTAAAACATATCCACAGGGTACAGATTACTTAAAATATGCAACACTTATTTGTGGCTGCCATATTGAGATACGAGCTACCACTGATAATTTATTACAGGTGCGAAATGAACTGTCCACAATTTCTGGAAATGCGTGAATACAGCATTTTTTCAATTAAAGTACATTTAATTTGCAATAAAATTTTGCCACCACATTTATGCCGTTAGTAGTGAGGATCATGCATGGAGAAAAAGCTGAATGATGCCCAGAAGATGCCAAGGAAAAATGCTTGTTTTGTACTACGAGAAATTTTGTAAGCAACAAACCGCTTTGAAATTTTGGTTGCTCTGAATGATAGACTTCATGTCGTTGAAATCGTCTTCATAACTTTGCGCCGCCGTCTTGATATTTTCCACGATGTCATCAAAAGCTTCCCACTTGATTCGTGGAGCAAACAATGAGTTCTTTCCGAAAATGTCATAATCTGCTTTACCCAGGAAACCAAGTTTTCTCTTCACAGCTGAAAGAAAGGATAATTATACTATGTCGTGTACGTTACAGTGCGAGGCGCCTTAGTGTGGCCACCCAACAAACTTTTTTGACAAGTTATAATTAGCCAACCAGAGAGCGCAAATTTGTTTAAGCTGCCCCGCCTCCTTGCAATGTTCAAAGCTGTTGTCACGAAACCTGTCGCGCTTTAACAAGGAGGAAGGACAACTCAAACAAATTCACGCTCTCTGATTGGCTCACTTGTCAAAAAAGTTTGTTGGGTGGCCACGCTAAGGCGCGTCGCGCTATAAAGAGAAGAAACATGACGACGGATCCAATTAAAATATCGAATGGAAAGAAACAAATGATGAACGGAATTCTTGAATTCTCACCTTTCTTAATTTTTTCGACATCGTTTCTTTCATTTGCTAAGCTCAGTATAAACATTAATGCATCTCTTCCCTTCTGATTTCTTTTGTCGCCTAGCAGCAAGTCCTCAGCATGCCCTCGCATGATTTTGATCAACTCCATGGGGAACCTACTTTTACTTGTTTGATCCAATGGCTTGGATTGAACGCTAGCTCCCTCAACAAAGCCGTCTCGTGATCGCAAATTAAAAGCTGGAAGGAAGAAACACAAATTAATGTATTGGTGGCTCCCAAAATAACCACAGGCTGTCCACTTACAAGGAACCTCGGCTCTTGAAACAAGTTTATGTTTACAAGGGAACGGTTCCAAACGGATCCGGTCCTAAAATCAGACCGGATAGGCCTTCTGTCTCCAGGGATCGTTCTGGAACGGATCCAAACCTATCCAAAACGGATCTGTACCGGATCGGTCCCGGAACGATCCTGTGTAAACACCCAGACCGGTTTCAAACGGTAACATGTAAACAGAAGCCGGTCCGGTCCGCTTTGGCTCTGAACGGTTCCAGTCCGGTCGACCCCTTGTAAACGTAGCCTAAAATACCGTAAAAACCCGCACATAAGCCGCACCTTTTTTACAAAAATCGTTGCTCGAAATCAGAGGTGCGGCTTATCTGCGGGAACATTTGAAAAAGGTGCCGTGAATTTCAATGAATTGACACTTTTATGGAAAAGTATGTAAATAAAGATTACACAAAACTGCAAGAGAGTACTGGTCATTGCTTTTGTAAATTTGGTGCTCCTAAAAGAGCTGTTTTTGATGTAAGCGTCAGCTTATTACAGCGCTTACATTTGGTGCCATCGCTAAAAGCATTAAACCATCTCCGTTACCAGATCCTTCAAGCGGTTCATGGTCACTTTTCTCGAACAGGAAAATGTTACACAGCACAGAATTTCCATTTCCCTGCAAAGCTGTTTGCAGCGTCGACGACGATCCTCTACGAGCAAGAAAATACCACGCTATTCTCAAGTGTTTGCGGTAGATGGCTCACTGTTTCTTCAGCACTTTGATAGCAAATTTCTCAAACTGATCACGGAACTCTCTTTGTGCTACAAGTTTATCTCCGAATAATGGCTCCCAAATATCTTTGTAGATATATATATATATGAAAGCCAGGAATAGCAGATAAAACTCGAATGTCTCCATCTTGTTTCGCTTGTGAGCAATAAACAAACACGTTCGAGCTAATGCCAGTGGTTAATAAGCTACGAACGTTCCAACGTTCTGTTGTCACGCAAAAATCTATGGAAAAACTGTGTTGAATGAAGAAATTCCTGCCAACAAATGCCAGAAAAAGATCAATTATATTTCAAAGTTGGTAAAAAGGATGTTCATTATATTAAAGCGCTAAAATTGTGGGTAAGACTTTGAAGTGTTTTCCGTTTCAATGTTAATCATGAGTTTATGTTCGATGAAGAAGATGTCTCAAGACTCGACCTTGGATTTCGTTTGACGTCTTTCAAAAAACTTTTTTTCCAAAATTTGAGTTGCTAAATTCAGGGTGCGGCTTATCTGCGGGTGTTTACGGTAGTATAAATTGCAAATTTTTCCGGACAAGGGAGATACAACAGAATTTCGTCATCACATTGTCAAAGTGTGTGCCCCACGAGGTGACAAAAAAACAGAAGCCAAAAGGATTAAGCAAAAAGGCGAGTCATCATCTGACTATGTTAGTTACATTTATGTCCTCTGTTTAAACACTTAGCATTAGCCAATGAGCGTGCGAAAATGTCTGTGGTTATGGCAATAAAAAGAACAAGAGAGCAAAATCCCGCATATAAGAACCTAGACTTTTCGATGCTTTTGTTTTTTGTAATATGATGCTTTTCTTTTTCTTGCAAATGTCGTAACATGATACATTGTTTTTCCACAAGGCTGATTTGCAATACAAATGGCCAGCTTTCGTGATTTTTTAAACACGCAGGAAACTTTCTCGAAAGACTTTCAGGACTTTCTCGAAAGACAATAAACGGGTTTTTAAAGTGCAGATCTACAGCTGGTGTATTGTTGCCTGGTTGTTACGAAATTTGCGGCAGAAAACCCTGGCGGAAGATTTTGTATATTTAATTACGAACAGTTCGTGAAATATTTACCAGAACTGGTACGTCTGCGATGAAAGATGTTTCTCCAGAATTAGTGTACCGTTTCGATCAACGAAAGTCTTGTTGGAAACCGTTTTCTAGGTGCTTAATAGAGAAAAATGATTTGTACACACATCTTTAAACCTTACATCAAAAAGCATTTGTACTCGTTCGTCGGTCCAAGAGTTAGACAACAGCCCCTCAACGGACTTAGGACGCATCCATCCTACAACAATGTATTCTACCACATAGAAAAACACACATGACGTTCCAGTCAATCATTCCTGACCACTGACGAAGGGCAAGGCAACCCTTGGACCAGCTACGGAGACTAATCTTCTATGCATGCTTTGTTCTACAAATAGCATTTTATCAGCTGAAAGTTCATATAGAGATGGCATTTATCTCAATGACATTTTCAGGGTTCTGGGTCAGGTTTCATTACTTTGTGAAGAGCTGATTTTCCTTTATTTATAAATTTCTAGTTTTGACTCTATTTGATGAAACAAAAATAATCTGCTTTGGAACTCTAGCCTAACCTAAGGTTCTTATGTCAAAGGGACCTAAATCGAAACTTTTAGTCTAAAAGGTTCTTTAATTCTGGGTTCTTATACACGGGGTTTTACTCTAGCAGTGATGCACTTATAGCTTCTAGCTAGTAAAAAACCACTTTTAAATATGCTGACAATGAACTAGTTAAGGCTATAATGAGCATTGTTTTGTCAAAAACTCATACTGATAACAAATTTTGGTCCACATCAATTTGCTTGAAAAACTATGGTCTGCTATAACAGAAAAGCATGGTGGGAAAGTGTGGCTAGGAGGTGGGATGTAGGGTGGCCTTCATCGTTCAAGTTAAAAATAATACATCACAATATTAATTAGAAGTTACTTCTTCCAGGATAGCCGTTGTCACCGCGAGCTCCTCTGGAGGCCCTTGCAGTGGTTCCACGGTCTATGCACCGACTTCTTGAGCGCCCACCCCCAGTGAGACTTTGCCAATAGCACAGCCTTCCAAGTCCTCCCTCGCCACCAGCACCACCTAAAATAGTAATAATACACTGAGTCAAATGTTTCTCGGGCAAAATAACTGCACTACATCTGACAGAAAAGTGTGAAAACTGATAACAAAAATAAACCACCTTTCCCTGTCACTTCTCCACAAAACACAGCTGACTTTTTACATGGAGCTATCTTGCCTTCTAGGGATTGCCCACAAGGAAAATGGTGTTCATTATTAATTATATTGCTGGGTGCTGTCCGCGCTATTTACTTCCGATGACTGCATCTCGGTTCATTAAAAGTTAAGATTAACACACAAAAACATGAAGTTGGCTAAAATTCTGCCTAGCTTTAGCTCACGCTTCACCTCACGCGAATCATCTGTTTAGTGTTAAACTGATCATGACCAGGAACCCCACATTTGAGCAAACATCTGATAAACTTCAAAACTTCAAACTTTAATTGTCAACAATCATGGCGGTTGTACAATCAAGGTTGTACAATGCAAGATGGTCCAAACCGTATAATTACATGACCAGAAGTATTTTCCAGATCGTGTCTAAAGGTACACACGAGTGACCACGAATTACTACGAGTGACCACGAGTGAGAATTCGTTGGAATATTTCACTGACATCATAATTACGTCATCACTTCGCCACTTCATCAAAAAAATACTTGATTAACCCCAAATAAACCATTTTCGGAGAGTAAAATTTGAAAATAATTGACTTTTTCTTTTCTTAAAGGGAAGGGTCATGTATGGGATAGAGGGGGGTGGGGGGTTATCATACTTTAATCCTGGATTCCACCTCCCTCCTGTCCATCTTTTGTTGAGTTTGCCTGGTTTTCTATTTTTCTCTCCGTTTTCCGCTTTTCCG
Organism: Blastomussa wellsi; assembly: GCA_947652115.1. Lineage (NCBI taxonomy): Eukaryota > Metazoa > Cnidaria > Anthozoa > Scleractinia > Plerogyridae > Blastomussa > Blastomussa wellsi. The sequence continues at coordinate 3,184,163 of OX393572.1, read as the reverse complement.
GAAACACAGAGTGGAGCGTGTATAAAATTATAAAATAATAAATATATAAACAGACAAACAAGCAAATAAATAAATAAATGTAATAAAACAGCACAGCTTTACATTTTGCGGACGGATCGTGGATCACAAATATTCATCGTCATTTCATTCATTCAAAATGATAGATACGATCAATTCCCAATAATTTTCCTTTCCCCATTTAGCAGCTTTACGTTTCGCGAAAAGGGAATGAATAATGTTTGACATTTTTCCCACAATATGCCGACAAAAAACGTAAGCCACCTTCGGGTCTCTTGCGAGAAATTTGCCTTGGTTTCAAGCATGCATCGTGGCACTTGTCAACTTTGACCCCTAACATTTTGAAACTGTTTTGAAAAATATGGAAGGTGGTAACTGGTGTTACACAGCACCAAAAAACAGTAATCTGAAGATATGATAGTAAAGAAATAAAAACAGTAAAGAAATAAAAACACAAGTGAAAAAAAGGTTTCAGAAAACAAAATATAGAAAGAACTGTTTTGTTTCTAAAAATCCATTCAAACGCATAGTGCTGTCAGTCAGAATTGCAAAACGGTGTTGTCTCTAATCTTATCGCCGCGAGATGCAGCGATGTCCAACGGAAGACAAGGTTAGTGAACTGATTTATTTGCAAGAAAAGACGATGGCGCATAGCGTATGATTCTCAAAGCCAGGTGGGAAATGCAAGAAACAGTTAGTAAAATTAAACAACACTAGCTAACAGCAAATTATCTATTAGCAAATTAGAGTGAGGTAGGTGATAAGCAGAATTAAAGGGTATTGGTGACAGGAAGTTAACAACAAACAACCCCTCCCCCGCTACCCTGTACTGGACCCCGCTTAATTATTTACAAATATTAGTCTCCGACAGTGGATTATTTGTGGTTAACAAAGTTATGTTTTTACAAATGGACGAAATGATGACATAATTACGATGCCAGTAAAATATTTTAACGAATTCTCACTCGTGGTCATTCGTGGTCACTCGTTGTCACTCGCCATCATTCGTGGTCATTCGTTGTCACTCGCCGTCATTCGTGGTCACTCGTGTGTACTTTTAGACACTATCGTATTTTCCATACTAACTAAATATCAATATCATTAACATTCAAAATGGCTGTCACTTTTTTATATTCAGTTTGATAAGTTTAAGAGTCGTTTCTTAATTAATAATAAAAAATAATAAGTATATGTAATAAGTAAAAAGTATATGAAAAGAGATTAAAAATTAAACTAAGTATAAAGTTGACAAGAACTTAGAATGTTTCCCCAATTCTCGTCCCCAGAGCCACTAGTCCCTCTTAGCCGATTGGGCCTGTGCACAAGGAACAAGTGGCTCTGGGGACACATGTTTCAATTGGTGTCCCTAGACCCACTTGTTCCATGCACATGTCCAGCCCGTCAAGAGGAACAAGTGGCTCTGGGGACAGGAAATGACATTTCCATGAAATGCTCTAACCCTGTCCTCCGCGTCCATTCCGGGCAGGTGAAGCTCCGGAACCTCGACACGATTTTAACTGTAGTGTCCCGGTTATCTTTCTGGAATGGACAGTCATAAAACCAGCATATCCACCACCTCCTAGAAAGAAATTGTATTGAAGTGAAGTAAACCAAATGCTTATTCTAAGCTCTGGCCCTCAACAACTACAAATAAAGAGGGATTGTCACAGCCCCGGATACTTGACCCCATGCTTGGGTATCTGGGTGCCGCTGGAGGTTTGAAGCCCTGACCCTGTTTAGAACAAAACACAACAACAAACACCTAGGACAAGTGATAACATTGTGTATGCTATGGTGCTATTATCTAGAACGGCAAATGATGTCATGTTGACTGATGGCTAAATACACACTGATTGAACGCTTCTGATTTCGGATGTGTTTAAAACTCGACGAAAGACTTCAAGCCATATACTGTCTAGGACGAGTCCATAACCTGTTTAGGACAGACGCGCTTGAATTATATACCCTGTTCAAGACTGAGGGGTCAAAGACCATACCCTATCCAGCAGCATGTCGCCGTATAGACCATATAGGGCTATACAGGGTTTTGGGTAGGCTGATAAGTGGGAAGGATACTAATATCCGGTAAGGTGGACATCATGGAAAAACGATCAAATGACTTATTAAAAGCTGTTTTAGAAACCCCTGGATGTTTTATATGCTGTGACATATCCACTGTCGAAGGTCATGGGTTCGAGTCCCACCTAAGCCACTGAAATTTTTTCAGTGGTCAGGATTAATCAGTGTTGAAATATTCATAATTATTTGATTATTTGATGATTCCTATCTAGAATCAAAATACTGTCATCCTGTTTACTTGCTTCTTACATGGAAATGAAGTTTAGTCATTTTTGTTGCCAGAAATGGTTTGAGCCCCACCTGAGCCATTGAATTTTTTTCAGGAGTCAGGTTGCAGTGTTACAATATTCGTTTATTTGATTTACCTGAGGATGATTCTAATCTAGTATTTCTACTCCCCCTGGATTAGCCCGCCACTACAGGGTTAAATTTGCATTAATTTGCCCCCTGGGCAACCCATAATAGCTACTTGAAACAATAGAATTCAAAATGGCCACCGTGTCGGTAAAAAGGTCTATTTATACACCTGAGCGAAGAGAGGCACTATGAGACTAAAGTGTCTTGCCCAAGAACACAACGCAGTTCAGTTGTTCTTCTGTCCCACCTGGATTAGCTTTTGCTACAGTGTAATAATTAATGAAATCAAATATTCATAATAAAGTTTTTGTTGTTGTTGTTGTTAAAATGAGTAAAAATAATTGAAATAAATAAAATAATTAGTGAATACTCGCCTTCAAATAATTCTATTTAAGGCTGCACAGTATTCTGCGAAAGTAGCTTACAGAACTGACATTGTGAAAGGAAGGTAATAGAGTGTTTTAACACACGTGACAGGGGCCATATTGAATTACTCAGTGAAACATAAGACAATGTTTGCATAAAAGTAGAGTTGAATGGACCATATTGACGATAGCTGCAATGATGGTTTTCATATTGTAATGCAAATGAGCCACGTTGTCTCCCAGCTAAGGGCAAACATTGAAATAGGATGGCCTAAATAGTGAAGTACCTGCAGTAAAGCAACATTTGAGAGCCAAGTTATGGAATAATGATTTCATCATAAGGTTAGTTTGAAATAGTTACTCGATACCTTGACTTGTTAACTACGCAAGCCGTTTTCTTTTTTATAAAATGCCAAAAATGCGTTAAACTTAGAATATTTAAACCACAAAACAGAAACCAAAGCATGGCTATAAAAAAATTATCAGACATGATAAGAAACCTGAGCTGAAATTTGTCAATTTGCCTAATTTACATTACAATGTGAAAACAAATATGGCAGCTATCATGAATAAGGTCTATTCCCGAAGGATTAGCTTGGACCACCAATATAACCACCGTTTATTTGTTTTGGAACACCGCCCGTGACGTCACGTGAAAACACTCTATAAGCCATTTACGAGTTGCCTTCCTACCTCTATTTCAAGACAAGTCTTTGAACACAAACTTCCATAATGAAAATGAGCATTACCTGGTCTTCCTGCATCTCCTCCATCTTTTCCTCTTGGCCCTTTGACACCAGTCCTCCCATGATGTAAAATGCAGCTGCTTCTATCATCAACGTCGCAAACGCTCGCATCTAGGTCTTTTTGCTTGTGTAGTAGAAAGGCATTCATTAATATCACCACTATACTGCTGGCCCCGGTATATGAGCTCATATACCATTGATGTACAAATATGTTAGGTGTGCACACAAAAGAATGCATTTTTCGCAATGTTTTTACAATATTTTTGGGTGTTTTTAATAAAAAAATTATTCCACTTGTGCTTGTTGGATATGAGGATAATAAACTTGTGGCCCTCTACATGTATAATAATAAAACTACGCATAGACCAATTCCAATAATATTCTAACATGTCACCGAGGCTTGGGGGAATAAAACAAGAGATTTTGCATCAAGGCTTAAGGATGAATAAATAATTTCTTTTGTTTTATTCCCCCTAGCCATGTTAGAGTTTTAATATATCGAAATTGGTATATAATGTGAAAAATTAGCAGCTGTAGATAAGAAGCTAATAAAATATATACAAATAAATATAATATAATACAGGGAAAAAATATATAAAAGCTAAATCTAAACTAAATTATTAAAACAATGTTAAGCCAAGATAACAATATAAAAGTTAAATTGTGAAATGGTTAAGAGTCTGCTGGTGCCTAAAAAGTACATTCCAAAATGCAGATTTGAAACATTTGACGGAGTCACTTTGTCCAAGAAACTATTAAGTAAGGAAACAAATCCCCCATACATGGCCCTCTCTCCATGAGAATCATTCAAAATCTATGTTTGGTTTGGTGACATAATGCGTGGTTATTTTAGGCACGACACATCATTGGTTATCTACAATGATGTTTAGCCGTCATGCAACTTTCAACAGATTTCTTCACTTTTGACAATCGCAAAAGGCAAGATATTTGCGACTAAGACTAACTTAATCACTTTTCAACAGCAATAGATTGAAATAAACATAAAATAATCAATTGAATTATTTCAACCAAATGAAAAGCTAGTCTCCTTCCCAAAAATTTACCGGATTTACCTCTGAATAAATGTCCCATCGGATTTAATCAACCCATGGTCGATGCAGGCTTCGGCAAAATACTGACACCTACTAACCCCCCTACAGACCCCCTATAAAATCAATGGGAAAAAGTCCAGAACTATCAATGGGACCAATTCAAGTTCATTAATACACATTTATTTTAGCTTACCTGAAATTTCTAAGATGGCAGACCCATTGCAGCTTCCCCACTCTCTTCTCCTTTGATTGTAAGTGAAGGATTTGTTCACCGATAATTGAGCACAGAATAAGTTGGAATATCATCAAGTATCGTTGTCGTACCCATTAGAAAATTAAGCAAGGAAAGTAACAAAGAAACGTTGACAATAGCCCTCACAATATGAACATGCTCGAATGAGATTGACTGTGGGCCTGGGGCTACAAACTTCCAGTTGATGTGTTGTGTGGGTGTCGCCCGTGGTCACTCGCGTGTGTGTTCATTTGCCAGCATTTCTTTGTTAGTTTCATTGCTTAATTTTCAATTAAGCATACTTGATTTCCAATTTTATCCAGTTTCTTTCCGTGAACAAAACCTTCACTTACAATCAAAGAAGAATAGAGTGTCTAGAGTCAGGAAATCTGCACAAAGCGTCTGTCATTTTGGAAATTTCAGAAAAAAATCCCAGACGATCGGGGATTTCACTGTTTCCCGACAGTCCCAGATTTTTCCGACTAATTAAAATTGGAAATCTTTAATGTCCCCGATAGCCTGGGATGGTCGGCGACAAATTGGGAAAATCAAGAGCGTTTCTATTTTCCCGATGCATCCCAGATTTCTGCGATGGTAGGCACTCATTCCCGACATATGAAAACTGAAATATCCACTGTCGGGGACGTTTCCGATGGTTTTAGCTTGTTACCAATCCTCTAGCTTCTTTTTAATTGCTTGGCTCCAGTCCCAAATTCAGAATGTTCAAAGAATCTGCAACAGGATGTCTGGCATTTCACCAATATATTAAACGGTAAAATCTGGGACAGTCGGGAAACAGTGACATCCACGATTGTCTGGGATTTCCTGACATATGAAAAACAGGCTTAAAGCAAAAGAGTACCGAAGTGATGACGTCACAAAGACTAAATTTATGAAATTATGGGATTTACTGAGATATTCTGAAAGCACATCATGAAGAATGCCTACATGCAAAAGTCAGTATCTTATTTCAATTTGGGGGCGAGATATTGACCCTTCCATGCTTCAGCGACTCCATACAAATCAAATTACAAGGATTTGTATAGAGTCGCTTAAGCATCAAAGGGCCAATATCTCACCCCCAAGTTGAAATAAGATGCTGATTTTTGGCAAGTGGGTATTCTCCATCACGTACCTTCCGAAGATCTTAAGAAATCCCATAATTTAAAAATTGAAATATTTGTGATGTCACACTTCTGTACTCTATGATACACTTGGTAAAATGGCAACAATTTCCATTTCCGGTGGTGTGGTTTGTGGGTGTCTTGTATGGTGGTGTTTGGGGTGGTAGTGACAGTGTTGGTAAAGCCTAGTGTTCATAAGTCCAAGTCCCAAATCAGCCTCTGAATTTCTCTATTTCTAAAATTACCTTTACGACATTTTTTTATCTTTCTTTTTTTTTTCTTCTTTTTCTATTTTATCAGTGAATTATGTATTTTTTGTGTTATATTGTTTCTTTTTCTCATCTTGGATATTACTATTTCTTTTTTTCAACTGTTATAATTGATGTTTTTTCGTGTTATGCCTTTCTAACTATGTACTCCGTTGTCAAAAAGAAGCTACTGTTTTCTTATCGGTATCTCGTTTTAAGTTAAGTGATTGTAAATTATAGTTAATTTGTAGCTGTCTTATATCAGTAGTGAATACTGTGACTGTAATTGTAACATTTGGTGCTTTAATTAATAAAACTGTTAAAAATAGTCAAAGTTGTTCACACTTGCTTTAGTAGAAATGTAACGGCTTGAGGACATATATAAACAAAATGATATGAGGAAAAGATCAGCTTTTCGTTATAATACTATTATGTTGTTATGCCTGCATGTTTACACTGCTAACATAATGACATGCTTGTGTCATTATGTCACTAGTGTGATCAAGGCTTTTTTTTGCAAACAGCCAAATTCTAGTTTTTAATCAAAATAATGCTTGTCCATTTTAGAATTAGAATAAAATTATATCTAGAAATGTAGATAATTCCAATTAGGAGAGCGTTCTATCCTTGGCTCGATATAACTGACACTTATTGATTGATCTCTCTAGTCTCTCGTCATAACCATTACTACTTATAATACCATTAGTTTATTAGTGGTCTCTATAGCCTCTTGTTAGGTAAAAGGGAAAGTTTGCATTCGGGCCTTGTGGCCCATCAGGCCAGAGCTTATCCCGGTTTCTGCAGCATGAAGCGACAGAGAGTATTTCTACTCCCCCCTGGATGGGATGCTAGTCCATCGCATGGTTACCCCCCAGCAGTAAATTTGCCGGTACCCATTTATACACCTGGGTGAAGAGAGGCACTGTGAGAGTAAAGTGTCTTGCCCAAGAACACAATGCAGTGCCTCGGCTAGAGGCTCGAGCCTCTTGTTATAATTGTTGTTAATTATTACATGTATTTGTAATACTGTTAGTTTATTAGTGGTCTCTATTCATTGTCATCAATTTTAGTTTCTTTTAATTATTTCTCTTTTTCCTTTCAGTTGCATTTAGTTGTACCTAGTTGTATATTAATAATTTGTGTAAACATGATTAGCCATGTTAAAACTGTAAATTTTAATTTGAAAACAAAATGAAAATGTATGTATGTATGACTATGTTTATTGTTGGGAAGGTATGTTAAGTTCTAACCGTATGACCTCTGTCTGTTGCCCTAGCACCATCCCCGCCATCTTGTCCTTTGCGTCCATTCCCTCCATTTGCAAGGACTTCAAGAGTACCACTGATGACATCACAAAATATGTCAACTAATAAACACAAAATTTAAATATTAGTGCATATAATATAAAAATAATTTGGTTTCATAATGACAGTTGATTGAAAAATAGAGCTGATATTTAGTGAACAAATGTTTGTATCTACATTGTGTCTGTCACATGTTTCTCATTGAAGCCTCTTTTTCTGTGGCAAAGCACCAAAGAAAGCCTGCTGGGAAAAGAAATGAAAGTTTCACGTACCCATAGGCCCATGAATGCCACGTTTGCCATTTTCTCCATTAGATCCGGTGGAAATTGCATTAGCAAACACCTGATTCCATTCCGGTGCCGAGAAATCGATCTTACTTCCCACAGAACCAACAATTTCCCGGGCGTATATTTTGACCTTTCTGATTCCATGAAGGGCAACTGTGCCCTGCAAAGAAATAACAACAATATTGATAACTGAACAATAGCAATCACAATGACGATGACGATAATAATGATGAAAAGTAGTAGTAGTATTAGTAGTGGTAGTAGTAGTGCAGTAGTAGAAATAGTGGTAACAGTAGTAGTAGTAGTAGCAGTAGAAGTAGAAAAAATTCTATAGCCCCATCTCCAAGAGCTCCTTGGAGCATTTCAATGTAACAGAGTACATGTACTGAAAACAAATTTAGAAAATCTCCTAACAAATCAAATATATCTAAAAGTTACAAAAATGCCACTACAGTGTTTCGTAAACTAAATCCTGATGAGAAATTACCAAATGCAATTAAACTGACAATGACCAAAGAAATGCACACATTATATGTAACCATTTGTGAATGTAGAAAAGTTGAAAACATATACATTTACCTCGACATAAACTGTGTCAGCAAGAATTTCCAATTGCTGCGTGAGCCTCATGGTTGTCCTTACAGCATGCAAGTCTATATTCTTCTGTGACTCCAACTGTTGCTTTAAGTGTTTCAGATGGATAACACGGCCCAGGACTCGATATGTATCTACCGGTAAATACAATGGCACTGCTTCGGTTTCTGCTTACATGTAGGCCTTTACACAAATATCACATAAAATTGCCTAAACATCTTTCTGGAAATTCCCCCAAAAATGTCTAAATATCCCAAAAATGTTCTAAATATCTCGAAAAATCCTCAAAACATCTTGAATTTTTTTCTCCAGCTTCTCAACGGTCCGGAATCCTAAATCCTTGAATCTGATTGGCTAATCGCATGCGCTCCAGTGGTCTGGATTTTCTCATCCGGACCCCGAGTTACGGACCACTCCTAAATTTTCAACTTTAGAAATCTTGCTCTCAAAAAATCAATACAGTTGCTCACCAACCGTTGTAACCAAAAGGTAAAATTGGAAGTGGAATTAAAGGCCGTGAAGTTCTCCAAAAGGCGAGTATTGATCATTTTCGTACGTGGCACCTTCGGACTTTGGGGGGCTGTAATCTCCATGCCCGAAAAAATTACACGATTTTCAAATGTGTTAGCATTAAACTGGTGTACAACTGCCCAATAATTGCTAGTGCTTTTGTCCGAATCTTGAGCGTTTTGCCAAAAACATTTTGAAAATTTTCGAAACTGGGGTGGGGGGGGGGGCTCAGTCCCCCGGCCCCCGGCTCGTACGCCTATGGTATCGATTGCAGGTGCTTCTGCAGTGCCAAACTTAATTGCAATTTGGTTCAACTGCAGCACAGCAGAAACACGATTCTGATTCAGACGTCGTACCAGAATCACACCAAATTAAGGCCTTATTACGGTTTTCAATGCCATCTTGATGGGTGGGCAAAGCCGTCGAAAATTGTAGTGTCTGTATCGGAATCATCCTTATCCCCAGAACCGCTTGTCCCTCTTAGCCGGCTGGGCCTGTGCACGAGGAACAAGTGGCTCTGGGGACACATAATTCGATTGGCTGAAATCTAACAAAGGGAGTCCAATCACATCTACCGTTTTAAACTCCCTTTGTCGTTAGCGCATCTTCTATCATCTTCTATCCCAGCTACATCATTCAAACTTGATGAATACAATCTTCTGCCTATTATTTTAACGTTGTGATTTATAAATTGCCTGCTTTGCCTCCCCGTGAAGAAAACTGTGGTAAGACCTATTGAAGTAACTCCGATCCCCGCCAAAAGTAACATAATTTAGTATAATTTTGTTTGGTACGGCAGAAGCACGATCGACGTTTGAAACGCTTCCCTGTCACAATTGTGTAGCACGGCAGAGCTTGTCGAGCTTAATACCTGCCATGCCAAACTTAATTCCTAACGTGAGTTCGGCACAACGATAATAGTAAATAAATTAGTAAGTAACCTTTATTCAAATGTTATAACAACTAAACAATAAAAAGCTCATGGGTTTGTGTCAGTACTAAATTGTTATAGCCTTTTAAATGGTAAATGAGGAGAGAAAATAGAACTTGAATAAAGAGCTTAGCAGATCAATAATTCCAGGACTCATGGTTTTTGTTTTGGTTAGTAGAAGTATTGACAGTGTTTTCTTACTTCCTTGATCTCCCATATCCACAATTGACGGAGTCTGGAACCAAGAGGCTTGAGGAATTGTGGGATTTTGATCACTTCCATGACCTACCGTAAGTCTTGCACATCCACGTGAAACGGTCCCGACACTCGTGGCTTAAATAAAAAAATATACCTTTTTAATATAAAAGTCGAAAATCCCTCTTATGAAAGAATCTTGGCATTTTCGAGCTTCATGTGGACGGATAGTTCAAATTTATGACGAAAGAAGTCCTAAATTGATAAACTGGGTCACGTGTTTAGTCAGAGTTCATCTGAAACATTCGGCCAAATCTGCCAATTCGTAAACAGTATTCACAATACTGATAAAATTTTATACAAATTAGGGATAACTATCAAAAGGAATGCCTATTTATTGTTACACATGTTTTTGCAAATGCAAATGCAAATATTTTGTCTCTGTTCTAAACTGTTTAGAACAGAGACAAAATAACAAGGATTTGTATGGAGTCATTGAAGCATGAAATTGCCAATATCTCACCCACAAATTGAAATAAGATTCTGATTTTTGGCAAGTGGGCATTCTTCATTATGTACTTTCAGAATATCTAGGTAAATCCCATAATTTCATAAATTTAGTTTTTGTGACGTCATCACTTTACGACTCTATAGACTCGTTTTTTTTCCTCTTGTTGGTTAGCTGTCACTTCAAAAACCATATTTTTTTGTCATCACCAATAAAAGATTTATATTGAGTTAAGTTACTCACTGAAATTCAGCTTCTAAAGCGCATCCTGTCCCGATAAATTAGTATCCAAAGAAGCCCAAAATTCGACCTCGGTAAACCAACTTGAATTTGGCGGGAAGTTTGAACTTAGTGCAGCTGGCTCATGTACGAAAATGCCGTCGTGTTCTGCTCCTGGTTGTTCAAATCGATCGGATGAAGATCTAGAGAAACAGTTAAGCTTCCATAATTACTGCGACCAGTGCAGTATAAGCTTAAAATTGTACCTTCCATTTTGCTAGTTCTGCTTCTGGCTGTTCTCGGCAACAAACACATTCTCTTTGCGTTGGCATGATTTCACATCGCTCACAAGTACACCAAAATTTGCCTTCTAACCGATCGCTTACTTCTTCAGTTTCGCTTTCGCTATAGTCAGGATTAGGAACACGTTCTGGCTCAAAACGGTAAGGTTATCGAAGATCACCCATGACCTCGAGTAAACCTTACACTATGATCCCTTGGACGGAATGACGTCAGGCTAGGGGGCCTGGCACTTGGTTAAAAAATGGCAGCTTTGGGCAGGATGCACTTTAGAAGCTTTTTAGAGTGACCTACATGGAGCACAGGCAGACCATCCTCCGTGTTTGAGGCCGCGTGACGTCACGATACGCTAGCTTACAGTAGATCACAGTTTGGGATCAAAAGATGTAAAATCCTGTATTTTATGAAGCATTTCTTGCGATCTGTTGAATCAATCCGAGGTCAGCCGTAACGAATTTCAGAAAATGTATGAGATCAAATAGCGTATCGTGACGTCACGCGGCCTCAAACACAGAGGATGGTCTGCCTGTGGAGTCGCCAGACAGTAAGTAAAAAGGAAAAAACATGCTTTTCGCGTGCCAAAGATTGGCAAATTAACTGTGATGATCATTCTTCACTTTCATTTACATCCGCAGTTCAAATATGAAATATGAATTATTTCATATATACTTCACAGTTTTAGTTCCGCTGGCAAAAGAAAACGAAGGCTTTTATGACAGTAACAGGGCTCTGAAGGGCTCTGGTGACATTGATTTCTTGTTTCGACTCCTTTGCCATTTCTGGGTATTTCACACGTCTTTACGCGATCTGTCTATAAAGTATTTTAGGCCAAAACTACTAAAAAATGAATTCAACAAGTTGTTACCCGACAGTGAAGCACGAAAGCCAACAAACGTCTTCATTTATAACGAAAAGCAAGCCTACCGAAATGTTAATTCGTCACATTTTCTTATGAGAAATAAAGCTACTTTGGTCGCCTTTAGATTTATCATCCATCACATTAATACTTATTATTGGTGGTATTTTAACCTTAACTCACTGGCTCCCGTGCCGGTCAAAACCGGCCATGACGAAAATTGACCTTTGTTCCGCTTCTGGCGTCATCATCTTTTACAGAAAAAGGTATCACTTACACTCAATCTCTGCAGGAAGAAAAGATCTTTCCAGTGATACCCACATCAATGGAGCATGAAATACACACGGAAATGCTTAGAAACTTGAATGAAAAACTCGGAGGAAAAATTGCCTTAACTACCCTTGGCTACTCCGTGGCAAGAATTTCCCGTTTGGATCACGCTTTCTCGAGAATTTTTGGACTGAGGGCAAGCCTTATAGAAGGCCAACAACTGCAGAAGAACGATAACAGAAAAAAAGGAAAAGCGAAAAAAGAAATGGAAAAAATAACGAAAAGCCTGAAGACGTAGGTCACTGTTTGCCTTTTGCGCGTGCCCGAGCAAAAACACGACGAAAAAACACGACGCTCGCTGAAAGACATCCATGTTTTCATTTTGCAAAGGAAGTTTTGAGTATTTGGGGGCAGATTTAGCTCCCAACTGACCAAGAAATGTCACAATTGTCCAGACAAAGCACTTTTTCCAAAAATCTCCGGGAGTCAATGGGTTTATGAGCATCGTTACTGCACAGGCAATTCATGTTGGAATTTCACGCCACGTCATCCATCAGCGCGCGCGCTGAGGAAAATTAAAACAAAGAGCCTGAAGCTGTTGCGATAACTTTGCTTGTAGTTTACTCACTTAAATGGTCGGTGACCCCTACTCTTTTCCCACGAGGTTATTTTATTTCCAATTCTTGTCAGATTGACAAAAAATGAACAAAAAATCAGTGTGTGAAGTTAAAAAATTGTCACGTTTCCTGTCCACGCGACATCGAATCCTACCATCATGCGGCTGTTAGGCCAGTGGAAATGTAGTCCCTCAGTGCGAATTTGTTCTTTAAGGAACCACGCCAATTGAATAAATTCGCTTAATGGGTCAACTTAAACAACATTTGGCAAAGATACGTCCACTTCAAAGATTTATTTGCAATATTTTTTGGCTTACAGAGACTGTAGCCATAGCCAGAAAAGCGCGATTATTCAGATTTGGGGTGATGTTCCGGCCATGTTATATCCAAAACGAAGTCGGTGATCCCAATTTTGTTTTTACATTTCTGACCTTAGTAACTCATTGTCGTACAGTGGCGAAAGTCTCAGCAAATAATCAATGTTAGAAAATTTTGGCCCGAACGTCCTCAACAAGAGTACTTTAATTTGTTCTTTTTTATCTACCCTAACAGATATCTGATTTGAAATAAGCTCCATTCCCTCCCTTAACCCAACCCGTTCAAAGGAAGGCTATGAACTCAACTCCACCTGGTTTTAAAACTTTTAGGCGAAGAATAATACAATGTCAAAATTCTATAGTCTTCTCCCTAGTCGTTTAGATTTCGTTTAGATGTCGTGTGATAGTTCATGCGGCACCCCAGTGGGGCGAAATGTTTTCATCAAGCGGGAGGAAAGCATTAATGAAAAAACCAGCATGGAGAGAAGTAAAACGCAAAAGATACCGGATTTGCTTTTTTGCTTTCAGATTTAACTTCTTACCCTGAGCAAACCTTTGACAGGAAACCAAAATGAAGCCCACCAGAACAAAGAAACACCGCTGATCCATTGTCTTTTCGAAAGCTTTTGCTCGGAAGGAACGAGATGAGTCATAAAATGGTCCAGTTTTTACATCTAAGACATTTGAGTCCAATAAATATAAAACAAACTTAAATAGAACACTGTGAGCAGAAAAAATTACGTTATCTGTTGACAACTAACCAATCACCAAATGCTGTTTAGAAATTATGCATTCCTCGCAGGATTTCAAAGATTTTTCTCTGAATAACACCACCAAAATAAGTAGACAGCTGTACTGGTTCATATATTTCTCTTTCTTTTTCTAAGCCACTTGCATTTTTCTTACATAAATAAAGTAGTCTCTGCGCCAAAAAAGATCCATTTTGAGTAAGATCCACGTTTTTAAGGTTACTTCAAAACTTCGTGAGTGTCCTCCAGAAAAAAAATTCGTACGCGCGCTGTATTCAAGGAAACCCCCACAAACTATGTATCAACAGAAAGGTTATAAAATGTATAATTCGATAAAATTATGTTTTGTTTTGGTTTTTGCTTTCCAAAGGCGGCAGAGGCCGTCAACTCCAAAATGACCGACTGACGTTCCAGCGAATTAATCGGGTATCAAATGCGATCGTTCATGCAAAATAACTGTGCAGTGTTAATCACAAAGCATCAATCTGAAAAACGTGTCAGCATTTTCTTTTATATCTATTGGTTATCCTTTTATACATCTGTCAAGTTCGACTATCGAAAAATTCGCGTAACCTGTTGCGCTAGAGGCCGCCATGCAGAAAATATTTGAAATAAAGGAATTCGCCGACACCCTTTTGTTCCATATCTATCAGTGAATGTTCTGACCGAATTTCATGGAAAACCGTCAAATCTGCACTCTCTATTAATTCTCTGGAACGTCAGTCAGTCATTTTGGAGTTGACGGCCTCTGCCGCCTTTGGAAAGCAAAAGCCAAAGCAAATCATAATTTTACCGAATTCTACATTTTATAACCTTTCTGTTGATATATAGTTTGTGGGGGTTTCCTTGAAAACAGCGCGCGTACGAATTTTTTCTGGAGGACACTTGCGAAGTTTTGAAGAAACCAAGTTCGCTTTTGGCTGCCTGTTTTCATAGCCTGTTTTCATAGCACGAAATGCAGTCTCAGACCTGAACCTAATTTTCAAAAATTCCAGATCTGAAAGCCCTCGTTTTAAAAACTGTTCTGCCTCCAATCCCATGCAATCGTACATTCAGTTCATCTTGCAAACCTACGTTTTTCGCGATTTGGAATAAAAATTACGCAAATTAGCAAGTAAACGGGTAATAAACAATTGCCCGCGAATCAAAACACGTACTGGCGAGTTATAAATTAGAGAAAAAAGATGATATACTTGCCTGAAAACGAGAAAGTTTTACTCAGACGTGATCTGTCCGAATCCAAGACGAGGGAGAGAAAGAAGAATAGCATATTGGGGTTATACCATAAATTACCTCTAAACACCGTCCTCAAACCTCATTTGTTAGAATTGCTGTAACTGATACAACCTAGCCCAACGGATTATATATCATGTGAGCACCATGCCTTGACATTAATTACATCAGGGAGTTTTAAAGAAAACCGCACCGGAAACGGCAACGGGAACGTCGCTAAGCAAAAGGTTTAATGAGCAGAACAATGGCTTTGGACGAGCGTTATAGTTCTTGGTACATTTCTTTGCCTTCCTCTGCAAAAAACAACGTGAAATGACCAAACTCTGTGTTGTCTGTACAACGTGAACCACGAAAGCTAATTGTTTGAATTCTATTTCGAATTTATCGCTGTGTTCCAGATTCAGTTTTGAGATAGTTTTGACAGTAAGAAACGGACTAAATGACTTTAGTGTATCGAGAGATTCGCAGGTAAAATATTTTTTATCGACTTTTTTTCGGCGTCGCCGTCGTGGTTTCTTAAACTCCCTATTATGTCTCACCATAATTTTATCGCATATGGGAGATATAACATTTCATAATGATAAAAAAACGAAAGAGATTATCGCTTTCAAAATTCCCGTGCGTCGCCATGTTGGATTTTATGACGTTAGTACCTTTTGTGTGAAACAAAAGGACAACGCACTGACGTCAAAATCCAAAATTGAGACGCGCGGAAAAAATAATCTTTTCTCGCTTTATGAGTATGACATGTTGTATTGTCCATTTTAGACAACTAACGTTAACTTGTTTCGAGAGCCGAGGTTCCCTTTAAATGACACAATATTCTTGGAAAAAACGAAAACTAAGAAAAGGGTTTTAGAGGGGGTAAGTTTCTAAAGAAACTGTGGTGCTGCGTCGGTGGGAAGTATAACAATATAATTTGGTTTTATCAACTGGGTTGATAGTGTCAATTGGCCACCGTAAAGAGATTCAAGAGCTGACGTTTCGAGCTGACGCTCCGACGAAGGGCTAACGCTCGAAACGTCAGCTCTTGAATCTCTTTACGGTGGCCAATTGACATTATCAACCCAGTTGATACAACCAAATTATAAGAAAGGGTCTTTAAACTAACGCTCTTTAAACTATACCCTATCCCGCGGCACATATATAACCCACATATGGGAGTACCCTCGCGAGCACATTGAGTAGTTTCCCCGTAAGAGCTAGCATGGAAGATATATTATCTGATTTCTGTATTTCTAGACTAAACTAAATTCTAGGACTTATTAATAATTCATCACGTTACAACAAAGAAAATCAAAACCGTAACAGTGGTTTGGAAATGTGATCTCAATTAGCATAGATTTTTACGATTTTAATTCTGTGTTTTCTCCGTAGTTTTATTTTCGATTGAGAAGATTTTTTAAACACTCGAGACAGTGTTTCATCACATTTCCAAACACCTCGAAGTTCGTCAAAAATACTCCGCTGCGCGTTGTATTTTCAACTCTCTTCTCGGTGTTTGGAAATGTGATGAAACACTGTCTCTCGTGTTTGATATATTACAAAGAACAGAGGGATAAAGGGAAAATCGAAAAAGGGAAGAAAGAGAGAGGGAGTGAAATATGGAACAAGAAACGAAGGAAGGAAGTAAATTACGAATAAAGGAGTAAAAAGGATTCTCTTATATCTGAATTCCAGTTTTGCTTTAATTTGTTTGGTTTATTTCTCACAAAACTGATAATAAACTGATCAAAGTAAATAATCTATTAAATGGTGTCAGCATTAATAATTTTCGTCTGGCTCTCCAGGGAATTGTTGGACAGCTTCGGCAGTTACATTTCTCTTTAACTTTCCTGGGTTCCTGCATATAGGATCGTCAGGCCCTGTGGGATATTGGCCAGACCGATGTGGACTGGTATAAGCCTCAGGATCTTAGAGTTTTTCCTAACCACGAGACTAGATGGGAAGGTAGGAGATGATAAGTGATCACTAAGGGAGACAATTCGATTTTCATACATACATTCATATATACAATCCTCTTCGTTCTTAAAGGGCCATTAATATCAATAAACGCGGCCAAATCCGGCCTCGTCAAAACACGCTGGTTCACGCGATGAATTTAAACCAATCAGATTACGTTAAGATCGTTTGATCCAAAGCTTCGTTAAAAATGCATCAAATCCCCTCATTTTTTATTTTCTGGATGTTTCTTGAATAATCTAAATTCAAACGACTACCTAATATATCTATGAGGTTGGTTCGACATTCACGTTATCAATTTCAGTTAATCCAGATCAAGCGGTGACGACTACTCGCACTATTCGAGACTGTTCGCGACATTCCCTATTCGGGTTTTCCATTCACCTTTCTTTTTCTTCTGATCTTCGCCAAGTCAGTTCCGGCCCCGGAAAGACTCTCCTATAAAATTGACGGAGGTGCTCGTCCTACCTTTTAGGGGTAAAATTTATGGATTGGCACCGCTTAGGGAACTTTAACCTAAGACTACCACCGCTAAGAGTTTTTGCGGTACCTTTAGGGTATTGAGCCAAGAAATGTCAGAAACTGTGTGATTCCGCTAATTTTTATTAGATGTTTTTATGTATGTGGTACCTTTTTTAAGGTTGAAAATTTTTGGGGCACACCCACTAATCCAGATCCTGGTACCTTTTAGGGGTTCTTCTTAAAGAGGAGTCCCCCTGGGAGTTCCGGCCGTCCTCTTTTCCTCTTCCCCGTTAGCAATGGGTTTATCTCATGGCAACCCTGGGGATGACAATTGGGACCATTCTGGTGGTGTGCCCCGTATCCATCGCCATCTCCTAGTCTTCACCTCGACTGACAATGGCGCCGTGTACATGTTTGAACTTGCGATCGACAAGCATCCGTTCCAGGGACCGGGAGTGTTTTTAATACTTCTAATTGATTCATGCTATAAAAGTAGAGTTGAATTAACTTTAAATTACCTTTCTCTTTTATACACAGTTGGCGCCCGCGTATTTGCCCGTTGGGAGAATGGTCTTTACTACCGAAGCTTTGTCGTCAACGATATTAACTCCCGCCTATACATTCTCTTTGATGACGGAAATTACATCGACTATAACATTTTTGAAGCTCGCTATTCTCTTGTCCTAGACGTGCTCCCTACCAGTTCTCAACTGGGACCTGGATTGCCTGTTATTGCTCTTGGGCCGGGGAAAGTTCGGTATTACCCTGGAGTCATAAAAAAGTACAAGATCCTGAGCCGGATTCTTCAACGAAACTGCTCTCGTACATCGTGAAATTTGACAACGGAGACGAACGTAGTGTGTTCTTTTACCAGATCAGGATTAAGTTATAACCTGATTAAACTCGCAGTGCAAACAAGAATGATAGAGTAGGCTGCTAAATAAGAGTTAAATAAGAATGTAGAAAAAAAATTCAACAGCCTGTTAAAATTACTTGCATTTAGCATTGTGATCGTGCCATTGCGATTACAAGTATCACGACATCTTTCGCATGATGATAAAGGCATAGGATATAGAAGTCAAAGGAAAAGGGGATGGCACAGGCATTCCGGGGGTGGGGTGGGAGGAAAAATTCAAGTAGAGTGGGAATGGTGCGGTGTTGGTAGTCGTCGACTGGCTCCGAGGATGTTTCTCCGAGTTATCCGGTTTTCCTTCCTCCTGAAAACATGGTACATTATATGGGATCGTAAATATGACGAAACGACTGGAGATTTATGACAGTTGTCATGACAACGGATTTGGACCTGTCAGCTATGACGACCTCGCTTTGTCAAAATCAACACGTTCTACATGTTCAAACAGAGTGAAAAAGAGCAGGCGAAAACTAAAAACACTACGCTTGGGGGTAATTCCTCCTTTTATTCATTTCAAAGTATGCATGTTACTTTGAATAATCGAACAACACTGCCATGTTGTGTGACAACACGCTGTTGTGTTGCGTGACAACAATGATCTTACACGGTGCAACTTGTTATTTGTGTCTTTTTCTCCCGAGGGCTCCTACAGGACGCGTCATCCGGCCCGGTGGGGTAACTGCCAGACCAGTAGAAGAAAAACGCCCATACGTTCATTTTAGTGAACTTGGTGAGCTAAATGGGAAAGGGAAAAAAGAAGGATAAGATGTTAATTATGAGCATACTTTCTCAAATCATGAATAGTTTATCACGTCAGGAGCCCATGGGCTCCTAATCACGTTAAAAACAAATTTTGTTGTTGCGATCAGTCGCTAGAATTCAGATTCTCCACTTTTTTGAAACAGTAAACACGGGCGACTTGTGGCAGAGACCTGTTTCCGCAACTTGTCGCCTAGCGCACCTTTATTCTGTGTTTGTGTGATACTTACATCCAGGTCTTTACAGTTGGTGTCTGTTATACCAGTGCTGGTACATGACAGCTGTCTATCCACCGGTATCTGCAGCTCGTATGTACCATATGGACTCTTGCACTCCTCTTCTCCGAGCAGAGGATCGCGGACGCACTTGCTCAGCGGATTACTACACATTGGCTGCCAGCGCTGGTCGTCTTTCTTGACACAAAACAGCGATTCTTCTGCTCGGGAAAACACAAACATTGATTTGAAAATGGTATTGAAATTCTAAAAAGTGTCCCGCTCCAACCAAGTGCATAAATGGGCACTGGCAAATTTAATGCTGGGGGGGGGGGAGCTGCGAGATGCAGGAGCCATAATAATACTCCTTGTCACAGATAAGCCCTTCCCACGGGAGGAACTTCCGTAGCAAACCACATACGGAGATGCTAGGTAAACTTCTGTTTACTATTTTGTTTACTTTGAACCAAGTTTATTTGCATTTTTAACGAGAAAGCCTCGGAGATGTTAGAATTTTGAACAATGGAACGTGGAATGTTAAATAACGTAAAGAGCGTTTTACATGATGTCATGGTCGCCGCTTATCCAAACACACTCTTTGAGTTGAATATTTGTCCCAACGTTTTCTTTTACGAAAATTTAAAAGGACTTACCTCCTTCTCCTGTTTTAGACTGGCACCTTTGCTCGTTGCTGATAGAAAACCGGTTAAACTTGATTTTCCTGTATGAGCCTATGGGCTGACGGTATTGTTTTATTGTGTCATCGCCCGCCTTGAAGTATGAAGCACTGAGATGACGAATCTTCAAGTGGACATCCTTGGGAACTTTAGTGGGCTGTTGGCGGGTGCCAGTCAGCTCGACATATAGCTAATGGCGAAATGAGTGAGAAAAGAATGAGTTCAAAATGTAACGTGTGCTATTCAAGTTTGGTATGTCGTATACCTGCGCCGGTGCTCAGCTGTTGCATTGAGAAACATCTCCTAGAAACTTACTGTCTTGATCGACCAAATATCTTAAGAAAACGGCAGAGGAAATGCTTGATTTTCATTTGGGAAAACTTTAATTAGGGTTGATAATGTGAAGTGGCCACCGTAAAGAGATTCGAGAGCTTCCACTTTTTATGTATTCTAAATAACTTTGAAATTTACAACTGATACATGACAACAGGATGGCGCCCGCAATGTCATGTTGTAACGTTGATATTCATATCTAGATCACGGTTTCTCGATTTCTTCTGTCATCAAAACTTCGTATTAAAGGATTAAGAATGTTTAGTTTACCTTCAGTAGACGGATGTTGTAGCAAGTAGGACAACTCTGATCAATCTTGAGACTGAATCTCGTGTATCCTTTCGCAATGCCTTCAAATACCTGAAAGGAAATAGGTTATTTAAAGTGGCACACAACAGTTTCCAGCACATTATGTTCGAGGTCTTGTACTTTGATGACTTGAGTCAGTACTAACACGATGTCCGGCAGTGTCTCGCAATAAATGGTGATCTGAAATACACGCCGTATACAAGAATGTCTAAGAGCTTCTCTAGGCACACCCGATTAACAATTAAAAGTCACTGCAAACTTGTAAAAAGACTGTAAACTGTAAAAAATGTCACTGCAAAATACATTTCGCTAAAAACTAGCCTCGTCGGTTGTACGCCATTTTGGATTCTATAAAGTAACCTGTTCATACGAACGGCTTGTGCACCTTCCTCGATTTAGTCATAATTTTAGTGACATTTTACTAAAAGCAGAAAACCCCGTCACAGTGTTCCTTTAAAGGCTCTATGGGAACTTACGTCAGCATTAGTGGTTTTGTCAAAACTCCATTTCTTTATGTTGGTTGTGTAAACATTGTTAGTGAAGCACTGGACCGCCTTCGTTTCAGTCTGTTCCATGTTTTGGAGTACATCTGTTAGCTGAATAATCCCATTGAGTTGTCCAGTTCCACGCGCACTCTCGCTTGCTAAGCGTTGGAAATTTGCCAGTGGGTCGTTTCCCTCCCACAGTGTTCGGAATTTGAATGCTTTATAAAGTTCATACACGTTGATCATGAAGGACTCTTCTAATTCCCGATAAGTACTCAGTAGATTGTCTATGAACCCGAGTTGAAGATTCTTTGTAATAGAAGCATCTGAAAGGCATGTGGATGGAAACATAAAATTCAACAAACCAGGTATGGTTATTTTATAACAATAGTAGTAATATTCAGGGCCAAAACGAGATATATTTTACTGCCCAAATTTTGATCCGTGATCTCCAAAACGTGGCTGAGTCTGATGCCACCCTAGTTTTTCGATTTTTTTCTGTTCCAATATCCTGATTCCTGATGGCAAGAATCCAGTGAAAAACGCTCTGTAATAGTCAGATTAAAAGACAAAGAGAAGCCCTATGGTTTTATATTCGATTATTTAAACGCGCCCAAAATGAGCGAGTTATTCCGAGTATTGGATTTCTTTAAAACATGACTGGCACTACGTCTCGCTTTAGACCTGGTATCGCCAAGGGCTATATTAACGCCCACAAAACGAGATTGGATCGGCTCTCATAATACCTTGTAGGGTTTCTTACAAACTATTTTGACGACCATTTCTATCACTTTGTACTTGGGTAGCAATCTGAATTACTGCTCAGTGAAAGCCTTGCTTAAAAAACTCAGGATTCTTTCAATTGTAAACTTCCACATTCCCACAAGTTCTCACCTCCTGGTCTACCTACATCGCGTATAGCTTTTTCCGTCTCTTCCAAGAGAGGGATATCAAAGTTATAACCCCCGATTTCATTATCAAGGTCCATAACCTTCCCTATAAGGTCAATACGAGCTGCACCCGCGATAAAGAAGGATTCCAAATGGCGCTTGAAGCCTGCAACATCCTGTGGTCTGGCGGCAACTTCCAGCATGCAAAATAATTCTTCGGTTAATGCTTCCTTGTTCAGCTCCAGATTGACCTTTGGAAAAGAAAGACCAGCTGGAATTAAGGTAACTCCATTAAACAGAACTTACTTCCCATAGTTTCTTTTTAAACTTTGCCTGTTGATGGTTTTAAGGCAGCTTAAAGCTTAAAAATGGCGGGGAGGGGTGGGGTGGGATCACCGTATTCGTTTAGAGTTTTGCATCAACACGAAAGTGACTCTTAAATTATGGTTTGCTCAACCAGGAGGCAGAATTCAAAGAACTGTTTGGAACTGGCCAGCGTTGGCGTGGTAATACTTTTTCCCCAGGGGTTTGTTGCTATCGCACCAACATTTTTCGTCCGATTCACCCTCCCACCCACACTTTCGACCTTTCCTCCCCCGCACTGACTGATCTCCCGCACTACTACACTACACTTGTACCTGCATAACGTCTGGAACGGAATCCACATCAACTTGGTCGAAATCCAGCTCACTCGAGTCCTTTAGAGGCTTATAATTCTTCCCAAATGTCAGCCACTTTTTGATACTGTTGCGGTAATTGCCAAGAGTCTTAAGGCAGGCTTTTCCTTGCTGGCTGTCTGCAATACCAACGGCGCTGTCGATAAATGCGAAGGGATCTTTGGAGGCTATACCGCTTACAAACCCAGTCACACCTTGAAGAATGGCCAAGAAGTCGCCCTTGTGAAACTTTGCTGCCTCCAACGTGTCGCTGAGCATTGAATCGACTTGCTTAAATATGTTTGTCATCTGAGTCTCTAACTGCTGAATGGTCTGGTATGTGAACAATATTAATAATTGTAATCCGCGATTGGCCTAAACACGTCACGTGATGCTGGTAAAACTGGGGAATATCCGACAATATACCCCAAGCGATATTCCCCAGGTTTTATATTTTGGGATTTATGTTCGCACGTTTAGTTTTTTATCCCGAATAAAGTGTTCATTTGAATAGAACTGAACATTTTAAACAGAATTAAAACAATTTGAACGCCCTGAGAAATGTTCGCAGACAAATATCCGAGCATATTTCCGCGCCAAATGGAGATCATGGAGGCTATCGTTTATTTACAATAACAAGCTTCATTTCAACTTTGATCACACAAATAGCAATATTTTGCAAAATTATAAATGAATAAAGTTAGGGGTCTGGATACTTGAGGGCAGGCAGTTAGGTTTACAAATTTACAAATACATCAGAAATTCACGTTAGGTCGGTACACATACTTAAACAAACATAGAACACAGAACACATAGCGAGAACATTTGGCAAGCCTATGGAATGAACAGGAGGAATGTAGAACAAATAGAAGCTAATAACAAGTACGATGACGATAACGATACCAAGAAAATAGAAACAAGCAATAGCACTAACAATAACAACGAACTCGAGAAAGAAAGAAAAAAAGAAAATAAAAAGGGAAGAAGAAAAAAAGAAAAATAAACAAAACGCACCTTGACATAAAGTCTTTTTTCGCTTTCAGCAATATTTCTGGCTTCTTTCAATCGATCCTTCTCGGCCTTAACCTGTTTTCTACCCACTTTAGCCATCTTACGGGCGAGCTTAAGCAGAACAAAAATCAAATGAACAAATTTGGAGACAAAAATATTTACATAATAAGCCCAATTATGATCGCATTTTGATTGCTACCACACGTACCACACGTGCTGAAGATGTTTAAATTTGTACATATCTTATTAGGGTATTTTAATTTACGAGTTGTGCCGTATTTTGACCAGCCCGTAGGGCGAGTCAAAATACAAACAACGAACAAAAGTTCTAATAAGAGATTTATTATCCAACATGTCAAATTGTTGTGTCCGTGTGGGCGAATTTCGAACAAGTTCTCTGGAGTACAAATGAGACGTGATATTTGTACTCGTTTTGGGCGTTGTTTGTACTCCACGAAACGCAGTTGGATAATAAAGGTTCTTATATACAAGTTTTGACCTTCATACCAACCTGTTGGAAATCCACCTTGGTCTCTATCGACGACTTGATGCCGTTGAATGCAATTTCATACTCTTTGGCTCTATTCTTCACTCTTTCTGCTTCATTTTTCAGAGTTCCCCACCTCATGCGAGGTGCAAATAACTTGTTTCTTCCGAATATATCAAAGCCTCTTTTCCCTGAAAACCCGAGCTTTCTCGCCACCTCTGAGAAAAAAATAAATCATGGAAAACTTTAAGAAAAGCAGTGCATGGCAAAGACCATTAAAACGCTCAGTATTAAACCCCTTCTCTGGCAAAACAACAGCCATCATCAAGCGAGCGTGTCCCCAAGAATCCAGAGGATTCCAGCAAATCCCACGAACGACTTGGAGCAGGCCTAAAACTTGCGCTATAATCAGAAGTTTCTACAATCATAGTACAAGGTTGTATTTCGTAAATTACCTTTCTTGAGAATATTAACTTTTGCGCCGCTTTTTTCCTGTATGATGCTTTTGAGAAACGTAAGAGCTTCCTTCCCCTGCTCATTATTGGCGTCTCCTAGCAACAAGTCCTCAGCCTGCCTTTGCATTAGTCTAAGCAATCGCATTGGGTAGCTCTTTTTGCTGAGTATGTCTAATGTTGCTGGTTGAATCATAGACGCTCTAACAGCGCCATCAGTTCCCCTGGTTCTGGGAGCTATAAAAAAAATAAATTAATAGCAATTAAAACTATACAAAAATCCATACCGGTCAGCTCAGTTGGTAGAGCGTCGGACAACTGCGGCCGTGCGGAAGGTCTCAGGACCGTACCAACACTCGGGGTCTTAAAATAACTGAGGAGAACGTGCTTTCTTTGTAATGACATCTGCAAATGGTTATATGTTCTTTCGTCTTCTCGGATAAGGACGATAAACCGTACGCCCCGTATTCAGCATCTTCAACGTTACGTTCAGCTGGGGACTTTTAAAAAACCCACACACTTGTCGGAAGGAGGAGGGCATGGAGATTCCGGTGCTGTTGTGTGGTAAACGCTCGGTAATTTGTATAGTATTGAGGGGGGCGTAAAGGTTTGCGGTTTTGCGGTTATCTTTATTTTAACCTGCGTTATTTCAGTTTTGCTAGACGACGCGGTTTGCGATTAGTTCTCAGGAATAAGAAACAAATTGCATCCAAAGGGCTTCCTTTAAAGGGGAAATCATCAAATTCGTTTTCAAGATGAATATGGATCGGGATTGAATTAATCTGTGAAGGGAAAACTCCAAAGTTTGACGTGAAACTTGTCAAAGGGATTGTTCATTTTTGCCGTGTTCTGCCGATTCACAGCGAGTGGACAGAACTTTGTATTAATTCATCTGGTTATTATTTTTCTTCAAAACGTTGTCAAATTTGTGTGTTGACTCACTCAGCCGCACCAAATTTGACAATGCGATGAAGAACTTCGTGGTCTGTTCTGCAATTGGTATAGGACTTAATGGCGCCGAAACCAATTGTGGAATTGTAGGCATCCTACTGATGAACGGTTATGGCAATTAGATATCTGATACAGGAGCCAACATTGAGATTGTGGTCTGTCCCCTTTGAATTGTTAAATAACGCGCTTTATCTGCGTTGATAAAACATGGGTTTTTGACTAATCACAGCGCGCACAGAATTCTATCTATATTATCATAAAGCAGAATCTAGTAGAATTCTCACAAAACTCCTGAAAATTCCCAGTGCATGTTCTATTTCACCAATGTGATCTTAAAAAAATAAACTTGACCAATAAATCTTACTTTTCCCTGGTTGCCCATTGACTCCAGGAGTTCCGGGAGAGCCTCGTCTGCCCCAAGATCCAAAATCAAAACAGATCAAATGACTATTTATCTCATCAACCTTGCATTTTCGGCCTTTCCCTCCTTCACTTCCTCGGCCACCTGCAAACCAAATAGAAAATTAAACAAGGACGGGTTCGAATGAGGAAAATTTAGAAGGATTGTTCGAAAAAATGTTAGGCTTTAGACTGAAGTAAGCTAACCTTTAATTTATAGCTGATCTTAAAGGAGCTAAGTGAAATATTTTTAAAAATAAACACATAGTGTTTACTAAGGTAGAAAAAACAGACAGATGATACTGGAGAAGATTGAGACAGATTACGGCTAAATTTTTCAAAAGGCACAACCTGTGACGTACCTCGCCCCCGAGGGGCTCCTGGGGACAAGGCAGCGTTTCTGCGAGTTCGCTGCCGTTGTCTCGCTCTTTTCTCTACCGTAAGAATCAGTCTATTGTTTATTTTGTATTTGTCCAAACGCCTTACCCTTTCCTCCTTTTCCATTTTTTCCTGGCTGTCCTCCTTTTCCGCTGCATGATTTCAACACCACTCTACCTTTAATATTGTTCCATTGGATTTTAATTTTTCCGGCCTTTCCACCCTTACCTAAGGATAACATCATTTATTATAAGATAGCCACGAATGGTATATCGCAATTCCTGAGTTTTGCATTGGTTTACAGGCCGTGATATATGAGCTCATATACGCCTTTTCGCGTGCTTAGGAAATTTGCAGCTTTATTTGCTCGCTCAAAATGATAAATAAACTACGCGACCAAAGTAAATGTGATCGCAACTAATACGATCCAAACGATCTATGAGCCACTTTAACCAGTCATAAACGTGATAGAGTGTGTTCGCGTGACGTCACGGCGGCCATGTTGGAGGAGTACAACAAAAAAATGGCAGCCATGTTAGAGGAGTGAACGAGTCTTTTGGGAATTTAACTCTATTTTCAAGCAAAGTCTTCCTTTTGTTTCAGTAAAGCAATATGGATGCTAGTCACGTGAGCGAAAACACTATCAATGAGTAGTAAAACGATGTGACCGCCAAGAGAGTGATCGAAACTGAAATACAATACGAAATACAACCAACATAAAGAAACGCCTATGAATAACTGGTGTGTAGCGTGCGGTTGTCAATTAATCCCTTTGAGCGGAAGCGCCCAAAGGGAAACAATTAGTGGCTGGTTACAGTCTTTCCCGTAAAACCGTGAACACCAGAAATGTTTATGGAATGTTATTGTGTTACAAAGAAAAAGCCAATCAGGTGTGAGAAAACTAAACCGCACCAACGGTCATTAGTTTGTGGTTTTGAGGTTTGTTCGCGTGTCCTGAACTTTGCTGCGATTGGTCACTACACAATGAACATTCTAGAAATTTTTTCTGGTGTTCACGGTTTTACGGGAAAGACTGTAATCCCTCCTGGACGGCGAGCTCAGGGTCAAAACAAAAAACAAAAATAATAAAATCAGCGACAGCGCAAGAGCGGCGCCTTACCTGGCTTTCCAGCGTTCCCTCCGTTGTTTCCATTGGGTCCATTGAAACCACGTTTGCCAACAATGCCACTTGGACAATTATCACCACGGCCGATCTTTCGATCTGTACAGGCCTTGCTCGTCAAATCAGGTGGCTTATTAAATGTTAAAAAAGAGACAATCACTTATTTTCGTATAGTAGTTAATTGCCACTCATTACAAATAATGAGTATATAAATAATATTTTCTAATTTCTCAAGTATTTTCCAAGCGTTTCTTTTTCACTGATGACAACTCATTGGCAAACTGATTCCACACGAAACGAAAGTGGATGCCTCGTGATGCTTTGTGGGGTCATCCACGATGTTCATGGCACAACGAGCAATATTTTTATCCAAGAACGTCTTGCTTAGGGTTAGTTAGAAGCACTATCATTGTATCCGCGGTCTATACGGATCAATGCCAGTAGATGACGAAATTACTCCTTTGAGGCGGTGTATTCGCCAGTTCTCGCTTTAGTATTTGCTTGGATAAAATATGTCGGAAACTCCTCGAGTACTTGAACGAATATTTGCCGATATTGGCACTTGTAAACTGGCCCCATGCATATAAGACTCCCCTCCTGGAAGCTTTTCCGGGGTCGTGCAGGACGTTTGTCACATTCTATGCTAGTTATGAGGCTTAGCTGCGACGAATGTCGCTCAGCGCCATCCAAGAGGCCGGGTGCGGAAGGTCATATGTTCGACTTCACTTAGGAACTTTTTCTTAATACACCTTATTCCAAAATGGCTACCATCTAAATATTCTTTTGTTGGTATTCAAATTAGCCCTTCTTGCCTCGTTTTTAAGCTCAACAAACAAAAGAATATTTTATCTTGAACTAGGCAACAAGGACAATTTGTATGTGCACAAATCAGCAGCCATTTTGGAATAAGGTGTATAGTTTGTCATTAATCAAATTGATTATCAGGGGTCCGTCTTTGATTATGAAAGATAGTATTTTGTTGCAGGCCATTTTGAAACATTCTCAAAGTCACTAATAATTTTTAGCCAAAAAATGGAAATCAGAACCAGCCAGGAAATGTGTCCTTAATTAGTATTTATTTTTACAAGTTTGTTTCTTCGTTTACTCCTTAGTCGTTTACTCCTTAGTTTTTGTTTCGATTGAGAAGATATTTCAAACACTTGAAAGAATGTTTCATCACATTTCCAAACACCTCGACGGTCGTCAAAAATACTCCGCAAGACTATGGACATCGTATTTTCGACCCTCTTCTCGGTGTCTGGAAATATAGCGGAATCCTTGTTTACAATATTTGCCTCATAAGCATAAGCGATTCAGTTTCTGAAGAAGCTACAAAAAAAATTAGTTCTGAATATTGAAAGTTCATAGTACGTTTAACTCTGCCAATGAATTTCAGCTCGATGTATTGAATACTTTTTGTCTGACGCGGGTTTAAAAACTCAAAATTTTACACTGAAGAATGTATGAGCTCATTAGAGCTTTTGCCACCCAGAAATTTTGGAGTTTTTGAAAGACAATTTCTCCTTGAATATTACACGCAAAGAGCTAAAAATTTCACCATATACTAAATTTCACTAGCTCTTCAACTGTTTGGAGTCCATTTATATCTAACATGTTGCCTTCTGTACGCCAAGCCGTATGTTATAAATGAGCCAAAATTTAAACAATAACGTCAATGAGCCCCCTATAATGAAACACTCTCTCTCGTGTTTTTAAATTTATTTAAATTTGTGCCCATGCTAATCTCTGACTCACCGGTTGGGGGTTATTTCCTGCCTTCGGAGCAATTCCTCCGTCCTGCCCGTTATGGCCATTGCCACCATTGGAGATAACTTCAAGATTACCATCAACAACATCAGCATATATTTCAACTGAAGAGAAAACAGATCCCACTAGTTGAAATATTGACCAATACATTTTCCCTTCTGTCGTAATACCAGCCTTTGGATGTATGTAAAGCCACTACGACAATGCTGATAGCACATAAACGAATTATATTATAAAATGGCGATCTGGGGCACAAAAGAGGAAATGTTATGTTTTGACTTGTTTCCAGAGTGGCCAAAAATTAAAATTTTTCGGTGAGGTTTAGATTTTTTGTTTATATTTTCTTTTCCAGTTTGAGGCCGACTTATCTCAATCTCCGCAAAACATGAGCAATATAAATACAAATTAAACACGAGAACACAAATACGACGCCAGCGGTATAGTGGTAAGCGGTATAGCTACGCAACAAATAGATTCAACGTTGCCGTGCGTCTATTCAGTAATAGATCATTGATGACGTCAAAATGTGGTAAGAACAAAAAAGTGTCACACAAGGCGATAACAGAGTGTGTCACTTATGCTCTTACCACATTAATTTTGACGTCTTCTGTGATCTATTATGGAACAGATGCACGACAGCATGGAATCTATCTGTTTTATATAATACAGAAACAAAATATAACTGTCAGTGAGTCTTCTCTTTAATAAATCATCGTTAGGAACCAATCAAAATGCGTCCATAATTGGGCTTCTTATATAAAGTGCAAGAGACGACGAGAGGATTGAGAAGGACACTGTTGGCGTCGGCTGGGAGAATATGTCAATTCTACAAAAGTTATTTATAGATTGGGTCTTGCACGGAAGTATGCTTCCCATGAAGTGCACAGAAAACCATTTCCTTTCCTTTTGGAAATCTTTTTCAACGACAAAACTCAAATCCGCTCAATCCGCTATAAAAAGCAAAATTTTGTTTTCCTTTAAACATCAGATAGAGATTGGCCTTTATGCCAGATTTCCGTTCCACAGGTCAGTCTAAAAATAGACCATTTTAGGGTTCTGTGAAATGTAACGAGGCCTGTTTATGAAAGCGAGGTTTGTGTTGACCTTGTCATGATAAAGACCAGAAACTAGTTAGCATAACAACAGTAGGATTTACATATCAAAAGCAAGAGGGTTTATATCAAAACAAGGTCACCTTCAGTCTCACTTCTACAAAGGCCTGGTAACTCAGGACAGAACTGTAAAATGAAAATGGCCTATTGTAACCCAAAGCCGGGACTGGGAATGTCCCTCTCTATGCCTGATTTCAAACCACAAGGGACTAGGTACGAGTCTGTTCATTATGGGATTAGCAACTATTGATCCACAAAGTCAGAAAGGGCACACCGAGATTTACCAAATCCCCAAGTTTGGTGTTAATCGGGCTAGTTTTGACTAAGATACAGCCATTTAATTTAAATACGTCAAAATTACAAAGAAATGTTTGGCCACTGGGTCCGGATGGCCATACATTTCTTTGTAAATTTTGACGAATTTAAATGGCTGTATCTCGCTTAATATTGGGTCTATTAACACCAAACCTGGGGATTTCTTAAAGCTTGGTGTGCGCTTTCTGACTATGTGGTCAATAGCTGCTAATCCCATAATTTGTTGACTCGTACCTTGTCCCCCTCGGTTTGAAATCAGGCAATTTCCAAGTCTTTCACAGCCCAACCCAGATAAGTTCATTGATTCACTCACCCTTGGGTCCATCTTTGCCGTGATAACCGTCCTCCCCATCGGTTCCGGCTATCACTCGATTCTTATAAACCTGGTTCCAGTTTGGCGACGAGATATCAAGTTTACTTCCTGGCGTTGCAACTATTTTTCGAGTGTACAACTTTAAATTTCTGACTCCGTGCAGTTTGACCGATCCCTGCAGAAATTGTAAAATATATATAACTGGATTTATCAAAACCGGGTCAAAGAATTCATGAGCTCCTTTTCATGTTGTACTCTAAAGACTTTGTTGCGCCTGTCAATTATGAATTCTCCCAAGCCCCCGAGTGTTTAGATGAGGATATGTAAACACGGAAAAAGTACTGTATTGCTTTTATAAAATAATTCTCTCTTTCTAAGCACGAAACTAAAACGTCACAACCGTGTTTACATACTCTCATCTAAACACACCTATCAACCAATGAGAGCGCGCGTGATATCTCAGCTATTTTATAAAAGTATTATTGTATTATAATTGTATTATACCCATACCTGAATATACAGTGTGTCTGCAAGAATCTCCACTTGGGGTGCATGACGTATATCTTGCCGTGTTGCGTCAAAATTCAAATTCCTTTGGGTCCTTAATTGTTCCTTGATATAACTGAGGTGAACAACACGACCAAGGACACGATAGTGATCTATAAGAAATGATTTTTAAGGAATTTCTTCTTCATTTCCTGCATATGTATATGGTATATACGTAGAAAATAGGGTATGGTAGAAAATATATGGTAGAAACCTGACGAAACTTGGTAAGATTGAATCACCACTTACCTTTTTTAAATTCACAGATATAAGCTGTTCTTATCCCACCGCGCTGACCTCTGAAAAGACCCTGATTTCCCGGCGGGTTGTTTTTTGACATGACAGCATGGTTCCTGTTACGAGAAGGTTCGCTTTCCTGCCATTTGCTAGTGATGGTCAGCGGTTCGCCACTCACCCACGCCCACCTGTTCCGCTGCTTTCTCAAGCCTATGTGCCACTCACTGATTCCGTTGCGTTTTTGAATCTCTCCATTGATAAACTCCCATTCGTCTTCCGTTTCCATGGAAACTAGGTCGCCCTTCTGGCGCTTGCAACTTTTTCGGTTTTTCGACCACGCTTGACCTGATCGATGAAACACGTAACAGGAACTGCCAAAACATAGATCCCCTGTGCCTAGAATGAGACAGAAATTAAAGCTTTTAATCAATCTAAGTTTCATCAAAGCAGTCTGAGTAGATGACAAAAAAACAATTTATCCCAAGTTGCATCTTTAGCTGAACAATAAATAATTTACTGCAGTCTAGTTGAAATTCCACTCGCCGCCCTGCCGCTCGAACTCGCGGGTTACTTTTTTAATATTGATGTTCACGATCTTACCAATTCCCATGTCTACAATGGAGGGAGTCTGGAGCCAACTCATGCTGGGAATTTCAGGATTTCTTTGTGACATGTCACCTAATGTAGTCTCGGCACATCCGCCAGTGACTGTGACCTGATAAGAAGCTTTGAAAGCAAAAATACAAATATGTTTGGTAGGTTAAGTCTGGGTACGAGGCTAGATTTATATCAGGCCAGAGCTTCTAAAGTAATTATGCATGAGGTGAGGTAAGGTAAATGTATTCTCGTCCCCAGAGCCGCTTGTCCCTCTTAGCCGGCTGGACCTGTGCACGAGGAACAAGTGGCTCTGGGGACACACGATATTATTCGCTGAAATCAATCAAAGGGAGTCCAATCACATCAGCCGTTTTAAAATCCTTTATCATTAGCAGAATTAAAACGGCTTCACTATTTCATATTTCTCCAAATTTTTCTCCTCCTTTAAGAAAAACTCCCTCCTCCCAAAAATCATCCAAAAATTTACAAAACATCACAAAACATTGAAGGGTTTTGGTATTCCTTGTAACACAAACGAGATATGTGCTTTAAACCCACTTTTAATGACGGAAAAACGGCTTTCAGGGAGAATCCCGCCTTAAGATAAGGTAGCTAGGGTCGGGTAGGGAAGGGTAGGGTAAAGTAACATAGGGTGGGCTTAGGGTAGGATACAAGATAAGGTAGTTAAGGTGAGGTGAGATGAGGTTAGGTTATATGAGAGTAGGAGATGGAAGGGAAGTAAGGTAAGCTAAAATGAGTTAAAATGAGGCAAGGTTAAGAAAGGTAAAGTAAGAAATGAAAGAAAAGAGAAGGGAAAGAAAAGGAAAGGGAAATAAAACGGAAAACTGACAGGAAAGGCGAGAGCAACAAAGCAAAGTAAAGCAACTGGCAGTTAAACAAACTATTAGTAACGGAAAGGCACGCGATATGATCAGGAGCAAAATATTTATCTGAGAAACCAGCTTCCCTTTTTGAGTTTTCGATTTTGTACAAATGAAATGGCAATTTAGCAATGATAATCAGTTTGACTGGCTTCGCCCGCCTCACTAACCTGACGAAACACAATTGGCCACCCGTCTCAGGGCAGAAAAAAGTTATCCTGTATCTGCTCTTCATAGCAGTTAGAAATGACATCCTGTATGTTATAGGGAACACTTGACGTGAAGTAGGATATTTTGAGATCTCTTTTTAGTACCGAGTATAAATACCTACTTATCATGCGTAAACAATATTTTGTTTTAAAGGGAAACCGCGAAAGATTCGTTTTCGCGAAGTTTGTTCTCAAAATAGCCTACCCGCAAATGACACATGCAACACATAGCCCAATACCTGGAATTGTCAACTCCTAATATCATCTTTTTATTTATGACCCAGATATTGAGTAACGTTGTTGTAAGATGTTACTAGTCAGAATAAAGGCGACAATTCATGTAAAACCTTATTTGATGAATTGGCGAGATATATCTACATCTACATTTAATAAAGTCGGTAAATGCCTAAGGGCTATCACACCAACTCGTTTTTTGTTCAATGTGAATGACTTAAAAACCAGTAATTTTTGGCATTTTGGCCAAAATCATCAATTTTCAGCTGAGGGAAATCATAGTCATTTTGAACAGAAGGAGTTGTTCGATCAGAGGAGTCAAAAACATAAAATCCATAACACTTTCAAAGCAGCTCTGGCTACCATTGCAGTTTTGCTGCAATTTCTTTGTCAAAACGGCAAACAACGCGGTAACTGAATATGAAAATATCTGCGTGGTATGTCCCTTTTACAGCTTTTTTGTCCTAGTATAGGAATTTTTACAAACCCAAACCACTCATTCTAGGTTTCCATCGATGCAAATTTTGACTTTTCGAAGACTCGCCCACAACACTGCCTATCGTTAAACATTTTTAGAATAGTTTGGCTGTTGAACGGTTGGATGGCGACCAAGGGACAAACATTTCCGACTGACATTAATGACCATAAATTGGGCGAGATAATTGGCCAGGGCCTTTGTTCAACTGACAATTTTTTTGCTTGGCAAATCTCGTCCTATCGTAAAGAACGCCTTTCTGATATAGCGATAATTAACAACCGGCCCAAGCATAAAATGGGAAATGAAAAAGTGTTCGACACTGACTCAGATACAGCATTCTTAACTTGAACAGCCTCTCTGACAACTAATTGACAAATGGTGACTGCAGCTGGTCGGAAAATTGTTCCTGAACGCCTTGTCAAAATGACTATAATTTGGAACTAAAGCTAAATTACCTCGATGTGTAGTCAACAAAGGATTTCAGATAGAATCAAAAATCACTCCAACATTTATTCTGCTGACTAACTGACAATTAGCGACTATGCTTACGGCTGAAAGCTGACAAAGTTACTAGAATTTGTGACAAGAGCCACATTACAGCAATACGTATGTCAGGTCGGGCCGTCATTAAATGACGGGATTAAATCACTTCAACATTCTTTCTGTCAACTAACTGACAAATTGACAATTCTTGCTGACTGTGCCGACATTAAATGACTAGTATTTAGGGAACTACAGCCAAATTACCACAACGCGTACTCAAGAAAGGATGTCAGATAGCTGTATAATCAGTAAATGGGATTAAATCACTTGAACACCAACCAAATAATACAAGAATTAAATAACAAGAAACAATTATTGTAGAGTGACATACCTACACCAAATAACTGGAATATACCAGCTGCGACAAGCAGGAGACCTCCGCAGTTCCACTGCGCCATGCTTCCAACTGAGAGTAGACGGAACTGAACGCAGAAAACTTTGCAATCACTACTTTAAGTTCTGACTTTCTATAAAAGTGGGTAATACAATGATCACGTTGAGGAAAGGAATTGCTTACCTGCATGAACCTGCTGTGCAGCATAGTGGAACACCGGGACGCGCGCAGCTGCAGAGCAGAACAGAACTATGGCTGAGCTCATCTGAGCAGAATCTACTTCCTTTTTTTCTTATTTAATTTTTGTTGGAAATTAAAGGCACAGTGTCCCAGTTTTGTGGTGTGTTGTCAAATATATACAGCTGGGTTTTGGCTATCATGTAAAGAAAAAGCGACTACAGTTTTCACGTAACGTCAAAAAAAAATTTGGCTGGGCCTGCTGAAATTTTATTTTCACCACGTGAAAGAAATCCTAAAAATATATCTATTCACAAGTTTCCAGTTAGATAGTGTCCTTTGTGTTTAAAATACAGCATGTTGGATTTTCGAGATTTCCTCCGTGACTTCGCGATGGCGCCGTGACAAAGCTGTCGTGCTTGAAGGAAAAGTCTTAAGCTTTTGAACAGTTCAAGTATTAGGAAAGATGTTTATGTGTATATACACTAGATCGCGAGGAAAGAGCAATCGTTTTCATAGAAAAAGTGAGTGCCACATGTTTTCTCTGATGTCCGGCCGCCATGTTGGTGCCCATCAAGCTGGGCACCAACATGGCGTCTTCATACTGAACTCTATGAATTTGCGTGAAATGCTTCGCAAATAACTCAAGAATGGTGCACCGTACAGAACAGAGACTTGGAGATGTTGTTTATCCATTATTATTAAAAACTAGCTATGGTATATTGCATTTTCTGAGTTTTGATTGGTTTAGAGGCAATGGTATATGAGCTCATATACCATTGACCTACAGATATGGTGGGTGTACGCGTAAAAGAATGCATTTTACGCAATGTTTGTACAATATTTTTGGGCGTTTTTAATAAAACAATTATTCCACGAGCGCGCGTTGGATATGACATGGTTATAGCCAACTCGGCGCTACGCGCCTCGTTGGCTATCTACCATTTCATATCCAACGCGCGCTCGTGGAATAAGTGTTAATTATTTTATAACATTTGAATTTATCAGCTTTTCTCTGTAGCATGAAGTGGCTCGGAGCATTGCTACTACCCCCTGGATGGGATGCTAGTCCATCGCAGGTTACTCCCCCTGGATGGGACGCTAGTCCATCTCAGGTTACTTGCCCCTGGATGGGATGCTAGTCCATCGCAGGTTACTCCCCCCTGGATGGGATGCTAGTCCATCGCAGGTTACTCCCCCCTAGATGGGATGCTAGTCCATCGCAGGTTTACTCCCCCCTGGATGGGATGCTAGTCCATCGCAGGTTACTCGCCAGCATTCTGCCAGGATCGATGCCCCAAGAGAGGCACTTCGAGAGTAGAGTGACCATTTAAAACTGTCTAACCTAAGAACACGACGCAGCATCACGCCTGCTGCTCGAACCCAAACATGGTGTAAGCAAAAAAATAATATCATCTAAAATGACTAAGAATTCCAAATTCTATCAGTTGGTTTGATTCTTGACTTCCCAGCTTATATTTTAAGCTTATATGTAGAAGAAGCAAATATCTTGATACTAAATATCCGCGCGTTATTTTACAGAAAAAGGAATGAAATCTTGAGAAAACTATTTCGCATTTAAGATTTTTGCACAGTCAGATGGTTTTAAATTTTAGACAGACTCCCCGTACAGATGTCAACAACTAAGCCACCATACTAACGACCTAATTTTACCGACTGCTCAAAACTGCCCAATCACGACCGAGTTACGCTATTTTAGTCGTTCAGCCAATAACATCACGACAAAACTGATCAATTAGTTTTTAAGCCAGACTTGCTACACTCGACTAACAATAGACTGCGAGCACTCTTCATTTTTCTCCAAAATCCGTAACGAGTTAACTCCAGCTGGCGCCAACGAAACTCGCGGCTCGAGGATTTGCCGCTCGCCCCTCGAAAGTAGCACTCGCAAATTTTCGCCTTCGTTACGGATTTTGGAGCAAAACAGAGACTGCGAGCAGTCTAGACTATTCTATTCTAGACTATTCACCTGACTCTGTTGATCACTTCCCCTTAGGTTGTCGACTATTCAATCACTCCTACCGACAACATTTCCTTTTACGGCTGTACTCCCACCCGAAAGGACATAGCAACGACAGTCCATAGCAAAACCTGACAAGTGTAACAATTGACTCGAAAACACAAGATGGCTGATACTTCTATCCCTCCCCCACCCCAAACCATTTCAGATTTCGCTTTTGGGTTGATGGATTCTGTCAGAAATTCCAATTTATGAGGACCGCTGCCATTTCTACTATAATGCTTGCATGTGGGGCTACGAGACTTTGACCTCTCTCGTCGGGAGTGGGCCGGGGCGAAATGAGCGCGACGACCGATGGGCGTATATGTATATGTTGGGGTACAATTTTTCTTACGTATTTGGTATTTTATTTTGTCCTATTTACGCCAGACCGTAGCAAGTGCAAAGTTGAAACAAAACATGCAATAAAGAGTGAATGATACTAGACATTGTCTACTGATGTTTTTACCGTGTATAAATAAAGTTAATGCATGTATGTACGTAGACATAGGCGTACCGGCCGGGGAGCTGCAGCCCCCCTCCCACCCCCACCCCCCTGAATTTTGGGCAACTCAGATTTTTTTGGGCAGCAAGAGAAATTGGGCAAGGCAACTTGGGAGAATTTTTGAGCAAAATAAAGTTTTTTTGACAACATATTTATATGAAGACTTATGTTTTATGTGGAATTGCATCTCTAGACTCATGATTGGTCTAAAATAGAGTGTCTCACATTTTTGTTTTATCCCTCGGTTATTTTTTACTTAGAAAGCTAAGAAATGCCCTAAAACTTTCTGAAAAGTCCTTCGTCTTGTTTATATGAGGTCGACTCGTGGCAAGTCTTAGGCGTTGTGTATTATGGTCTCTATCAGGAGCCATAATCGGGGTTATGGCTCCTGGGTCAATATGATAAAAATATCCAAAAAAAACTTCACTTTGAACGTAAATTTTATGTACCACAACAAGCTCACGTCAATTTGATAATTTTCTTGTGTGCAGCCTTAAGCCAATCAAATTCGCGAATTCGGTAGTTCCCAGTCCTTGTGAGAAATTAATGGCCAAAAAATAAGTAAGCATTCTCTACTTGCACAATCCCATAACACACCGCTTCTACCCCCAAAAAATGTGCATAAACATTGTTTTAGATTTCCATTGGGACATCTTCATGTCCCAGGAGAAATTGCAAACAATGATTATGCAAAATTTTGGGGGGTAAAAGAGGTGTATTATGGGATTTGTGCAAGTAGAGAATAAAATTAAAAAGAAGCAGAGACAACGAAATATTACCCACATATATTTATTTTATTGGTTACATTTTTAACCTATTTCTGCTTGAACAGCCACTACAAATATCCCTGAATTACTGTTGCCCCAGGATTTCATTGCCTCTTCCCCGGCTTTTCCTATAAAAAGGAAAAAATAAAGGTTTCTTGTAAATGATTTGAATACTAATTGAAATGCGTAAGGAGTTTGACACTGACATAGAATAATCACTGTACAGAATCTTTAATTATAAGAGTAGTTTATTTTGAGGCCGCAGCCCTGGCGCCCCACCATTTTGAGGCCGGAGCCCTGAATATCATGCAAGAATTCTCGGTTTTCACGTGACGTCATAAAATTTTAAAAACAAAATTCGTTGGGCTTGCTTAATTTTTATTGTCGGCACGTGAAAGAAATCCTAAAAATATATCTATTCACAAGTTTCCAGCTAGGTAGTATCCTTTGTGTTGGAAAAAGAGCATGTTGAATTTTCGAGATTTCCGTGTATGTGTATGTTACGGAAGCCGAGAAGGGACAATCCAAAAATAATTTTCAAATCCAAAAAAATATTTCAAATCGTAATATTTTTTGCAAATCCTTGTTGGAAGGTTTGTCAGATCTAAAAAAACTATTACAAATCTTTATACGATTATTAGATCCACAAATAAATTGTCACGAATACGAAAATAGTTTACAATCCAAAAATCTTTGAAATCGCAAAAAATATTTTGTCACGTGCTGCTTGCGCCGGCAATCAGTTTGTGTCAGAGGCTCGCCGACTTAGCCGCCATGTTGCATCCAAAGGAGAGGAGTGCGATGTTCTGCCATAAACGTGGAAAGTGGAAAGCAAATTTTTGAACTATTGGATTTACCTTACTTTTCCAGCATCCTCATTTGGTAAAGACCCATCGCTTGGTTTTGGTAAGCAGCGACACCTATCCTGTCTACGATAGTTATCCGACGATCCCAGGCATTAGGCTTACCATCGTTGGGAACAGAAAAATCGTCGACTTTTGCCAAGTAGAAACTGTCGGTGGTATAATAAGCAATAACCTTGTCCCCCACATCGAGCGTTTGCATTTGAGGAAGCTCGTCCAGAACAATATTTTCACGGCTATTCGCTTTCGCAAACCGCTGTACGCTCTCGTCATCATAGTGGATCAATACGAGCGTGTCGGAAGCCTTGACGATAAAGCCTCGGTAGTAAAAACCATCCAGCTCCTGACCAAACACCCGGGCGCCAACTATGGTATAACAGAAACGAGAACAGTTAGATATTTAATTGTGAAAAATTTGTGTAAAAGCTCATTTATCCATTGCCTCAGTAACGATCGAATGGATTAGTACTGAAGATTCATTTCTTGGCACATTATTAAATTAAGACGTTCTAGAAGAAATATTTCGCGGAAAAGTAGGGATTTTACAGTTATGGAAGGTGTTTGAAGAACAGAATGGATGCTGTATTTATGGCTACCAGCACCCACAATGCCATCACCCGTGTAAGAAACATCTGGCGCCAATAAGATCAGAGTCAATTTACAGTGGTGACAATTAATGATTACTTTTCCATGGACCACGGGTATATCTGATCTTGCAAGTGTGGTTTTCGATAGCCTGCGGACACGCATCTTCCAAAACACAAGTTCCCCGCGGATTGCGTAGTTTGTCAACTTTCAAATTTTATTCAATCACCGCAAGCCGCAGGGGCGAATCCAAGAATTTGATAGGGTGTCCACACATTTACTCAGTTGAATGATAACAAGCGATCCTGCAAGAATTTCAGCGTCAAACAAGCAGTAAAAACAAAAAAGAAATTGGTCGATCCTGTCGATGCGCGAATTTCAGCGTCAAACATTGTCAAGTAGTTAAGGCAAAAAAATCAGTTAGGGAAGAGGAGTCCGGACCCCCGACCCTCTCACTCAACTGGATCCCCCACTGAATGATTAAAATCCACCAGTCAGCGCTTTGCGTCCAAAATTTTGCAATTGGACGCAGACATGATATTCTGAAACAGGCCGGAAAATAGCGCCCCTCCGAGAAAGGAGCCTTTGGTTTTCTATAAATGTCCTCCAACATGTGGACAAGTCGACTTTTGTGCGGTCAAGATGTACACGAAAATGGTGGACCCTTGAAATTGGTCAGCACTTGCTTATGAAGCAGCATATTAGCCATGTGATTTGTTCCTTAAGATGCAAACTCCTTCAATAAAGTCTCCTCTTTCAATGAACTCTCACTCCTCCAGAAGTAAAGAACTTGCATCGTGGAAGATACAGAATAAGCTAGAATCAGCTACGTGCATATCGCCTGTTCACAGGCTCTCGGCGAGGAATACCGGAATGGGCGAAGAGTTGGCCAATTCTGACCAAAAGAATGGTAAGACGTTGCTGAAAAATATCCCCAAAAGTTGCTTAAAATCGCGAAAGAGTCTTAAATTCTAAAAGTTTCTTGCTACCTTTTTCAATTGCAGCCTTTATTGGATCTCTTTGAAGCTGTTGTTCATCGGATTCTTCATTTTCAGAACGATGAAAGTGCCTTAGCGCTAATTCGCTTATTTTGATAGTTATTGGATCATTTATCCTATAATTTGATCATTTTTTATTTATAGTCCCAAGTACTTGCTGACGTTATTCAATGTTTAATTTTGAGTGCCTCTCAAGCTGCATTAGAGTATAGACTGATGCTAGTGTACATGTAAACCTCAGCCATATGTTTATTTGAATTTCATTGTGGTACACACCGAATGTGAATGTGGCGGACCACTCGGTTGTCACCCGGGACAAGCGAGGCTAGTCAGTCTGCGAAGAAGGCGGCTTTGAAGTCTGAGTCACCTACCCGGAGATTTTCTGAATCGGGTTTTGGCTTGTCCCAGGCCAGAGCGATTTCCCCATACCTTATGTCATGAATAACAATACCCAGGGCAGAATATTACACTATTTTGCCTTAGAGGTAAACGGTGGAAGATTCCTAT
>OX393572.1:3070102-3137602 GCA_947652115.1 Blastomussa wellsi | reverse complement strand
TGAAACATCCACAAGCTCACATGTAAGTCTCCTGATGGTTCCACTGTCAACCAGATCGACCATATCCTGATCAATGGAAAGTGGCGCAGGTCTCTTCAAGATGTTCGAGTTTGTCGTGGTGCCGATGTCAACAGCGACCACTACCTAGTTACAGCAACCATTAAGCTGAAACTCAGGAAAGTGGCCAAGCAGAACCAGTCCAGAAGACATCTAGATGTTGCCAAACTGAAGTGCCCTAACATCATCAAAGAGTTTGCACTGAGACTGAAAAACCGCTTTGCTGTCCTGGCTGACAACGATGAGGATCCCAGCGTTAACACCAAGTGGGAAACCATCAAGAAGACATATGTCGAGACAGCCACCAATGTCTTGGGCTTCAGACGGAAAAAGAACAAGGAATGGATAACAGCTGGTACTTGGCAGAAGATAGAAGAAAGGAAACAGCTGAAGGCCAAGATATTGAGCACAAAGTCACTCAGACTCCGAGAGCAGGCTCAAGAAGCCTACAAGATAAAAGACAAAGAGGTGAAGAAGAGCGCTCGGAATGACAAAAGAGCCTTTGCTGAGGAGCTAGCAGGTGAAGCCGAGCGTGCTGCTGAAAGAGGTGAGATAAGCACTGTTTATAAGATCACAAAACAACTCTGTGGCAAAAACACCAGCCAGTCTGCCCCTGTCAATGACAAGGATGGCAACAACCTCACAACAGAGCGTGATCAAGCAGCCAGATGGGTACAACACTTCCGTGAGGTACTCAACCGCCCAGAACCTGATGATCCTGCTGACCCTACACCAGCCGAGGATGTTTTGAACATCAACACCAGTCCCCCAACTGAAGCGGAAGTCAGGTGTGCCATCAAAGCTTTGAAGAGTGGGAAAGCTCCAGGCATTGACTCCATCCATGCTGAAATGCTGAAAGCTGACCTTGGTACTTCAACCAAGGTTCTCACGGACCTCTTCAGAGACATCTGGGAGACTGACACATTACCGGACGACTGGACCAAAGGCCTAATTTTCAAGATCCCCAAGAAAGGTAACCTCCGAGATTGCCACAATTGGCGGGGCATCACACTGCTCTCAATTCCATCAAAGGTTTTCTGCAGGATTCTTCTGGCTAGAATTGATGCAGCTATTGACACTGTTCTGAGACAGGAACAGGCGGGTTTTAGAAGAGGTCGGGGGTGCATGGATCAGATCTTTGCTCTGAGAAACATCATCGAGCAGTGCATCGAGTGGAACACCCCTCTCTACATTAACTTTATAGACTTCAGGAAGGCTTTCGATAGTGTGCACCGGGACACCCTATGGAAGATCTTGAAAACATATGGTGTCCCTCCAAAGATGGTCACACTCATGGGTCTGTTCTACGACCAGTTCGAGTGCAGTGTCATCATAGATAACAACCTGTCAGAATGGTTTTCCGTGGAGTCAGGTGTACGTCAGGGATGTATCATCTCTCCCATCCTCTTCTTGCTTGCCATTGACTGGATCATGTGCAGAACAACGGCTGACAGACCCCGGGGCATTCAGTGGTCACTCTTTTCCCAACTTGAAGATCTTGATTTTGCGGATGACATTGCTGCTCTCTCCACAACACGTTGCCACCTACAGGAGAAAACCGACAGGCTCAGTAAGTTTGCCAAGCAGGCAGGCTTGAACATTAACACCTTTAAGACCAAGGTAATGTGCATCAACGCCACTCCCGATGCACCAATTACAGCAGAGGGTGAACAACTTGACTTTGTCGAGGAATTCACCTACCTCGGTAGTCTTGTCGCCAAGGACAATGCAGCACATAAGGACATTAAGGCAAGACTTAGGAAAGCTCGCGGTGCTTTTGCACGACTCCAGCCTGTCTGGAAATCGAAGCAATTCAGCCTTGGAACGAAGCTGAGACTCTACAACAGTGTTGTCAAGCCAGTTCTGCTATATGGCGCAGAGTGCTGGAGAGTGATAAAGAGCGACATGAACAAGATCAATGCCTTCCACAACGGATGCCTCAGGAGAATATGTCGCATCTTCTGGCCCAATAAGATCTCGAACAAAGAACTCTATAAGAAGACAAAGAGCCAGAGTGTGATACTTGAGATCAAGCACCGCCGGATCCGATGGCTCGGGCATGTCCTCAGAATGGGCCTAGATCGTATCCCCAAGACCGCCCTTAGATGGACACCACCTGGAAAAAGGAGGCGAGGGCGACCCAAGATAACTTGGAGACGTACTGTGATGGCCGAGCTGAGTGAGATGGGCTTGTCCTGGGGCGAGGCACAGCATGCAGCAAAGGACCGGTCCAGATGGAAGCAGATTATTGACGCCTTATGTCCCGCACGGGACGAAGAGGGCTAACTAACTAAAGAGTGCAAGTTATACAGTAGATGGCATTGGCTGAGGTACAGGTGAAATGATCAGTGATTTAGATAGATCGCTTGGGTCCCGATATTTTGGGTTGTTTGTTAGGGCGACTGTACTGTTAATGAAATTAACGAATTAATGTGATATTGTTTTTATATGCAAACATGGAGACGATGGAAGTTTCTT
This sequence comes from Blastomussa wellsi, assembly GCA_947652115.1. Classification (NCBI taxonomy): domain Eukaryota; kingdom Metazoa; phylum Cnidaria; class Anthozoa; order Scleractinia; family Plerogyridae; genus Blastomussa; species Blastomussa wellsi. The sequence continues at coordinate 3,135,067 of OX393572.1, read as the reverse complement.
TGCTTTCAACGATAAAAGGGCTTTCGACGTAAATCAATATTCCAAACCCAGTATTTGATAAGCATCCGAGCTTCAGACTTTAAAGATCTTCAACTTCCGCCCCTCAAATTTCACGTCGCTTCTAGTTGTCTGAGCTCTCATTTCCATCCATGACAGACTTTAAAACGATTGAAATAAAGCTGCCTTATATCAGACAATCAATCAAATTTCATTTCAGAAAAAAATGAATATACATTTTTATGCTCATCTGGATTTAGCATTAACATCATCAAACACCCCATTACAAAAAATGCAATATCCAACGGCTCAACCCAATCAAAAAAAATCTTGCACGCATTGCGTGTTTATGTTTTTACACCAACTCCCACTAACAACAGGGCAAGAACACAGCAAGATGACCCAGGACATGCGAACTACTTTTAACTTACCATTGAAGGCTGCAGGAACCACACATGGCAACAGAGCCAAGGTAAAATACGTAAGGATTCTCATCTTTCAAGTAAGAATGGTCACTGAAAACAAATAAATAAACGTTATGAAGTTTCAAATGTTCAAGGGTGGCACCATTCAAGGGCACCCAACGAATCTGTTCCTCACTTTATCTGTTCTCCAGCGCTGGTTGCTGCCTGGAAAAATGGTTCAGTATGTGTTGTCACTGAAAAATACTACTTTTGTGCTGCCTGACTGAAACTCAGAAGGGCGACTGAACAAAATGCTCGAAGGCTTGGGTCTCGTTGAGAAGAAACTTTCTTGTAATCGTATTCTTCTACAAAACATATCTCTACTTCATTCCCCATTTTATTTGAGATCGCCTCGCACAATGCGCGAAGGTTTTGCGTGGATCTTATGCGTGAGTTATCTCCTGACGTCATCAAATTTTGCGCCATATGATTGGCTATTTACTGATCCCTTTGGGATAGGGGTAACGTCAGGATAACGTCAGGAATAGACCCCAAATGGGGGATTCTCTCTTACCCTTTATCCTCTCAAAGCATGCATATATGAACAAAAACGAAATATTGTTTTTACCTCGAACTGCTTCACGAGGACAAGTAAACTTTCTCGAATTTAAGATAAGTTTGAATTCGATCAGTCTGCGATATTTGCCTGAAAGATAGCTTTTAAGAGAAAGGCAACTACCCTGACCTCTTTCCAACAAACTGGACGAAAACCAGTACATGTACAACACTCATCGTTGCCGGCAGCTGATATGGAAACATACTCAACGAAATAATTCTTAGCCGTGTGAAAAGACGAAACTAACACTGCGCTTGCAAAGATCAATCACCGCCATTCTGACTGACTGAAAACTTAGGTCTTCATAAGGTCTCTATATTCGCTAGAGCAGCGAAACCGAGTTGTTGTTCCGCGCTTTACACCTTTTACCAAAGTCTAGGCCTTCCGAGTCCGATGGCGCGATGAAGACTGATGATGATGATGATGTCTAGCCTCTTGTTGTTGATACGTGGTTCTTTGAAAGCGTTTGAAAAGTGTTTTAGTACTACTAACTATGTTTAAATTGATGTGCATTTAGACTTGGCTTACCAGAAGTTTCGCTCTCACTTTTCCTTTCAAGTCAGCTTCTGCAGTTCTGCGACTCGTGCTCGACTGAGCTAAGCCTTCGAGATTCTACCCTTTTCAGCGTGAGGTGGAACAATAGTTACTAGGTAAAACGACAGCATTCGAAATTGTCAACCAAAAAATATGTGAAAAGGGTGGTTCAAAGGCGGCATGGTTCAAAGGCGGCCGGGGCACTGCGTTGTGTTCTTGGGCAAGTCACTTTACTCTCACAGTGCCTCTCTTCACCCAGGTGTATAAGCTCCGGCCTGATGGGCCACTAGGCCCGACTGCAGAATTACCATTCGGGTTAATCTCGGTATAAAAACCTGTGACTTTTTTCTTTGTGTTTGAGCTATTGTTTTTTCCTGTTCTACATTGTTTCGAAGTTCTTTGTTGTCTTGTTCGTTCTTTTTTTACGTCACTCGTGAGTTTCACAGGTTTTTACACCGAGGGTGACAGACCTATCAACTCCTGATAAAGAAAAATCTGGAGGCCAGTGCAAAAAAATCGGTCCTAAGCATAAACAAAAATCACAGTAGTTCGGTACAAAATAGTAAGAACAGTGTTCTCCTTTATTAGTTTATACCTTTATGGCACTAGAATTCCACGCTAATTTCCCATATTCATTCAACAAAATAATTTATTTCATTTCAGAATAATTTTTCCCCAAAACTCGTGAGATTGGGAGCCTTGTCGTGAGACCGTGAGAAATGACAAAAAATAGTGAGACTCACGGCAGAACCGTGAGAGTTGGGAGTATTTTTGACGAACTTCGAGGTGTTTGGAAATGTGATGAAACACTGTCTCGAGTGTTTGATATATCTTCTCAATCGAAACTAAAACTACGGACTTAACGAAGAAATAAAATCGTAAAAATCTATGCTACTTAAGATCACATTTCCAAACCACGGTTACGGCTATGATTTCCTTTGTCTTAACGTGATGAATTATTAATGAGTTTGAGAAGCGATGTTCTTTGTCGGCGAAAATTCTTTTGAAAGCGGTTTCATTTACCCGGGAAACTTTAATCATTTGTTGCATAAATCAAATAAATACTAAGTGGGCTTGTGTTCGATCAATTTGAAAGCTTAACGTCTCTTCGGAAAGGGTTAGAAATGTAGAAAATGTCCAAATAGTTATCTGTATGTTCTTTCTAAAAAATAAGAAATTAAAAAAAGATCCTGACCTGAAGTCCCGTCACGTCTGTTTTCAATCGAGCGTAACGCGTCAATTAACAGTTCCACAATAAATGCCAACACTAAAATTCCAAAATCGGAAAGCTTCGTACTTTTAACAAACCATGTTAAAGGTGATTAGTTGTTTATTCATCTCTTAGCTATTTGTGAATAAAACTTTCGAAAGATACATTTAAAGCTAGCAAAAATTCGCTCTCCACCTTGTATGGGCGCGATATTTGTAGACCGGATGTCGCACTTTCTCTCAGGTAACCAATCACGTCACACAGTTTAATGTTGTCTTTGTTTCGTGACCGATCAGAAACAAGCCCAGATTCTGGCCTTGTTACAGTCGAGTCGTCAGAAAATTGTATGAGGAGTAATTATAATAACGCCTGGTCCCAGGTTATGGGTGTTGGTGAAAGGTAACAAGCCGCGGCTACGGATAGATATGTTAATGTTTCTGCCGTTTCTATGCAGCTAAACATACCTTATTTCAAAATGGCTACCATCTTAAAATTCTTTTGTTGGTATTCAAATTTACCCTTCTTGCCTCGTTTTTAAGCTCAAAAATCAAACGAATATTTTATCTTGAACGAGACAACAAGGGCCAATTTGTATGTGTATAAATCAGCGGCCATTTTGGAATAAGGTGTGTACTTACTGCTTTTAGTGTCGATCCGTTATTGGCCTCGAAAAAGATCGAGCACTGTTTTTTTTCTGTCGGCCCTAAGTAACTGGCAAGCCTCTTTCAGTGAATATTTTTATACGACTCTGAAAACAATGGGCTGTACGTATAAATTCTAACATTGAGACCAATATTTAAGAAATAGGATGCTATCTATAACCAAATACCCAAGATAAAGTATTGCTCCATAAGGGAAATGGTTACAGACTTGACTTGACTTGACTGCTTCAGCAGTTTGGCGACTCGGACTGGACTGTGCTATACCTTTGTTATCCACCCTTTTCTTCTTTGGGTGGAATATTGGTTACTATGTGAAATAAATAAATAAATAAATAAGTTTATTGATACCTCTCCATAGAAGCTTCTCAGGATCAAGAGAATGCGAAATTGTCAACAAAACAATATGAAAAGGGAGGTTCAGAGGCGGACTGGTCATAACCGCAGACCGTTGCTGAGGAAATCGGATGCTATCTATAACCAAATACCCGAGATGAAGTATTTCTCCATAAGGGAAACGGTTACAGACTTCACTTGACTGAGTTTGGAGACTCGGACTGGACTGTGCTGAACCTTCGTTATTTATTTCACCCTTTTCTTTCTAGGGTGGAATAATGGTTGCTATGTGAATCAAGAGAATGCGAAATTTGCAAAAAAAACAATGTGAAAAGGGAAGTTCAAAGGCGGCATGGTCGTAACTGCTATCTGTACGGTCTGTTTTCAGGCAGTGGGTTGCACATGCATGCTATGCCCTGAAAAAAGAAACAATTTAACCGAGGCTACAGAATAATATGTACGAAAAGCGAACCACTTTGAGATAGTGTAAAAGATATGTCAGTGTTTCTTTTACGATCACTATGGCCGCTTTCATAATGAGTTAATGAGTTCATGTTTGAAAACAATAGGCTGTGAAAAAACTTCAAAACAAAATAAATTGCGATATTTAATGGGAGACTCAAATTTCAACATAAGGACTTCAACTTTTTACTAATGAGATAAATTCTAACAGTTGGACGGATTTTTCCTACAACTAAAAAGCGATTGGATTAGACAAAAGCGATATTATTGAGGAAATAGGATGCTATCTATAACCAAATAGCCAAGGTGAAGTGTTACTCCATAAGGGAAATGGTTACAGACTTGACTTGACTGTTTCAGCAATTTTGCGACTCGGACTGGACTGTGCTAAACCTTCGTGATTCATTTCACCCTTTTCAGCTTAGCATAGAATAGTGGTTACTATGTGAGACGAGAAGGTGAAATTTGCAACAAAACAATGTGAAAAGGGAAGTTCAAAGGCGGCATGGTCGTAACTGCGCGGATCAGACAGTTGCTGGCAGCAGTTGAGCTACCCAACAGACCTTACAAAAATTCCCGAACAAATCAAACTTGGTGTAATAAGATCTTCAAGCTCTTGGTTCCAGTCGATTCTAAAATGTTTCCCTGGTCAGTTTTCTTTCTCTCTCGTGCAGGCATTGGGATGCAGATGCACGCTACTCCCTGAAGAAAAAATGCGAAAAGCGAACGATTCTGAGAAAGTCTAAAAATATGTTAACGTTTCTTGACGATCTTTCTCGCAGCTTTCATAATAAATTGGTTTTTCGTTTTTGTCGGCAAGCCTCTATCAGTGGATATTTATTTATTTATTTATTTAAAGATGTAATGTTTGAAAACAATATATGGGCTGTGAAAAAAAATAAAAAACAAAATAAGATGTGATATTTAATGGGAGACTCAAATTTCAACATGAAGACTTCAACTTTTTACTAATGAGATAAATTCTAACAGTTGGGCGGATGTTTCCTAAAACTAAAAAGCGATTGGATTAGACAAAAGCGATATTATTGAGGAAATAGGATGCTATCTATAACCAAATAGCCAAGGTGAAGTGTTACTCCATAAGGGAAATGGTTACAGACTTGACTTGACTGTTTCAGCAATTTTGCGACTCGGACTGGACTGTGCTAAACCTTCGTGATTTATTTCACCCTTTTCAGCTTAGCGTAGAATAGTGGTTACTATGTGAGACGAGAAGGTGAAATTTCAAGTGCAACAAAACAATGTGAAAAGGGAAGTTCAAAGGCGGCATGGTCGTAACTGCGGATCAGACAGTTGCTGGCAGCAGTTGAGCTCCCAAACAGACCTTACAAAAATTCCCGAGCAAATCAAACTTGGTGTAATAAGATCTTCAAGCTCTTGGTTCCAGTCGATTCTAAAATGTTCAGTTCTCTGTCAGTTTTCTTTCTCTCTCGTGCAGGCATTGGGATGCAGATGCACGCTACTCCCTGAAGCAAAAATACGTAAAGCGAACGATTTTGAGAAAGTCTAAAAATATGTTAACGTTTCTTGACGATCTTTCTGGCCGCTTTCATAATAAATTGTTTTTTCGTTTTTGTCGGCAAGCCTCTATCAGTGGATATTTATTTATTTATTTAAAGATGTAATGTTTGAAAACAATATATGGGGTGTGAAAAAAATTCAAAACAAAATAAGATGTGATATTTATTTTATTTTTTTTTTTATTTTATTTATTTTATTAGCTTTGCCCTAAAGAATACAGAGAACAACAACAACAAAAAACACTGAAAATATACAAATACTAGTAATAAGAACGTAAAAATACACTAATAAACTTAAAATACTTGGGCAGGGACACCGCAACAGCCAAAGCCAATTACTGTGGACCCCCCAAAAAAGGGTATAAAAGTAGCAAAAAAGTAGCAATCTAAATCATTTAATGGGGGACTCAAATTTCAACATGAAGACTTCAACATTTTACTAATGAGATAAATTCTAATAGTTGGACGGATTTTTCCTAAATCTAAAAAGCGGTTGGATGACATTAAAGTGATATTATTGAGGAAATAGGATGCTATCTATAACCAAATATCCAAGGTGAAGTATTGCTCCATGAGGGAAATGGTTACAGACTTCACTTGACTTTTCAGCTTAGCGTAGAACAATGGTTACTATGTGAATAATAACTTGTTTCGCGTTTTTGTCGGCAAGCCTCTAACAGTGGATATTTATCCATTTATTTATTTGAGTTAATGAATTCATGTTTCAGAACAATATATGAGTTGTGAAAAAAATTCAAAACAAAATAAATTGTGATATTTTATGGGAGACTCAAATTTCAACAAGAGGACTTCAACTTTTTACTAATGAGATAAATTCTAACAGTTGGACGGATTTTTCCTAAAACTAAAAAGCGATTGGATTAGACAAAAGCGATATTATTGAGGAAATAGGATGCTATGTATAACCAAATAGCCAAGGTGAAGTACTCCATAAGGGAGATGGTTACAGACTTGACTTGACTGTTTCAGCAATTTTGCGACTCGGACTGGACTGTGCTAAACCTTCGTGATTTATTTCACCCTTTTCAGCTTAGCGTAGAATAGTGGTTACTATGTGAGACGAGAAGGTGAAATTTGCAACAAAACAATGTGAAAAGGGAAGTTCAAAGGCGGCATGGTCGTAACTGCGGATCAGACAGTTGCTGGCAGCAGTTGAGCTCCCAAACAGACCTTACAAAAATTCCCGAGCAAATCAAACTTGGTGTAATAAGATCTTCAAGCTCTTGGTTCCAGTCGATTCTAAAATGTTCAGTTCCTTGGTCAGTTTTCTTTCTCTCTCGTGCAGGCATTAAGATGCAGATGCACGCTACTCCCTGAAGAAAAAATACGAAAAGCGAACGATTTTGAGAAAGTCTAAAAATATGTTAATGTTTCTTGACGATCTTTCTGGTCGCTTTCATAATAAATTGTTTTTTCGTTTTTGTCGGCAAGCCTCTATCAGTGGATATTTATTTATTTATTTAAAGATGTAATGTTTGAGAACAATATATGGGCTGTGAAAAACATTCAAAACAAAATAAGATGTGATATTTATTTTATTTTATTTATTTTATTAGCTTTGCCCTAAAGAATTCAGAGAACAACAACAGCAACAACAACAAAAAACCCTGAATATATACAAACACTAGTAATAAGAACGTAACAATACACTGATAAACTTAAAATACTTGGGCAGGGACACCGCAACAGCTAAAGCCAATTACTGCGGACCCAAAAATAAAGGGTATAAAAGTAGCAAAAAAGTAGCAATCTAAATCATTTAATGGGGGATTCAAATTTCAACATGAAGACTTCAACATTTTACTAATGAGATAAATTCTATTAGTATATTCTCAGCTCCGGCTATTGCATTTCTAGCTTTTTGATTGGCTAAAAAACTCCGACTATGAGCCAATAGTCGGAGTTTTACGTCATATGGAAAATAGTGCGCCAAAGTTTTTATTTTACGCTTTGTAAAATTGTGGAAATAAAAATCAGCGGCAAAACCCGGTTTGAGAATTTACTAAAACAATTATTCCATTCGCCCTTGTTGGATATAAAGTGATTATAACCAACTCGCGCTACGCGCTCGTTGGTTATTTTATCACTTCATATCCAACGCGGGCTCATGGAATAATTGTTATATAGTTGGACGGATTTTTCCTAAATCTAAAAAGCGGTTGGATTACATTAAAGTGATATTATTGACGAAATAGGATGCTATCTATAACCAAATATCCAAGGTGAAGTATTGCTCCATGAGGGAAATGGTTACAGACTTCACTTGACTTTTCAGCTTAGCGTAGAACAATGGTTACTATGTGAATAATAACTTGTTTCGCGTTTTTGTCGGCAAGTCTCTAACAGTGAATATTTATCCATTTATTTATTTGAGTAAATGAATTCATGTTTGAGAACAATATATGGGCTGTGAAAAAAATTCAAAACAAAATAAATTGTGATATTTTATGGGAGACTCAAATTTCAACATGAGGACTTCAACTTTTTACTAATGAGATAAATTCTAACGATTGGACCGATTTTTCCTAAAACTAAAAGCAGTTGAATTATACAAAAGCGATATTATCGGTCAGTTTTCCATAGTCGTAACTGAAAGCTGCTACATCGCCCGATCAGACAGTTGCTGGCAGCAGTTGAGCTCCCAAACAGACCTTACAAAAATTCCCGAGCAAATCAAACTTGGTGTAATAAGATCTTCAAGCTCTTGGTTCCAGTCGATTCTAAAATGTTCAGTTCCTTGGTCAGTTTTCTTTCTCTCTCGTGCAGGCATTGGGATGCAGATGCACGCTACTCCCTGAAGAAAAAATACGAAAAGCGAACGATTTTGAGAAAGTCTAAAAATATGTTAATGTTTCTTGACGATCTTTCTGGCCGCTTTCATAATAATTTTTTTTTCGTTTTTGTCGGCACGCCTCTATCAGTGGATGTAACCAAATATTCAAGGTGAAGTATTGCTCCATGAGGGAAATGGTTACAGACTTCACTTGACTTTTCAGCTTAGCGTAGAACAATGGTTACTACAGTAAACACCCGCGTATAAGAACCTAGAATTTTTGGGTTCAGGCTGAATGGGTTCTTATATTTTGGGGCAGTTTTTCGGAACTCAGGCTGATTAGGTTCTTAGTAGGTTCTTATTTATAGGAGTTGTCATAGTGATACCATTCAGAGAACTACTGTAGTACTAGTATGTCATAATGGTTGAACATTATAATTTTATACAGTATTCTATACTCTGTATTTATAAGATTTTCAATTAAACAAATAATTTTCATGGTGTTTCTCAGAAATTTCAAAATTTCTATCAATTAAAATCCAGTATTTTGGCTACAAAATAAAAGTGTTTTTTTGTATAAGAACCTATAGTTCTTTGCCAGCCTAAATAGGTTCTTATATATTTGGGTACTAAAATGCCCAATTTCAGCCTGTAGGTTCTTAAATCACTAGGTTCTTATACGCGGGTGTTTACTGTATGTGAATAATAAATTGTTTCGCGTTTTTGTCGGCAAGCCTCTAATAGGATATACATAAAAATGGAAGACGCGCGTTCACTTTGATTTGGATAGCATTCTCTTTCCTGAGACCACGATCCTTTTAGTCAGCACCAAGAATTCGATGCCTCTGGAAACCTCTGGCCGCCCCCAAATTATGAGCATGCGCAGAATACTCGTTCTGTAGTTTTCAGCCAATCAGATTTGTCAGGTTTGAGAATGAATCCGTAAATCGGGGACTTCCAATGAAAGTCAGTTTCAGTTGACGTGGAAATTCAACAGGCATGCGCGAAACTCTTGTAAAATGGAAACTATTTGGAAGCATCTGGTAATCTGTTGGCAGTACCACCTGCAACAATCTAGCAGCTTTGCCAACAAGGAGTGTGTGGGTAGGGTGTCGGCTTTATACATATAAAGCAATCACATGGTCAGTGGCTAACTTTAATGAAACACGTGACCTAGCTGACCTCCAAGGTTGAGCTCGCGATATGGTCATGTGACACTGTAACCTTACGTTAACATTAACCAGGTCGACCAATTTCTGGAGGATGGCCGCCATGTTGGGGTGACGGCGTCGTAGGCGTATGAGCGCACGCGCCCGCAAACCATGCCGCCAAAAAATTATCCCAAGTTGCCTTGCCCAAAATTATTTTGCTGCCAAAAGAATGTGAGTTGCCTAAAATTTGGGGGGTACTGCAGCCACCCCCCGGCTCCCCCGGCCTATGCTTCGGGTTGCTGGAGCTCCGCTATTAATGCACCCACGAGTGAAGTCTGTATTTGGGAATCTTGACCGAGATCGCGAGTACAAACCGAACGTCGCGTGGTCTGTACTCAAGACCGAGGTCAAGATTCTCCCATACAGACCGACTAAACTCGGTAAAAAGATAGGTGTGTGCCTGCGAACAGCGACAAAGGTAACTTACTGGTAAGTTAATGATAATCAAGGAGTTAATTTTACAACTGAATCCTTAACCCGCAGTTTATTCATTTCTTTTAAATTCTACTTTACATTTTGAGGTTTACATAAATTACTATAGAAAGAATATTTAAGATTACACAGCGATAGAGGAGTCATCACAATATAAGCTTTAAGTGACAATTCACAATTCTGGTAAAACATGAGTTTGCATAAAATACTCTGACCTTCGCCTGTCTAAAAGGTTTCACAACATTCCTTCAGTAAACAAAATGCTTTCAAAAAATATCTTAAGATGCTTTAAATTAACTTCGATGTAACGGAAATCTCCAAATAATAGACTAAAGTAGAAAAACACCGAAGAAGAAATAATGGCAATATATACTGAACCAAAATGGAAAGAGGATGTTAAGTCTGGGAAGGTGAACAAGGATTGGGAACGACGAATTTGAAAACTTTAGGTTTCAGTTTAAAAAAAAACACCATTCCAGTCTTTGGAAGAAGCAAGATATTTGTTAAATGGAATATCAGCACAAAAAATAACATTACTTCTCGATTAATGACTTTACTGTCTGCACGGCTGCTTTAGAAGCGTAAATAAATACGAAAATATATCTTATCATTAGTTTTAATACACGGGCGCTTGAAGCACTGCAAGGAATTTCTATTAAAGAAATCGACATCTGAACCATGCACTTCATTGAAAAATGTAGCCATTAATTACTTCAAACACTCACAGATTATCAGTCCCTAATCCATAAATCTTTTTTCCATTCAATTTCCTCCCAATTCAACTTACGCAGTTGCAAGTTGCTAGAAACTTAAGTTAAAGTCAAATAAATTTTTTTGCAATATTTCTGTTACCCAGTCCCCTCACGTTTTCCCAGTTACGAGCGAGGTATGGGTTAGTCACTGACGTCATGCGCCGGGGATCTCGGAAAATAACCGAGTGTGGACTGGGAAGATAACAAGATAGAGTTGTCGAGGGAAGATTTCCATATTACAAAAGAACTTCGTCTAACGTCTATTTCGATAATACGACACGGCCTGTTGTGTTTGTTTATCGTTATCAGTGGCGGATCCATACCTCTTTCTAAGGGGGGTGGGGGGGGGGGGAGGGAAGAGATTTCCTGCCTTTCGGACCTTAAAAGGTGGGGGCCCGAAAAATATTCGCCAATAAGGGGGAAGGGGCGCCCCCCCCCCCCGGGGCCCTCCCCTACATCGTTATTGTTTTTCTTTTTGTTTGTCATCTTCGTCTTCTTTCTGTGCTTCTCCAAGCGGAATGTCGGGATTTGTCTCGCCATTGACGGAATAGTACACGTACTTGTAGAAGTACGACATGATCATAAACACAATCATCACCAGAGCCAACAGGCCGGCAAAGAAGAAAAACTCGTTTGCCTGAAAGTGCAAGGAACAAAGAAAAATTAAAGGTGAAGCCTTGTGCCAAAGTGGTTCACATTGCCGGAGCTTATCCCGTTTTCTATAGCATTAAGTGGTAAGGAATATTTCTACTCCCCCCTGGATGGGATGCTAGTCCATCGCAGGGTTACCCCCGGCATTATTTCGCCAGTACCCATCTATACACCTGGGTGAAGAGAGGCACTGTGAGAGTAAAGTGTCTTGTCCAAGAACACAACGCAGTGTCCCGGCCAGGGCTCGAACCCAGACCGTCCGATCCAGAGTCCAGCGCGTTAGGGTCACCTCGCAGTTCTTACAAGGTCTCACCTGATTGGGGACCACCCTTCAAGTGAGACAAAAGAACAAACAATGGACCCTACCCTATAACAATAGGGCTGCAACATTGTCCCTGCCACTGAAATTTAGAGGTTATAGGAGCTGCGAGGCTACCGGCGGGTTAACCATCAGGACACTGCGCCTCCCACTTGTCGACAAGAGTCCCCCCCCGTCACCCTGTCGGGGACTCAGAATTTTTCTTTGTCCCACGCTCGTGTCATGTTGATTAATTAATCTTTCACAAGATACATAATGTACAAGGATGTGAAGATGAAGACCAATCTCGAGGATGCAAATGATTTACATTATGAACTGAAAACTTAGCAACTTGAAAATAAGAGGTTGTTTGAGGTACTGCTTTTTCCTTTATGTAAACATTTTTCACATCTGTAACATCTGTTGTTTGAGAAGGTTACACGCAAATTTTGTATAACTACAATGGATGTCAAAAATAGTTCGGACACTTCTGAAAAGGGTCATTCAATAGTGCAATAGTTCATCCTTGAATTTAAAAGATGCGTTCTGCACGTTCCCAAGTCCCCCCTTCGCCACTCCCAAGCCCCCACCCCCCCCCCCAACTTGCTGTGTGGGATAGTCAATTCTCAACTTTGCTTTGGGGGGTGGGGGGGGGGGGGCACGTTGCCCACAATTGCGCCACGTGTCCCAGCATTTATGTCCCGCATTGTAGATATGCACTTACGCATCGCGAATCCCACTAAGGGTGCATTCGATTGGAAAATATGGATTTCCAAAAACGGATTTCGCCTGATTTTTCTTACCATGTTGTCCGTGAGTCTTGCTTCAGCGAACACCACAACAATGGCATTTCCAACAGAGACAGTCATGAGCCAGCCAGCCATGACACACGACTTCATACTAACTGGAGCCTGAAAAAAACAAATTGAATGAAAAGCGTTATAAGTACTGTCGTGCGTGACATCGCTATTCACCTTATTCTCCGCCGCAGCCCTCGTCACGCAACGGTCCCTCCCCAGAGGAGTGTTGCGTGACAACCCAAATAATGGCCGCGAAGGACACTAGATTCATCTTTGTGTTTGAGAAAGCTTGTCACGTCACGAACATCGCCTGAGAAAGTGTGATGCAGCCTCCATAAAGGAAGTATGTCACGGATTTCAGGCCAAATTTACTCATACGGAAATGGGCGTCAAATTGAATGAAATGTTTAAACATAGCCAAATGGTACGGCTGAGAAAAAACGGAAGAAGATTTACTATAGAAATTTTTGAAAGACTGTCAGGCTGAACAGTTCTCAGTTATTCTCGTTTGTAACTTTCAATCGTAACGCCTGGGAAACATGTTTGTAATGAAGCTATTGTTTTGTCAATCAAATCCATAATAACAATATTAAGAAAAACTTATTTTAAAAATAGACTAAACTCAGCCAAAACACAGTTCCTTCCCTCTAAAATCTAATGGAGTAGAACAAACTGTCTGTTATCCAGTGTTGGCAAACGTTAGACTGGACAAGGTTCTAATTTCGTTCAGTTCAATAAAATCGCACAGGCAGAAACTTGGACCGGGGGCCCTCTTTACTGAAAAAATACAAGACCCTACAGGTCGCTATTGTTTCGCCCTCCTCCTGCGGTATATAACTGGAGCCACAAAGGGTTCCGTCTCCAACACCCCCCCCCCCCTCTCTCCTACCCCCAACCACCCTCCCCCTCCCATTTGGAAGCATAATTTCCACCGTACAGATGCCCTTTGTAGACACTCACCTGAGAGTAAGCGAATTCAAGTCCTGTTATAGAGAACAGAACTTCTCCAGCTGTGATGGTGACATACTGAGGGATCTGCCACAACATGGAAATCGACTTGGGACTCACATCTGCGAACTTCTTTATTATAAGCTGAAGGATTAAACACAAATGAATTAACAATCAAGACGTGTTATTCGCGTTCCCATAGCCCGCGTCACTCTTGACCAGCGGCTAGAGAAACGGAACTCGATTGCTGGTCGTTACCTAAAGGATCTCAAATTCTGGGAAGAGATTGGCGTAACGCTAAATGAAGTAAATTTTAAAACCCTTTACACAGTGAAGTTTTCACAAATGTTTGAAAATAATGTAAGGCCTGTTGTGGTAACAAACACAGTGTAAGTTATTAACCCAAGAAACATAGAATGAGTTATTGAAAGATGAAAACTAACCTCACTAGTTTTCTTGGGATTTGGTTGAATAACAGCAGTGAAGACACCGCCATTAGCAAAGTACACTTTCTGGTCTAAAAGTTTCGTGTCTGTGCCAGCTGTCATGATCTTCATCGGATACCTTTGGAGTGAAAAACGAACAAAGCTAAGAACAACACAAATCAATCTGCTGTTTTATGTCCCGCTTGCAGTTGTGATCTGCTCTACCTCGAAAGTACGAAATGGGATTTATTCCAATTATTTGGGTCACCTTGTTTAGGCGCAGTGGCCTAATGGTTAGTTCGCTGGACTCCGGATCAGGCAATCCGGGTTTGAGCGTTGGCCGGTGTACTGCATTGTGTTCTTGGGCAAGGCACTCTCTCACAGTGCCTCTCTCCACCCAGGTGTAATGGGTACCGGCAAAATACTGCTGGGGGTAACCCAGCGATGGACTAGCATCCCATCCAGGGGGGAGTAGAAATACTCCCAGTCGCTTCATGCTAAGGAAACCGGGATAAGTTCCAGCGGTATGGGCCACTGGGCTCGACGCAGATTTTGCCTTGTTTATTTAGGTCGTCACGCAATCCTTTTGTGAAGGCACGTTGGGTGACTATCAATTAATGAGAAAATACCTCAGTATAGAACAAGATAACGGGCAAGTGCTCTAAATATTGCATGTACTGCCCTCCCCAACACATTTATTTACTTACTTTTTCGCCGGGAGCTTCTTGTATTCGGTGTTCTTGAAAGTTCCGACTGACTTGTACGTTAGAGTTTTGTTGAGTTTTATGTCCACATAAGGTGCGACATCCCCACCAGTGTAAAGAAATCTGAAAAGTTCAAAACAGTACCCGTCAGAAAACACGTCTTTACTGGTAGGGGCCCAGAACCCCCCCCCCCCCCCTTATTTTTAGTAATGGTCCACGTATTCCGCGTTGCACATGACCCCCCACCAAAATTTTTCACCCCCTCCCCCCGCTCAAGGTCTTGATCCGCCACAGTACTATTTTAACTCAATTGGCCACCGTAGAGATTCAAGAGCTGACGTTTCGAGCGCTCGAAACGTCAGCTCTTGAATCTCTTTACGGTGGCCAATTGACATTATCAACCCAGTTGATAAAACCAAATTATATCCAAATTATACTTCCCACCGACGCAGCACCACAGTTTCTTTAGAAACTTACCCCCTGCTATTTTAACTGCTTACCGCAATTCACTTTTAATTGTAATACAGACTGCTAATAGATACAAGTCAGATGACTACTGTACACATCTTTTTTTTTTCGTGATAACCAGGCATAGCTAATAACCAAAAAATTGACAATAATGATATTAGTTTTTGCATACGCAAAGTTTGGCATCTGTCTATTCTGATGTCACCATGCAATCACAAATAAACATACCTGACTTTTGTAATACCCCCTTTCAGCGGTTCAACAATATCATCAAACTGTTAAAAAAGTACACAAAATATGTCGTCAATTAAAGGAGCTACGTCACGGAAATTCATCTTGAAAAAACTGGTTTTTCAAGTTTGTCGTTTGTAATCGGTCTATATCGTTGTCATTCGAAACAATCCTTGTATAATTTCAGCATTTTATTATCCCGTTGGTATTTTTAGGCATTAGAAATCTCTTACTTCAAATTAACACATCCCCAGTATAAAATTCTACCCATCCCCTTAGGATCAAATGATTGCAGTTTCTCTTACAAGACTGCAAAGCAATTTAAAGGACATCTTGTTGAACTCACTTTATCGCCAATCAGCGCGTTCTTTTCAATTCCAACAACAAAAGAGGACGCTCCTTTCTCTTTGATCTTGACCGGAAACGACTTGGTGAGAGAAGTGGGACAGTTTACGGTTGCAACCTTGATTGCATCCAGTGTCACTGGGACGTGAACGTAGTCTGATGCCTGGAAAACAACGGAAAAAACAGTGAAATAATGAAATGTCGACAGGGAGGTGAGCGTGGAGTAGTGGTTAGGGAGAAGGACTTGTGATCGGGAGGTCCTGGGTTCCTCTCTGCCACTAGTCTCCCACGCAGGCGTTATTAGGGGATTGTGTTACACTTGTCCCCACGACAAGTGGTAACGCAATCCCCAAATAACGCCCGCGTAGGAGGCTACTCTGCCACTGGATGGATCCCGCACTCAACTCTACCACGCTCTGTTATTTCTTTCATGTTTGTTTGTAACGCACATTTGGTCATAATCACATGAAATTTGCGTGATAAAAATGTTATTATATCGTAATCATCATCGAGTTTGTAGCATCCCATTTCAACTTTTCTAAGAAATTTAATAAACTAAACCCTTCTTGAAAACTGAACAACGCCGCGATTTTTGCTGAGTTTAATTGCCCTGACTAACTGTCCCTGAATCTCCGACGATGCTTTCAGCTGATAGTTGGCGAACAACGAAGGCTTGTGTTCGTAATTTTCTTGCCATCATTCGTGCACTTTGAAAAATTTAGCCTATTTTTTTCAAAAATCGTCATTTTCTATCCGTTTCAATCGTCTCCATCCTCAACCATCCTTGTTCCTTTTTTGGTTCCTTTGGTGTTTTTCTTCCTTGCCTAACTATTATTTTTAGGGTTTCCTACATTTTAAGAGTAGTTTAGGTCGTCGAAGAAATGACTCGAAATATCGTGACGTATCTCCTTAAAACAAACATGGCATGCTAACCGTGACAAGGGCTATTTAAACATTATGTTTTCTTTACCTCCATCAAAGGCACTTCGGCATTCAGTCCAACACCAAACGCGCTTATTGGACACACTCCAGCATTAATAACACGGAGATTGGCAAAACCCGCAGGGGGCTCATCCACTGCAATACGACTTCGCTGTGAATTTAATCAAGAAAAACCATTTAAAAGGTAATGACTGGTCCCGAGAAAAACAGTTTATTTTGCTTCCCTGGCACCTCACTGTTTCCCGCCATACAACGGTGTGCACCATGGCCCTCTGACGTCACAGATTTTGCAATGTTGCACACTCCTATACTTTTGGCCTAGTGTGCCAGGTGACTTCTTGCACGCTAAACCGTAAATTTAATTGTTGTCATTCAAAAATAAAACCTTGATTACTTGATTTCATAGGCAACTCAGTCAGGTAGCTTTCCCATGTCTGCAAAATTTGCAGTCAAGAACTACACGAGGAATTGCCGTCTGACTCTGGAAAGAATTTAGTAAGAGTGCATTGCTTTGACAGAAACTGGTCAGACAAGTCCTTTTGTCAATTTTTCTTGCCCATTGGACCAAATTCACTGAAATTTAAGTTGCAAAGCTTGAAGTTAGACTGCTGGGCTAAAAATTACGCAATTAGAAAAAAACGTCTCTACAATTAATGGAATTATAGTGACTCATTTAGTTTTGTGTGGTATAACTTACCTGTATTGCGATCTGGATGAAAGCTGCCATTACAAATGAACAAGCTGCCAGCAGCATTCCAGCACACATGCGCTGTAAAGGCCTGAGAGGAAAGAAAAATATGAAGAATAAGTTTATCCCTGTAAAGTGTACATCAAAGTACCAGGTTTTATCACATCGCGATAAATTCGTTCGTTAACTCGGTCGGTTGGGCGATCGGACAATCGGATCCGTCGGTCGTTCCGTCGTTCACGAGTTTGTTTGTTCGTTCGTTCGTTCATTCTCGGTCAGTCGGCTGGCTGGCTGCTTGGTTGGTTGTTTGGGTGGTTGGATGGTCGGTTGTTTTAACAAGTCATACAACACTTAATGTAGAATTTAATGCAACATTGATTTCAACAAACACTAACATACCTTATAAGAAGATTACATTTTCTCAAAAGAGGATAAATAACGGTCTCAAAGATGGGAATCATTATCAATATGAAAACTGGGTTCAGTGCCTGAAACATAATAAAGAATGATTTATAGAATAATGGCCCGAAAAATATTGGCACAGGTAACAAAACACTTCTTTTTTACGTACATGCACACAATAATAATTATTGTAAACACAAACCTGCACTTGATCTGGCTTTAAAGTTCCAAATGTGCCCTGCAACAAAAATAAAATAGACCTTTAGCAGAACGCAGTCAAAGCACGAATATGAGATTTACCAATTGATTCCGAATTTTCGAATCCCCTGATAACTCTCAAGCCAAAAAAGTTGTTTCCCTCAATTTCTCCAACCAAGTTTCTAAAGAAACTGTGGTGCTGCGTCGGTGGAAAATATAACAATATAATTTGGTTTTATCAACTGGGTTGATAATGTGAATTGGCCACCGAAAAGAGATTCAAGAGCTGACGTTTCGAGCGTTAGCCCTTCGTCGGCGCGCAGGCTGGTGCCTGGTAACGTGAAAACGTCGGCATAAATTAGTTGAATGAAAAGCGTTCGTTGATACCGTGAGGATTAAGAGTGCCGATTTGAAAAAAAAAATTGTTCTAGAGTTTTACGGCTTTCCGTGTTTCCTCTTCCTTGATTCGCTCCGACGAAGGGCTAACGCTCGAAACGTCAGCTCTTGAATCTCTTTACGGTGGCCAATTCACATTATCAACCCAGTTGATAAAACCAAATTATATTGAAATGCTTATAGCCACACAATGTTTCCTACAGAGCAACAAAGAAACTAGTCAAGAATTGATGTTTTAAGCTCACTTACTGTTAGAGAAGAGAAAAAAACTGTACTTACAATATCACCATTCATTTCTTCAGCTTGAAGTGTCCATCGCGATCCCTAGAATCGGCATAAAAAATAGAAAATATCATCAAGGAATAATTATTCTACCAAAAAAAAGACCTTGCAGCATAAGTTATACATTAAGTCCCAGAGGCCTTATTAGACTACAAGCAGTCTGTCTTTTGTTCTAAAGGTCAGTGGGGGCAAACAGGAAAATAGTCAGTGCGATACATGACTGTTTAATCCACAGGCCATGTGTGGTCCAGACACTTGTCCTCAGGCCCCCAAATTACTCATGCTTTGCCCCTCATGTATCTCATTGTTTCAGTATTTTCAGGTTCATCCCCATTTACCTAAAATGACACTGCCAACGCCTGATATATCATACGTATTGCATGTAGCTTGCTGCAATCATGCTTTATTGTCTTGCTGTAACAGGACAAAAATGCTAAAAGTGGTGAAAGCAAAGAAATATCAACTAAGAAGAAAAAAGAACTATTAAAAGATTCAAAATTTCACCAGAATTTCAGCTTTGATTTCTGAACATCCTGTCCAGAAATCAATTTTGATGAATTGCAATCCACTTACATCCTTGTAATCCAGTACTACTTCCACAAAACACCTGTTCTATCTTGTTCTGTGGAGTCTTTTTATCAAATTTATTCGTGTATTTAGTGGCATTTGGCACAATAATATGGAAATTAGAACATAAACATTTCTATAATCAGGCGTGACAGTGTCCCTTTGAGAGCAAAAAAGAGACTGCTTACATACTGCAGAAGACTCAGAGTCTAGAATGGTAAAGTGTGACGTCACAAATATTTAAATTTTTGAAATTATGGGATCCATTAAGATCTTCAGAAAGTACATGATGAAGAATGCCCACTTGCCAAAAATCAGCATCTTATTTCAATTAAGGGTGAGATATTGGCCCTTTCATGCTTCAGCGACTTCAAACAAAGACAAGGATTTGTGTGAAGTCACTGAAGCATGAAAGGGCCAATATCTCACCCCCAAATTGAAATAAGATGATGATTTTTGCAAGTAGGCATTCTTCATCATGTACTATCTCAGAAAATCCCATAATTTCATAAATTTAGTTTTTGTGATGTCATCACTTTACCACTCTATGCATGAACAACTGGTTAACTACATTTGTGAGGATAGACATCTGGTTTTCCTTGGGGAGGGGTTGGGGAGAATTGCTTGTGGTTCATGGTGGCCCCTTACCTGTTGATCAAACAGTGTCCAGAAAACAGGCAGAGGAAGACACATGAACAGAACTTTGAACAGAGCCTTGATGTCTTCCACCATACGAGACTAAAACAAAACATTAAACAAAAACAAATATTAACACTGGGTTGCAGTATCGCTCAAATGTAAGTTGCCACCTCTTGTCTCGTTTCTTGTTGGACATGTGCCGTTTTTCTTGAGAAGCTTCTCGTTTCCCTCAAGAAGCTTCCCAATTCTCACAAGATTTACTGAAGCCAAATGAATGATATGGTGGCTTGAAGGTGCCCTAACATGTGCATCACTACGAAAGGTCAAACGCAAATTTATTTATATTTTTTAATGGAAACTTCAAAATAATGGTCCAGCTTTGTTAACAATGGGAGGCGCAGTGGTCTAATGGTTAGCACGGCGGACTCTGGATCGGACGGCCCACGTACAAGCCCTGGCTGGGGAACTATGTTGTGTTCTTGGGCAAGACACTTTACTCTCACAGTGCTTCTCTCCACCCAAGAGTACATGTATAAATTTATGGTTACTTGCGAAATAATGCTGGGGGTAACCCTGCAATGGACTAGCATCCCATCCAGGGGGGAGTAGGAATATTCCTTGCCGCTTAATGCTACAGAAACCGGTTTGTGGAAGGTTTATAGCTTTAAACTAGGCAAAAGAGTTGATCGCCAGACATATTTATAACTTACTCCATAGTCCTCTTTTGCATAGTCCATCCAGTGGTCTCTCTTATCACCAGAACCAATACTCTTGACTTTATTCTTGATAGCATTCTAAACAAAAAAATGCATGTTCAGTCAAAGTGCAGATTGCCAAATGAAAAACTCTGATCAGTACTTTCATAATACAGTACTGTTTATGCTGTATACAAGGTGGTTCTAACTTTTAAGTCTGTGGATGAAACCCTAGTGTGTGACCATTCAAATGAAAGCTATTGAGCAGTACTTTCATGTGGTACTGTTTATTATGCTGTACAAGGTGGTTCTAACTTGTACGTCTGTGGATGAAACCGTAGTGTGTGACCATTCAAATGAAAGCTATTGAGCAGTACTTTCATGTGGTACTGTTTATTATGCTGTACAAGGTGGTTCTAACTTTAAAGTCTGTGGATGAAACCCTAGTGTGTGACCATAACCAATTTAATATGGTACTGTAGAATTATTAACTAAAGCCACAATCAAGATGCTAAATATTATTACAAAGCCTGGTTTGTATTAGTTTAAAACACTGTAGCTCACTATATTTACTGTAGAAATGTAATGTACAAACCCCAACAGCACAGCTCACAAGGAGGACAATATTCCCTTCAGGAGGGACTTTCTTGTACTTATTACGGCCACAGTAAAACAAAGCTAAAGAGAAAATAGGAAATACACAAAAATGAATAGCAATAGGCCTTTTGCAACAAACGGTTACATGGTACAAAATCCACCATGCTGGAGGGCAAGCTTAGTATAATTATATTATTCCTACAATGGGACATCCAAAACAAAGAAACTGACTGGATAAAGTCACTTTGTTTGGCTGTCCCAGGGCGGAAATAATAAGCTTGCCTTCCAGCATGGCAGATGTTGTACCATGTGACTGTTTGTTGCAAAAGGCCTATAAAAGCACAAAAAAAGATTTTTTACACAGCTGTCGAAAAAGTATAAAGATGAGATCAGTTGGTTGCTTAAAGCAAGAACTAAATGCAAACAACATACCTATTGATAAGATCATTAACAGCGCAGGAACTCCAAATGCCAACATGTAACAATCATGACCAAAACAAGACACATCACCTGCAATAATTCAATAAGAAGGTAATGATCATCGTCATAACTATTACTTAATATATTAATAAGTATTACAATTGTTATATGAGAATTTCATATTTGATCGGACAATACCTACCTCTTAACATGGGTGTAACAATCATTGATAAAAGACTTCCAAGATTGATGGCAAAATAGAAAATGGAAAAATAGCTTTGGAGTAAATGTTCCTGTAATAGAAACAAAATCAAAGAAAAGGGAAATTATTTTGAATTCCGAGTTCCACATTATACGTAGCATTAAAGTGTACCTAACCCCAAAACATTTTTTTACTAAAATATACCTTTGCATCAGTTTGAAACGTATTGCACCTTTCGTTTCTCCTTTTTACCAAATTCTGGCTATTTATAGCATTCAAATGTTATGCAAAACTGTGCATCATTTGTTCCACAACCGAGTCAGAAGGGGCGTGGGTCTATTCCTGATTTGACGTCACAAAATGATTTGCACTGCATGAAGTCTTTGTAAACATGCATGCAAATCAGTTTGTGACGTCAAATCGGGAATAGACCTACGCCCCTTCTGACTCGGTCATGGAGCAAATGATGCACAGTTTATCGTAACTTTTGAATGCTACAAATAGTTAGAATTTGGTAAAAAGGTGCAATGCGTTTCAAATTGGTGCAAAGGTTTATTCTAGCGGGGTTACGTGCACTTTAAAGCTTCGTATTAATTTCAAAGTATTACAGTAGCTATATTACATTGTACAAAAGGTAAATGTATGCAGGGTATTCGATAAGTTTAGCAAAGCAAAAGAGTATAATTTAGGTATTTAATGTACAATGACGTTCATTAATCTAGGAAAACCGTAAAATTGCACACCTGGCTTGCATTGAACTGATCGCCTCCAAATGCCGACACACACGGTTTGATGCCTCCTGTGCCGAGTGCAATTAAAAGCAATCCAATCATGGGACCAACTCTGCAGGAAAAATAAACGGAAAAAAAAATAACAGCAAATCACCTCAACACAATGTTAGGACTAACAGTTCAACAACTTGAATTATTATCATTATCGTTTTCATTTTCATTTTCATTTTCACTTTCATTATCATCAACAAATTTAACGGTTTAATCTATTTCTCGTTGTTTTCCTCATTACTTTTTCTTGTCAGTAACTGTGCTCACATCGTGGGTGGCTCCACCTGAAATGTTCTGCAATTGGTATAGGATTTATTGGAGCCGAAACCAATTGTGGAATTACAAGCATTTTAGGCATCCTACTGATGTATGGTTATGGCAATTACATAGTAGATATTTTTTACAGGAGCCAACATTGAGATTGTAGTTTGTCCCCCTTTGAATTATCATTATAATAATCCATCTCTGGAGTCAATATTAGAGACATTAAGGTGGCTCATCTCAGTTTTTCAGAACCACACCAACCCAACTTTAAAAAGCCAATACTTCACTGTCTTGGGTCGGTCTGGCATGATTTTTGGCACAGTTACTAGAGATCGAATAATGTTTCCAAAATTGTAGATTTCATTGGCTTTGGTGTTACCATAGCAACGAAACGATGACATCATGGTTTCTGAAAATCGACATTTTCCTCGATATCAAGACCTAAACTTTTAAAACGAATCAACGTCCCTTGTAGTGTACATGTAGGTCTTCAACAATGCAAAGTTTGAAAAAATTCTATGAGAGCGTTTTTGAAAAACAGCGAGTTGAATATTTTGCAGCCAAAATTAAAAAGTTCGACTCAGTTTCTGTTTGTTTGTTGATTCCAGCGACTTCCTGCAGATTGAAACAATGTCCTTTCCATGTTTTATACCTTTGGCATAGAAAAACTTTCCTGAAAGGTTTCGTCTAGTTTGCTTCACTAGATCTCTCTCTATGAACTCAAAAGTAATGTCTTTAATATTTACATTTTTCTCATAGAAGGAATGTCTTTGATATGGGAGCATCTATGTAAAAACTAGTCGATCGAATTTTTTTAAAATCTCTAGATCGAAAGTATAACATGTTATGTGCTTTCCCTGAAAATTTCAAAGGCAATTTTAATTTAAGAGTGCGAAATAATTATAAAAATATAGGGTACCTTTGCATTTGTTACGGAAAGTTTCGTTATCCGATTTTTTGGGGACAGCTGGTTTATATCAGAAGTTTCATTTTGTCTATATTCTACATATTTGTGTGCTGTGGAATCAGTAAGTTTGCCATGCTTGACTTGCTGCCCTTGACTACAGCCTGGACGATCGTGAAAATTTTATTCTTAATACAATAGCAATAATTAGCATAAGGCTGTGGTGAGGCATCGCATGCGGAAGTGTAGCACCTCTCATTTACTGCAGTTATTATACGAGAGCTGCTACATGGCCCATCGCAGTCTCACAGGCATCACCACAGCCTTATGCTAATTGCTATTGTGTTAACAATGAAATTTTCATGATCAACCGGGCTGTAGTCAAGCTTTACAAACTAGCTGTATGTGGCACTCAGCATGTTAAGAGTTGTCCCGGGTAGGCTAGCCAAAGTGTTTATATGCAAAAAAGTTGTCCTGCCTGCCAGGGTTACCCTACCTGCAGAGACGAGGCAACTCGCCTACCTGAGTTGTCTCAGGGAAGGGGGCAGACAATAAACAGAATTTTTCAGCATTTTAGTTAAAATAATGTTTGCTCGCCCAGGGTAACTCGAGGGTAGGGTTATCTCTGTTATTTGAGACCATATAAATGGGGCTTGAGGCATTTATAAAAATGTTCAATTTGTGGTTTTCACTGTAGCGCAATTAAAAACTAAATTTGAAACAATTCAACTACAGAAGCTGAGAATTTCAGATAGTGTAGATGATAAATACACAGTTACTCCAAGTCTGAGGCCTGTGCGGTATGCCATTCACGAATTATTTGCTGAAACGTTCCACGTAAATTTACAAAGATCAGTATGGAGATGCCATATTTGTGTCCTTCCAAGCAGGGATTTCAAAATGTTTTGAAGTAAGTGTCAATGACTGGTAGAGTAGGTGGCTGTTATAAGTGCAGGGGTTTCAAAATGTTTTGAAGTAGGTGTCTTCGACTGGAAGAGTAGGCGGCTGTTATAGGTGAGCTTTTTGGTCACAAACTGATTGCTATGACCAGAGTAGCCGATGGCATAATAGTCAAGTAGCCCGTGGAACTCCGGCAGTCGCCGTCTTGTTTTGAAACCACTGTAAGTGAGCTTTTTGATCACAAGCTGATTGCTATGACCAGAGTTTTGTTGAAACCCCTGTCCAAGGGGCACAAATATACATGTATCTCTCTATGTTAGGCTATGAACTCACGTTTTCACTTCAGCCAGGACCGCTGGAATTGACGTGATAGCTACTGTCACATTACCAATGGCATAAATTATTGAAACATACAGTATTGTCCTGTGAGAAAATAATAACAAATATAAACTGTGAGTAAACTACATGTCAGCAAATTAATTTTTATAATGGACAAAAGAACAACGGGCACAACAGAACCTCCACAAGCTACGTGTATGTCTTGACCCCTTTTATAGAGCAGTAAGTATTGAATCCTTCTTGCAACACCCACGCCTACGCAGTGGTCAGTGAATGCTTCAGGGTAGCCATATTAAACAGAAGTTCAACACAACGGTGTGGTTAGTGCACTGGACTCCGCAACGGACGGTCTGGGTTTGAGCCTCTAGCCGGGTCACTGCATTGTGTTCTTGGGCAAGACACTTTACTCTCACAGTGCCTCTCTTCACCCAGGTGTATAAATGGGTACCGGCGAATTTACTGCTGGGGGTAACCTTGCAATGGACTAGCATCCCATCCAGGGGGGGAGTAGACATACTCTCTGTCGCTTCATGCTACAGAAACCGGGATAAGCTCTGGCCTGATGGGCCACTAGGCCCGAATACAGACTTTACCTTTTACCCTTACCAAATCATCAGTAATTAAAATATTTCATTCTGGCCCTACATATATCGTTAACTAGAAGTTGCACACACATGTGAAGGTAGTGTGACCAAATGATTAGGGTGCCGAAGTTGACATCCAGATGTCCCAGGTTGAAGTCCAACTCTGCTGTTTCTCAGCAGACCCTAGCTCAACAACCCTGTCAATTCCCACTTAGGATTTTTAAGCTTGTTAATATGTTTATTTGAAATATACATGTATGTTTCATTTTAGTTTCAGCGAAAGTATGCCTAACATCTACATAGCTTAAACCTTGGTGTAGCCAAATAACAGTACATTTCACACCTTTCTATATACAGTATAAAAATCTACAATTTAAAAAA
This sequence comes from Blastomussa wellsi, assembly GCA_947652115.1. Lineage (NCBI taxonomy): Eukaryota > Metazoa > Cnidaria > Anthozoa > Scleractinia > Plerogyridae > Blastomussa > Blastomussa wellsi. The sequence goes on along the minus strand of OX393572.1, from coordinate 3,109,067 downwards.
TTGAATGAACATTTCCTCACTTGTATTTCCCAAGCAGACTGTCTGCTAACATGGCCCCAAAGAGGGGACTGAAATAGCACAGCATGTTGAATGCATGATAGATTGCTGTGGCAGAATCATCATCCATCTTCAACATCTGTGTCAGGTATATAACCAGAATGGCTGCACAAAAAAAAACAAACAAACAAACATTAGGAAAAATAATATTAATAAGACTGAGTGCAGAGTGACTTATGGTATAAACATCTCAGGTTAGGAACTGGTAAAATATCAAACTTTGACCTGTGAAAATTACAACGTTAACTTTGAAATGTTTTTCTTGTTTCTTGTTTTTTAACAACTGCATCACTAAATGGAGGTTGGGTGCCTGGGGTATCCAGGGGCTTCCACCGCTCCCATGGCTGGCAAATCCCCATAACCAGCCATGACCCCACGCTAGGCATCCAGGCACCCGTCACACTACCAAGCAGTGGAAATAGGGAGGGGAGGGAGGGGAGAAGACAGCTGAAACACCCAGCACAAGATGTCCGACGAAGCTGCACGATGAACGCTGCTGTGTGACTGAATGAACCATGTGAGCCTGTGAGCCCAGGATGTAGACCACTGACTGCTACTGCTCTTTGTTGTTAACCTTGTTAAATATGCATTTAACCGCATTTAACCACATAACCCATACCCTCTGTTACCAGTTGTTACTACTAGCTAGTCTCTCTTGGACTGCTGTCAGCACTTGCTTCTTTGCTCAATTGCATTTTTTTCTCAGTTCCCTCCCTCTTTAACCCTGGGCTCTCTTGATCATATCCATGTTGTCCTGTTCCTAGACTTGTTTCACAACAAATAATAAATGCTTTCTCCTTGGCAAGTACTGATCGAATGTTGCTTTGAGTTCTATAGACCATTTATGATTGGCCCAATCACTTGCATAAGATTAATTTATGTTGTGATTGACAAGGTGAATATAATTGATTAATGATTATGGTCTATTTAGGACTGTCACTCTGACGACTGATTTTATTAGTACAGTAACCTTACCATGCATTCCATAATACGAAAATCTTTCACAGAACTCATTTCCAAGGATGAACCACACAGCACTGGGATAACCAGTCTTGTGAAACACATTCTGAAACAAAAGATACTATTATTTATATAATTATGTATGTATATTAAGCCTTTATGAAGCTTTTCGGGAACGAAAAACAAAACATTGCCAACACACCCATCTCTACTATACCCAGCTCACATCCTGCCTTAGCTTATGATCTTTAGAGTCCATCCATACATGTCCTTCCCCATTGATCTCTAAAGTTTCTAAGAGTTCAATTTTTAGCATAAATAGGGGTGATGGGTAGTCTATGTAGAAAACAAGGGTCGTGTGAAATTTCAGCCATATTTTGCAGGTCATACAGTCATGCTTTTGACTTGTTCTAACGTCTCAAATTTTTTGCAAAGCTGTTTTGGGGTCAATGTCTCGGTTTTGCAATCCAAAACCTTAAAATATATTGGTCTTGCAGGGAAAAACACTTACTGGTAAGTCCTGTTGTCTTACAAAGTCACAAATTTATTATCTATTTTGATCAATCTTAAACATGACTTACAGCACGACACGGCGTAGAGTGGCAACCCAACAAACTTTTTTGACAAGTTAGCCAATCAGAGCACGCAAATTTGTTTGAGTTGTCCCGCCTCCTTGTTAAAAGCACGACAGGGTTCGTGACAACAGCTTTGAACATTGCAAGGAGGCCGGACAGCTCAAACAAATTCGCGCTCTCTGATTGGCTAATTATAACTTGTCAAAAATGTTTGTTGGTTGGCCACACTAAGGCGCCTTGCTCTGTAATGTATACATGTACATCTACGTATACCTGTTTTCTACTACTAAGAATACCCTCCAAGTTGGATTGCATCTGCATCAATAATAATTATTATTATAAGATTAAATGCAATCATGTAAATGTTACCTTAATTTTTTGTAATTTTGACTCCTTTCCTTTGTCTTGCTTTTCTTGGTCTTTGTTTTCTTCAATAATAGGAAAGTAATCACACAAAATGTTATAACAACAACAATTTAATTTAACCCCAAAAAAAGGAAAAAATAAAACTTACATTTTGAAAATTATAGTAGCAAGGGAACTGGCTTCCTAAATGGACATGTTAATGATATGCTGTTTACTTGTAATAAATGTTCACAAAATGGCCACGCTGTACTATTCTAAGTACTGAGATCTCAAACCAATTTCAACTACGGGAAATAAGTTTTCACATGAGTTTTCAAACCTCCAAGGGAAACAAAACAGTGGTTCCAGAAATCAGGGAGTTTGAGAAATTAGTGGGGGTAAAATTGGTACGGTCCTTATTTTATTCAAATGAAAAGTTTAAAAGCTTCATTTCCTCACTCGAACACCCACACATGGCATCAAATAATCACTTAAAGAAGCACCTGACAGTATTATACGTACTGTAGGTGATATATAATAATTATTATTCTGACATCATTCATCTTTACAATCTCTATTATCAAAAAGCTATCAAAAGATAAAAAGAAAAAATAGCTTGCCTTGATAGCAATCAGCCTCAAAGTGTTTCTCATAAAAATGCTTAAAGCCATGGTGGTGGATATTCTAGTCTCAGTCTGTTTATATTCATATCTTATTTTACTTAATGCACATAACCAGCTGTTGGCCATTTTACTGTTGTGTGCTGTTTGATAGCAGAAGGCAGAATTCTAATGTTTGGAAGTCATGCTGAATGGGTTAAAACTACAGCTGCTACAGCATTACTAAAATGGAACTAAAACAGAATTTCATTTTATCACTTACTGTATGCACATGACTTGTACACAAAATTTGCACCGAATTTCACTTTTGAATATTGCTTGCCTGGGTATGACAGTCCTCAGAATGTTTACCTCTCAGTGTGCCCCAAACTGTTCACTACATTTTCCTTTTTATGTATATATGTGTATTGTAGTGTTTTTATCGCAATTACACAGAAATTTATCATGTCTTAATTAAAAATATTAAGCAGTGAAATCACTCATAGCCTCATTCGTATAGTCTGTAAGAAGTGAACATGTAGAGCATGGAAAACAAATTAAATTACATGATTATTGCTTATTCAAGATGAATATAACCAACAGCTTATAGAAAGGCTACTGGCAACTCACCTGCGTACCACCAACTGTCAGTCAACCATAAGTTGACAGTCGACTAACATGTTTTCATGGCCTGACAAAGACAGTCGGTCATTTGTCAGCTGACCGTGATTTGTCATCCAACTGTTGGTTGATTGTCGGCCATTAGCTGGCCAACTGTGGGCCAACAGTTGGCCAACAGTTTTATCTGAGAGTAGAGGGGGTAAGTTTTTAAAGAAACTGTGGCGTTGTGTCGGTGCAACCAATATAATTTGGTTTTATCAACTGGGTTGCTTTGGTTTTAACCAAGAGTTTAATATCATAAAAGAAGACTTCCAATAAGATTTATAGATTTAGAATTTTGATAAACTGAGAAGAAAATTCCTAACTGCGCACAATTCGTGATCGCTTCTCTTAACCCAAATATGCTTCAAATCTAATCTTCAGGGGAGATCTCATACATTGTTATAGTAACACCAATCTAAAGCACGTTAATATCATTGGCATTTGGTTTTATTTATAAAACTCTTCGTCAACAAAGGAAGAAACCTGATGAAGCTTCTCTTCTTCCTGCTTTTAATACATCATCGATGCTGTTTAAAGTTTGAAAAATGAAAACCAAATAGGTCGGTGTTGAACAACAAGATATGTTGTGGGTGGCCAGCTTCTTTGTAAACAATCCCCGTTTTAGACCATCATAAGGACTTCTCTAAGCTCATATCGTCATAAAACTATACAACAGGCCAATAATGGGGAAGTTAAATTTATTTTCGTTAATCGCTTGAGTTGACCTGTTATATCCCAACCGATTTTCTATTAGAAAATAAAATTATTTTGTTATAGCCAAATACAAAAACATCAACATTTACATGTATTTCTCCATGTTTTATCACGAAATTCGAAATTCAAATTTTTTTCACTGGAAGTCAGAAATATATTGACTTTCAGATGAAAACCTTCGAAGTTCGATTCTCCCTTATACAAAAGTAATCCTACCTTGATCTTGCTTCGGTTCATCTGTATCCGTGTCATTTAACGGCGTGTAAGCAGCAGAAGACATTTCACTCTCGTCGGCCCTCACTACTTAGCGGGTAAAAAGTTGTTTTACATGTCGAAGGGAAGCAAACCAACAGCGTCAACAATCGCTTGTCACTGGATCCGTGACTGCGGCATTTTACTGCCGCGAAGAATTTCGAGAAATATTTTAAGTTATTTGCCGTTAAACCCCCAATAAATAAATCTTCGGCCAAAGATCGTTATGGGAAGCGTCAAGATGAATTATGTATTAGATGAATATACCCTTTCCCACCTAATGAAGCGGAAGAAACGCATTTGCATTTACGATCTTCCGAGCTTTCTTCACCGTTCGAAAACTGCCCCTCGTTCCGTTTGCTCAGCGAGGTGTCCCTGAAGAGCATGCGTGTTCAATGTGGTACCTAGTCTCTCGCATTCAAAATCAAAACAATATGGCTGCTAACACAAGCAACACGGCAGCAACAACTTCCAAACCGAATCCTTCCAAAAAAGAAAAAGAAACTTTAATCGCTGTCCTTCAGTTTTTGAAGAAAAGCAAGTTATCTGTAAGTTATTGAAGTACTTCTTCGAAAGGGCAAGCTTTTCTCCCAAAAAAGCTGTACATCTGTCGGAGAATTACAGCGCGGACACTCAAACCGTGAACACTTGACATTTGTTTTTACATTTTTTTGTTATGATTATCCAATGAGAGCTCTTGACATAGACGAAAGGATTAGTGTTTTGAGCACCTAAGAAAGCTAATTCTTCTGTTTATATCAATGGCCAACATTGAATGATGGTAAAAAATTACCCACCCACCCCGGTAGCCTCGCAGCTCCTATAACCTCTCAATTTCAGTGGCAGGGATAGTGTTGCAGCCTTATTGTTTGGGCGAGGGGTTCATTGTTTGTGTTGTTTGTTCTTTGTCTCACTTGAAGGGTGGTCCCCAATCAGGTGTGACCTTGTAAGAGCTGCGAGGTGACCCAAAAAAATTAAAAATAAATGTCAAGTATTCACAGTTGGAGTGTCCTCACTGTAAAATACAGAGACAGTTTAAGCCCCTGTTGTTAATGCTTTTTAAATTATTTTTAAAGGAAACTGAGAAGATCTTTAGGCAAGAGGTGAATTGTTTGGAGGCAATAGAAGAAATAAATCTTCAAACAACTCCTGATTCAGAGCCTGATATTTCCTCAGTATTGTCTGCATACAATAGGTAAATAAATAAAAATGAAATTATGCAAGTTACTTCTACTGTTTTGCTAAAATTGTGTATGTCAGGTCTATTAATGTCTTTGACTTGATTTTGTTCAAACCCAAACTAGTGATGCAGATCCAACAAGATATGAGGACTATTATAGCAGGTAGGCATTGGTCCCACCCTCTGCGATTTTGCATTTACCCCCTGCCACCCCTTTCCACCGACCAGGAATTCATAGATCTACAGAGATTTTATCAATGTACGGTGAAGATCGCATGGATTGGAAGCAAGTTAGCAAGTGTGAGCCATTGCAGTTAGCATGCTTTGATTCCTGGTTTAGCCTCTGTTTAGTCTAGGTAGTATTACCATTAATAACCAACAGTTAAAAGCTAAGCTACAATCTTGGATATAATACAATTGAGGAAATGAAACCCCCCTCTTCCCTGAATCAATGATGAATTCCCACCAAAACCAAAACATGCCCCTTCTCAATCATTAAAATGGGGGGGGGGGGGTCATAATTTTTTATTTTCATTTCAAGATTGTACATGTAGGTTGTGGTTAGCTTGGCTGATTGAGTGTATATGTACAACACATTCTTTTATTTAAATCAATTGTGCTGATTTATCTACTTTCATAATTATTTTAGCATACAAGCATTTGTAGAAAAATCTCTGGATATTTATAAGGTGAGGTATTAATTTTTGTTATATAAATGGCAGTGAAATACCAGGTGAGCTTTCGCATGAAAACATGACATCTTCACGCATGTTATCTTCACAAGATATCACCGTTGCTATGGCTTTGTAATAAATCACGCGTTTTGCGGCAAAAGTGAAAAGTTTTGGTTCATTGGTATTTATCTAATAAATAGAATATTATGTGGCCCCTTGGAGATACAAAATTTCTCTTCTCATGTTGAAACATCATTTCACTTGTTCGCTGCACTCACTCATAAAATATATTCCAACACTCGAAGGGAGATTTCGTATCTCCCAGCAGCCATGTAATATGCTCTATTTATCCAGGGATGAACATGAAATAAAAACAGTACTAGTTGGGTATATTGATACTACCAGTAAGTCCATGTACACAAAGTTAATTTGAATCAAATAGAGACAGAATCAAACATAGCATAACTGGTACAGCCTGCCAGGTATGGATTGTAAGTATTAGGTAAGAAGCAAGAAAAACAAGCTAGCCCCAACAACACTCGACTGGTTTCCAAAGAGGACGCATTTACATATAGGCAAAGTCTGCGTCGAGCCCAGTGGCCCATACCACCGGAGCTTATCCCGGTTTCCTTAGCATGAAGCAACTGGGAGTATTTCTACTCCCCCCTGGATGGGATGCTAGTCCATCGCAGGGTTACCCCCCAGCAGTATTTTGCTGGTACCCATTTATACACCTGGGTGAAGAGAGGCACTGTGAGAGTAAAGTGTCTTGCCCAAGAACACAACTCAGTGTCCCGGCCGAGGCTCGAACCCGGACCATCCAATCCGGAGTCCAGCGCACTAACCATCAGGCCACCTTGCCTCATTTACATATAAATTCAAAGGCGACAGACCACAATCTCAATGTTGGCTCCTGTAAAAAATATCTAATTGCCATAACCGTTCATCAGTAGGATGCCTAAAATGCTTGTAATTCCACAATTGGTTTCGGCTCCATTAAATCCTATACCAATTGCAGAACATTTCAGGTGGAGTTACTGACAAGAAAAAGTAATGAGGAAAACAACAAGAAATAGATTAAACCGTTAAATTTGTTGATGATAATGAAAGTGAAAATGAAAATGAAAATGAAAACGATGGGTGGAGCCACCCACGATGTGAGCACAGTTACTGACAAGAAAAAGTAATAAGGAAAACAACGAAAAATAAATTAAACCGTTAAATTGCTAACTAAGAATACACGTCAACTAAATAAACCAAACACGCGCACCACATGAAAATACGTGCGTGTGCCTTCAAATCCAAATGAAGGACCCAGAAGCAGCGCGTATAAAAGAATTAGAGCTACAAAGACGACGTAACAATTACAAACAAGCAAAGGATACGTTGTTGGTTCTCAATCACAAACCGCTGATCTCAATTCCCGAAGTAATGTCATATTTAACGCGAATGATTTCACCGTGGTGTTTGAAGAATATAAAAGCTACTAAAAAGACTTTAAATATTAAATTATTGGACTACTTCTACAACTACTAATACTGAAGACAGACTGATAAAAAAGTTAACTGATACAAAGATATACAGCTTGACATGACCAAATTACATAACATACATGTTACATGTACAGTGTATATCTCGTTCAGATAATTATTTCCAATAGATCCTCTAAACTGTAATGAGATGGAAAGGACTGTGACAAAATAATATAATTTATATTAATGATTTATGGAGTTTTTTGTATCTTATTATGAATCTCTTGTTTAGCCTGAGTTAGCCATGGTTTTGTATCCAATGTTTGTGCACATGTACCTTGAACTGGTATACAAGGGAAGTGAAAAAGAAGGTTAGTACAGAAACTGCAATATTTCAGGGGCAAATTTAGAGAGTAATATGGAGTGCAAACCACACTACCCACCTCCCTACCCCACCACCAAATCCAATTGATCCTGCTCAAACAGCAACATTTTGGGGAATGCCCTTTCAAAGATTTCAAACTAACACAGCATTTAATTATATTTGCTCCAACCCAGCTTATATGTTTCTTAAAAAACGCCTCTGTTTTGCAGCCCAATCTTTCTTTGCCTGTTTCCGTGGCAGTCAAGAAGATTACCATGAAGAGGACCTCAATAAGTTGGCAGCCATAACGCGCCGTGAACACATGAACAGCAACGAGCTCATGGGAACTTTAAGGTATCGCAAGATGTGAAGGTCAAAAACGTGCAATTGGGGTCAGAAACGTAATTATAATTTATTCAGATATTGGCCACTCCGCTGCTGCGTAGGAAACTGGGCTAGGTCAGATTTTCACCAATCCATTAACTGAGCCCACCAAATGAACGATCACATTAAGATTGGACATTTTCACAAATTCTGGTGCTTTTAGGTTAAATTGAGGCCAAGTTATGGACTTGGAAACATGGTACAAAAATAGTATATGGTTTTGGGCGACATTGTCTCACTATTAGAGATGACGTGTTTGTATGGATTTTGGGAGGTGCAGTGGCCTAATGGTTAGTGCACTGGACTCTGGATAGTACCACCGGGTTTGAGCCTCGGCCTTAGGCAAGGCACTTTACTTTCACAGTGCCTCTCTTCACCCAGGTGTATAAATGGTTACCGGTGAATTTACTGCTGGGGGGAAACCCTGCAATGGACTAGCATCCCATCCAGGGGGAGTAGAAATACTCTCAGTTGCTTCATGCTAAGGAAACCAGGATAAGATCTGGCGGTACGGGCCACTAGGCTTGACGCAGACTTTGCTTTTTGTATGGATTTTCAACCATGTTTCAAGGTCCATAACTTGGTCTCTGTTCAACCGTATGGCATCAAAATTGGTAAAATGACCACTCTCATTGTCATCTTTTGTGTGAGTGGTGTCAGCTTTTGTATAGAGTGAAGTAGCCGGCATTTTTCATCAGCTATCGGTGCTTATTGTAAGCGCTGTACCCTGTTACCTTTTTGCATTTGTGAACAGCTCTTGCTGTTTGCTTTACATTTAAATGGGCGCAGTTTTTAACAGTCATCCCATGGATGCAGTCTGACTGACTTATTCCATATACCTTGCTACAGGAGTAACAAGTTCGTGATCAGAATGTCAAAGGACACCTACCAAGTGCTCAAGAAACACTTACAGGTACTGTAAGGAGGTAAATGTTCACAAGCCTATTGGTCCACAAATGATGGGGATTAACTCTGGTTTCTGAAACATCAAGGAGAGAGAGCTAACACTTCCCCCCTTCCCCCCCCCCCGCCCACCCCTCCCAAGCATTTTGTGAGGGTGTTTTTTGTATTTTGTGAGATTTTTCCTACCTCATTTATATACTTGGGCTGGGTTGTACAAAACATAATTAATCTAACCCAGGATTAGAGTAAATTTGTTATTCAGGCTTATAGCTTTTCCCGAGAGTTTTCCTACTTATATTTATAGTATGTTCAGTTTTGCCTTGCACTTAGAAAAAACCCACAAAGCATTAGCATAGTGTAAGCTTCTCTTGAAATGAAATCAAAACCATGTTTAACTTTTAGATTAGCGCTAACCACCTTTTGAACAACCGGGCCCTGGGTGGAGTCAGCCTGGCAGTAAGTGTCTTTCCCAAGAGCACAATGCTGTGACTCACTCAGACTGCTCCCTCCAAAGTCCAGTGTATCAAAGCATTATTTAAACCATAACATCATGTCTACATTGAAGTTGGAGAGTACTAGAGTAAAAATAGTCTCGCACAATTTTAACAACTTTAAATCATCACCCTTGCAAATTTATCACTGACAATAATTTTCTTGTGCACTGTAAGTATTTGGTGTGAGATTTGTACCGTATATATTGAATAATCTTTAATTTTTCAGGATCAACAACAGGAATTGCTGCTGACCTTAATTCAGCAACATCTTCACTTTGATGGTGGGTCTTTTTACAGTCTAATACTAAAAAAAATTAATCTTGTGAACTTGCGTCAGAACAAACTGAATGGTTGAGATACACTAATGAGTTCAGTACCTGCAAAATCAAACCACCTATTTTTGCAGCTTAAACCTTAGACCTCAGTTTGTTTCATTTGGTTAAATGAAATTTAGACGAGGTGAACCTCAAGACAACGCTATCAGGGGTCGTCCCCATTAGCATGGCACGGGCCAACCTTGAATCTTCTCAGCAGGGGCATCTTGTGATATTTGCTAGTGCAATTGCTTGCTTGCTGGCCTTCGCAAAGCATCATTTTTGATTGCTTGCAGATTGTTGCGTTGTACACTGTATGAAAGAAATTCAGTCACTATCAACTCCTTTTCTGATCCTAGTCACAAACTAAAAAAATATCTATATAAATTAGTTTTTGAAGGAAGACCACGAAACAAGCAAACAATAGAAGCTACAGCTGGTGCTGTGACTGGAGAGGCCACATTTGAAGGTAAGCAAAGCTCTAAAGCCTAGTTTTTGTATTTCTGGAAAATCTCAGATGATTGGCGATTTCACTGTTTCCTGACCGTCTCAGATTTTTTTACTAGAATGAAAATTGGAAGCTATTAACATCCCAGATCGCCTGGGATGGTTGACTACAAATCAGGAAAATCAGGATTTCTGTGATGGTCGGTGATCATTTCTGACATAATTATGAAAACTAAAATATGCATTGTCAGAGATGTCAGAAATAGTTTTTGCTTGTTACCAAATCTCTAGCTGCTTTTTTATTTCTTGGCTCCAGTACCAAATTCCAAATGTTGAGAGAATGTGCCACAGGACATCTGGAGTTGTGCAAATAATTGTTATCAGTAAACCCCAGGACAGTTGGGAAGCAGTGAAATCTCGGATCATCTGGGATTTTTTCGACATTTTAAAACCAGGTTTAAGCAAAGTGTGGTTTACAAAGACCAAGATGATCAATATGGAAGTGTATGTATATGAAAGTAAAGTGTCACCAGCTAAATGAAAGTGTTGAATAATTTGTGGTGAATGCCTTTTTGTCTGCTACAGCCAATAAAAGCAAAGTGTATTATGGGATTCCACCAGAACCTGATCTTGGAGTTGTGATAGAAGAAGAAAATGAGGAAGAGGACGATAAGGACAAACCAAAGGTACATGTAACCATGGCATTAAGTGATAGTTCAACACTTAAATTGTAGTGATTAGAATAGCAAAGGTAAAAGGTAAAGTCTGCGTCAAGCTTAGTTGCCAATATTGCTGGAGCTTATCCCGGTTTGTGTAGCATGAAGCAACTAAAAAATGCAAATTTAGAGTCAAACACAGGGAGTGCTTATGCAATCACCCAAGCTGGAGGCTCATGATAAAGTGATTGACAATAATCCAGATCGAATTGGAATTTGGAAATGTTAGTTTTTGAGGAGAGGGGAAAACTGGAGAACCCAGAGAAAAACCTCTTGGAGCAAGGACGAGAACCAACAACAAACTCAACCCACATATGATGCCGGGTCCACAAATTAAACCCAATACACATTCGTGGGAGGTGAGCACTCTCACCACTGCTCCCACCACTAGGAATATTTCTATGTGTTATATCTTAATTTTGGTTTCTCTCATTTACAGAAAAAGAAAGTGAAAAAAGATTCCAATGGACCAGGTAAATCTTGGGGAATCTTTTATAAATTATAGGGTTAACCTCTAGATATCCCCTTTCGAGAGATTTTTTTTAACTTAATTTTTTATCTCTTAAATATTGTGTTGTGTGGTCTGGTCTGGTCTGGTGTGGTCACTTGAATTTATATGCGCAAGGTTTGTGAGAGCAAAGTGTCTTGTCCAAGAACACAACAAGTGCACTAACTACAATCCTGGACAAAACTAGTTGCGACAAACGAATATTGTACACTTTTCATGAATATTTTCACAAACAAACTGGTTAAAACATATTTTCCTCTCTCCCTGCTCAACATTGTTTGATTGGGCTTGCAAATCACCTGGCTTTGTTTTCACAATGTCAAAAGATTGACCACATTGAGAGGGGGTGAGGGGGTGAGCTTTGGTACCCTAAGTTAGCGGAAATTTGATGGAGTGTCCCAACATTTCTACCCAAGATTTGAATTTGGCCACTACACCTCCCTTACTGTAAATATACAAATTCATTTCTATGTATTTGTGCTGTCTACTCTATGTCTTGGTTCGTGAAATTCCACAGTAAACCTGTGAGGTGGCTGTGTAAGATGCAATTTTGTGCATACTAGCATGACGGGGGGTGACAACTCTAACAAACGCTGTTTGAGCTGTACCGTGTCTAAATAAAAGTCCTCCTGGAAATCTGGAATGCCGTCCCGAATATTTGGGGGAATTCCCCAAAAATTTCTCAAAATTCCCAAAATTTTAACTTCATTACTTTGTTTTTCCCGATTCCCGGCAAAATTTTCAGATTCCCGGAAGAATTTTGTTTTTCTCCCGAAACAGCCCTTCTTAGAGTTGACACCCCCAGTAGCACGATTATCACTTGAGCAGCGAAAGTAATTAGTGTTTGCTTTCGTTTCTCATTACTCTGCTCAGTGATTGGTTTCTAAAAATCTTGTCACTTTTTCAACCAACCAGCAAAACCAAAACCGATCGTGACTCGCGTGCACTTGTTTTCCCACACTTTGCTTCGGAAGATTTACACGGGGAAACCGGTTGGTCGACGGTTTGTGCAAATGGAAAGCAAAAGTCCCCAATGGAAATTTCCAGTTGGGAATGGCGTGTTCCATTTACAAAACAGACCCAACTTACCGAGAAAGCCAAGGGCGAGTTTGACATAGTGGCGGATTACCTGGAACTTGTTGCGAATGACAAATGGTAAGCACATTTTCCGTTCGGAAATTCCATTTAGGAATTTTGGACTATCTTTCAAGAAATCCCGTTTGCCCAAGAAAATTTCCATTCGGGTAGAGAAAATTAGTCTTCCATTTACATTCCATCCTGAATTTCCGGATTTTTTTGGTAAATGGTAAACAACCGACGAAACTAAAACCCCTTTTAGTTTCGTCTAAGCCCCGTTTAGTTTTGTTTGCAATACAGGCCATGCTCTAGCTACTAGCTACATGTACATCTACTTGTTTTGAGTTTTGATTGGTTCACCGGATTGTTTGCATTCTTTGTGATTGATTACGAAGGGCTAACGCTCGAAACGTCAGCTCTTGAATCTCTTTACGGTGGCCAATTGATATTATCAACCCAGTTGATAAAACCAAATTATATTGTTATACTTCCCACCGACGCAGCACCTCAGTTTCTTTAGAAACTTGCCCCCTCTATTCATTGGTTTTTTAGGTGTTTTACAGCATCCCCTTACTCGAAAACTGCTCAAACTTAATAATTTGTAGTAACTTGTTTTATGTTACTAAAAATTATGTTTGGTGGAACACCAGCGTGAGTTTATGTTCATTTATTTCAGGCAAGAAGAAACAAGAACACAATCCAAATGCTCCACCGCTGAACCGCCAGCTTCCTTTCCCAGACATGTAAGTCAACTTTGAGACATTTCATGATAATTTATATGGCGTAGCAATGGCCAGGACAGCAGATCATTAACATACACTGTACGGTTGTCGGTTGGTTCCAGTTAGTTCCAACCCAGTTTGCTTGGGGTTAGTCCCCTCACTGGTTAGTTCCACTCCCGTTTGCTTTCAGTTAGCTTTCACTTTACTATGTACAATCTTGCTTGGAATTATATGGAAAAAATATTTGGGTTTTTGAGTCTAATCGAAAATCCTTGATTTGCATTAAAACAAACTGAATCCGCTATAGTCTGTCTGTTTGTGGAAGAAGTGAAAACATTGATCTACTCTTGTCAAAATTTGAGTTAGGTTCAAATCCTATGAGAGCGCTCAAAAAGTGCATTTAGAGCTGACAAACATAGTAATTAGTCGCGTTAATAGTTCGCTTTAACTAATAGCAGAGCATCCACATGAGTGGAGCCCCATACTTGGGAAAATCTGGTAAAGCCATCAAGCTGAAAACTTTTGTTCCCATGTCACTTCATCTGCGCTTGCGCATTCTGAGCCCCACTGATACCTTTACTCCATTCCATATAGAGACCTTGGCGCTTTAGAAATGTAAATTATTATTATTATTATTATTATTATTATTATTATTATTATTATTATTATTATTATACCTTTGTAGATGGATTCCCTCTGCCTCCAACCCACATGCTTCTAAAATGTTGGTTGATCAAATTAAACAGAATTTAAGAAGGGCTGTTTCGGGAGAAAAACCAAAATTCTTCCTGGAATCTGAAGATTTTGCCTGGAATCGAGAGACTTGGAAAATTTTCCGGGAAGCACGAAGTCAAAAAGGTAAAATTTCGGGAATTTTTGAGATTTTGGGGGAATTTCTCCCAAAAATTCGGGACGATATTCCAGATTTTCGGGAGGACTTTCAAATTTACACTGTACTGCTCAAACAGCGTTTGTTAGAGCCGCCACCCCCTTGGCAAATGGTAAAACACATACTCGCATCGATGTGACTTCATTCCGTTAAGTTACACTTCTGTATTGATTATTATTTGACAGGAAGGACAGTGATAAGTTGGTTAAGATAACGTTGATGAGAGAAGCCTCCAAAAGGCTAACCCTGGCTCCGGACACTCTTCCTTCCATCTGCTTCTACAGTGTACTCAACGCTCATGCCAGGTAAGAACAGAACCACGCATTGCGTTACAACATATAATGTCACGCAATCACCATACCGTGAACTTCCGGGGGAATAGCGTTTCTATGGTCTAAGAAAACGCACTTTCCGTTGTTGCTACGTCGACGCAGAAGGTTATTAATGTATTCACGCTAGGGATTTTATCCTTCTCGGCCGTTCCGTTGTGCCAATAACCAAGTGTACAGGAAATTGCAGTTTTAGTATTTGTTTGAAGGAAAAAATGCTATAATTTATTTACTTGAGCTTGGAAACAAAAGCGTAATTTGCAATTCATTATTTTTGTAAACTAATCCTTCGAGTTCAAACTTTTTAAAATAACCACATTGCTGATGTATCATTGGTTGAAGTACCAGTTTATTTTAACGCAAATTCATTTTCGGCGTTTTTGAATAAAATACAGAGAAAATGTTTTCTTGGTTAAATAAAAATCTTTGTTGGTCTTTGCGCTCGCTTAAACTTCCAAGATTTAACTTTTTTGCAAGTATAGATTCTTAAGCTTTTGCTTACTGTGGTTCATTTTCATTGAAAACGTGCGTGGTGTTAGGAGCGCGAAACTATGTTGCTAAAAATTGACACATTATTTTGTTAATTGATGTCCCTACGGAGTTGTCAAACTCGTAAAAATAGTTCGGAGTTTCTAATCTGTTTTTAATTACTCTCCTATCTTGGCGATTTGATGTTGTGTGGAGCTTTCATTTTGAGTTGAATTAAAAATTTACGTAAGAAAGGATCATTTTGCTATTTAGTAAAACATCCGGCATTAATAATGCATAGTTGACTGTTTGACACATTGAAACAAAAACAACGAAAACAACCATAGTCTGCAAACTCGTGGGACCTTAAAATTTTCAACGGAAAATGTCCTCACTGAAGATTTGCCCTGTAACATTTGACATGTTCGCTTTGAATGTGGTCTTAGCTTCTCTAAACATTGCTTCTGGAATCATCGCCGTTTGTAGTAATTTCCTTATCCTCGTCGCATTTTATCAAACGTGTTCGTTGCGGTCAATTTCCAACTTTTTCGTGGTCTCCTTGGCAGTGTCCGACTTGCTGGTTGGTCTAGCGGTCAATCCTGTTTATGTGGTTCTCTGTCTGACCGGTCTGTCGTTTAATTTCAGTCGTGTATGGCCGGTAAACCTTGCAGAAAACTGGCTTTGGATTCAGACTGTGACCACTTCAACATTTAACTTGAGTGCGATTAGCGTGGATAGATATATTGCAGTTACAAGCACTTTTCAGTACTCGAACAGAGTAACTCATCATCGTTGTGTCATGGGCGCCGTATTTATCTGGACATTTTCGATACTTTTTGCGTCTGTACGATTTTTGATACGCGATTCGTCTAATTTACCAATCCTGTGGATCGTTACGGTGATATTTACGGTACTTTTGCCATTATGTGTCATTTGCTATTGCTATTTTCACATGTTCCGCGCGGCGAGGATGCAACAACGTCAAATCGCAACGCTGTCATCCATAAACGCCGCATACGCTAACACAATGCTCAAAAACAAGAAGGCAGCCTGGACCATTGGCATTATAATCGGTCTTTTTATTCTAATGTGGACGCCCAGCCTGGTTTTAGCGTTTGTTGAAATCGTGCTTGCGCCGACGGGTTCGTGCAGACGATTCGAGCTTGTGCTTAGCTGGTATTTTGCCACCTTCTTGTCGTTTACCAGTTCGTGTTGTAATCCCTGGGTGTACGCGGCGCGATGCCGTGAGTTTAGAGGTGCGTTCAGACGCGTTTTGAGGCCTCGAAGGATCAACCCCAGTGCTCAAAACCAAGTGGTTGTCCTTCTTCAAAGCTCACGTTCGCCCAGAGTACAAATAGCTTCTGTTTAATTCATTCTTTGTTCGAAATGAGTATCAAAATTAATGCACTAAGAAGTTACTGTAAAAAAGTATTGGCACTTGGTTGCGATTTTACGGAGTCTTGAAGATTGTCACTTATGAATTGGAATCAACTAAAATCAGGAACACCGGAACACCCCGGAACACGGAACACCGGAACACCAGAAATACCGTCAAATACCAATGCATTTCTAAAAAATATATATTTATATATATATATTTTATATATATATATATAAAATAGAATTCTGGTGTTCCGGGGTGTTCCGGGTTTCGGGGTGTTCCGGTGTTCCGGTGTTCCGGTGTTCCAGTGTTCCTGGTTTTAGTACATGCCTTATGAATTAGTTTATGCTGTATCTATCTTGCTTTTGAAATAAATTTGAATTTTCTACGAAGAGAAAATGTCTAAATGGTTTCTGTCATCGTTTTTCCTGCGCTTGTGCAGTTGCCCGTGTTATCTCAGCTACGGTAGCAGACCACGAGGTTCTCAGAGGGGTAGGGTGGGGGTTGTTTCGGTCTGAAGGTGGGCCCTTTATTATTGTAACTAACCCAATAGGGGTGGGGTGGATAATGTTAAGCCCTGAGGGCGTCATGTTGTCAACAAAATGGAAGGGGGTGGGGCCCCGTGGGGCCCCTTAAACATGCATTTCAGAACATTTCAATAACTTTTTGAATGTTTAGGAATAAGGAAGAAGACAGGGTAAAGAAAAATGTCTCTCGTCCCTTGATTCTACAAGGTTCTTGTTTCTGTTTAATACTGCTTAAGAGTTTCTTTTGAATCTCTTGCAGTCTCAATTCAGTCAGTATATCAAACGACTCCAGCCTGCTGTCCGGTGGATTTGAGGACAGCAGTGTTCGTGTATGGAGCCTCACTCCTAAGAAATTACGCATGCTCAAATCACCTTCAGAACTCGCTCAAATCGACAAGGAAGCAGGTTAGTAGTAGTGACGTCATACCACATGATTGGTCACGTGTTATCTGTTTAGCAGCAGAGCCATTGTCTATTTCGACAATGTAGTGTGGAGCTTAGTCTTAAATTTTCTGGAAAAGAAAACACGGAAAGGTAGTTTTACTAAGATTTATCGACATTGGTACAGTAGAACTCCTATAAAGCGGCAACCCAATCTCCCGCTAGAGAATATAGACAGTCTACATTGGAAAATTAGGGTAGTCAATGTATAGTGTCTACATTTATTGATCAAGCACGGCTAAATACAGGAATGGCTCGGGACACTTAGATTTTTTTAGGATTTTGAAAAGGAAAAAAGAAAAAGTCAATGTTAAAAGCACTGAGCTGGAGTCGAACTCGGGTCACCCGCATCATGAATGCGTCGCATGATCACTACAATACCGGAGAGCGGCTGCAGAACATCGATAATTTTGGACATTTATCGTGTTACCCGTGTGCTTACTAAATTAATGCACGGTTACGCGTCAATCAATGTAGGCAATATATATTAATTACCCTTATTTCCCAATGTAGACTGGGGAGAGATTGGGTTGAAGCGGCCACTCTCCTAGCGCTTCGCTCTCTGTGTTTTATGCTCGCGCGCTTTCTTTTGAGTTGAAAAAATAGAGCGGGTGTGAACAGTCTACCACTCTCCGGTAGACCGCGTACTATCCACTGGGGCGAGTGACCTCATTTTTGTCCTCGTCCCCAATTTTCGCGCGGCCAAAAAAGAGAGAAGCGGATCGTATGCGATCGAATCATTTCCGATACACGGAGAAATGTCAAGTGGTCGCCCAATAGCGGTTAGCCGCTTAGCAGGGCTTCATCAGAAATTAACGTTATGCCTTCCAGAATCACAACGTTATTTCAAAGCAAAATTGCGTATAATACATTTTCTTACTGGCCGCTAAAAACGTGTAAAAATGATCTCCTGTTCTTTCCAACAGAGGACGTACTTGAACGGATAATGGATCACAGGCAAGTCTGATATTTATTATTAAAAACTAGCTATGGTATATTGCATTTCCTGAGTTCTGATTGGTTTAGAGGCAATGTTATATGAGCTCATATACCATTGACCTACGAATATGGTAGGTGTACGCGTAAAATGAATGCATTTTTCTCAATGTTTGTACAATATTTTGTTGGGCGTTTTTAATAAAACAATTATTCCACTCACGCTTGTTGGATATGAGATGGTTATAGCCAACTCGGTGCTACGCGCCTCGTTGGCTATCTACCATCTCATATCCAACGCGCGCTCGTGGAATAATTGTTAATTAGAGCGTTTGTATTCTGCTTTCCCAATAGGCCATTTCCGAGTTCCCTGGAGCCTCTGTTTCAAAGCGAGTCTAAGTGCGAAAGTTTTGTGATGGTAATTAGTTTTGCTTTCCATATGAATGAAAACTCATTTTCATTACAAAGACTTTGCACTTAGACTCGCCTTGAAATAGAGGCACAAGCGAACTCGGAAATGGCCTATTAGGTTGTTTTGTTTTGCTTCAGATTTAAATTCAGTAAGCATGGTATGCATTTCCTTGCTGTTGTGACGCAGTTTCGTTGTAAGATTATTCGGTCAAGTCAAAAAGTTAAATATAACTCTTTTTTTCCTCAGGACTGCCGTAGAGTATCGCAAGTTGATCGGCCATTCAGGACCTGTATTCTCGACGAGTTTTAACAATGATAACTCCTTTCTACTATCTTCCTCAGCGGACAGAACAGGTAAATTTGTTGTTCATAGTTTTGCTCTCCCTGTCATACCAGTGTTAATGTCTCAAGGGAGTAAATCACGGTTGGCGGATCTTGCAGTTGCCGAGTGTGCCCGCGCGACAATTCCTAACCCATCACAATCTGAACCATCCTTGTTCCTTGTTGGGTTATTAACACCACTTTGGTTTTTTCCTATCATCGTTTATTTCGAGTTTCCTTCAAAGAGAAGATTTTCGCTCATTGCTTGTGGAAGAAAAATCATCCCCTCAGCTGCTTCCATTTTCGTTAATGCGCTTAGAAACTGTGTTATCTATTTTTCTATCCAGTTCGCCTATGGAGTCTCTACACCTTCAGCTCTTTAGTTTCTTTCAAGGGACATAACTACCCCGTATGGGATGTGCAGTTCTGGTACGTATATTTTATTTTTTTTTGTGTGTTTCTCTTGTTGCCAGGGTCTCTCATCTTCCCGCCCTCTAGGAGCGAGAGAGCGCAGGAAGATGAGAGGCCCTGGGAACGAGGTTGGTACGACCCTCCGCGTGTATCTTGACTAATGCGAGCTTTATGAGTAAGCGTAGAAAAAGCGACTTTTTAAAACATTTAACGATAAAAAACTGCGATAAAATATTTCTTAAAAGCATATTAAGAAAGTTGTTAAAAAAAACGACGACGTTTCGACGTTGAGCTAACGTCATTATCAAGTCAAAGTGATAATGATGGGAAAAATATAAATACTAAATAAGACAAAAAAACACGCGTTTTTAACAATTGTCTTGCTAAGAAAAATGCTCTCAAACTCAAAACGCGGTAGCGATTGGCAGCAATCCGAAAACTCCTGTGTGTAAGTAATGTTTTGCAGTTTACGTTCTCAAACGGCTGTGTACATTCTATCTAACACTTCGAACCTCTTCTCAGTCCACGAGGACACTACTTCGCCACAGCGTCACATGACCGTACAGCAAGACTCTGGAGCACAGACCATCCGCAACCACTCAGGATTTTCGCTGGTCACGTCTCCGACGTCAATGTACGAGTCGAAGTCGTTTGTATTTGTATAATTTCGTTTTATTTTTGTGTTTATCTTCAATCTTCCTGTAGTTTGGAAAATTCACAACGGATTCGCTCCTTCTTTTCTTCCAGAGGGTAGCATTCCATCCGAACTGTAACTACGTAGCCACTGGGTCATGTGATCGGACCGTGAGGCTTTGGGATATAAACACTGGAAGCTCGGTCCGGTTTTTTACTGGTCATAAGGTACGTGTGGGCCTGGATCCTACTGTCCTGACTGATGTTATTGAATGGTCAAATTGATTTTTCTTTCTCCTACAAGAACAGGCTTTTTTTTCTTTTTTCTCGTGTGTAGGGAGCGATATATTCACTGGCGTTTTCTCCTGACGGACGTTACCTTGCTTCTTCGGGTGAGAATTTTTTCTTTGTTATTATTCAAACTGTTAGTCCTGGACTATGGTTTTTATGATTGGGATCACAGCTATGCTTATCCTTACCACTTACACTTCCCGCCCTTTGCTTGGTGCTGACACAATTATAAGCGGTAATTATCAGAGCTTTTCCTTTATTATTCAGGTGTTGACAAACGTATTCTTGTATGGGACCTGGCAGAAGGAACATTATTAACAGAGTTGAAAGGGCATTCGGATACAGTTTACTGTCTGAATTTTAGCAGAGATGGAAATATTCTGGCTTCAGGTTTGTTCAATTTGTTCTTTAAGACTAAAGTACAGTTTGGACAGCATCATAAGGCTGGAAGGAGAGCAAGCATTGGGGCTCTGTATTACACCTTCGAATAACCCTTTGGTCACTTTCGAGGGACTTTCGAGGGACTTCAAGTAACATCGACTCTTGGTCCCAATCTGGGCTCTGTACCTTAGAGGATCTACGTCACAATATTTTGAGTCATTTTTTGAGACGAACCAAATTTCCTTTAAAATGAAGGAAACCTCAAAATAATACTTTACTGACGAAGAAAAACACCAAAGAGGTGATACTAAACCATGAAGGAACAAGGATGGTTAAGGATGGAGAAGATTGAGACGGACTGCTAAAGTTTTCAAAGTGCACAAACCGTGACGTCGCTCCTTTAAGTTTTCGTTTTAGGGCCAATGTAAGGTCAAGGCGTCCAGTCTACCCTATTTTGAATCGCTGCGATGAAAGTCACCTACTAAGCGTAACAATCAATGAAAATACCCGGCTTTAAAGTTGAATTTCCTCCCGATAAGACGGTAATCCGAAGCGCTTTGCTTCCAGTTGATAATTGCCAGAGTACAATGCATATTACGTATTTTTTTGGCGGAAATTCTCACGTCACGGTGTACCCGTGATTGTTCACGCCATGCTTTGATTGTAAGCATGTCAGAAAAAATTACCACTGTTTTCACCAACTATTTGTGTTACGGTAAGATGATGGATGCTAAATTTACCGAAGGATCATAGCTGCCTTTTGGTAGCACGAAGCGACAGAGAGTATTTCTAATCCCTCTCCCCCCACCCCCCTGGATTGGATGCTGGTCCATCGCAGGTTACTCTCATTCTGCCAGGTTACCCGAACAATTCGCCAGCACCCATTTTTTTTCTGGGTGGAGAGAGGCACTGCGAGAGCAGTGTCTTGCTTATATTTTGTCTTAGCAATAGATGTTGTTTTCTTTTCCTTCCAGGTGGTGTGGACAATTGCGTTAAGCTGTGGAATGCCCGCTCCATTTGTAACCCTGACGACGACGACGACGATGAAGGCACTGACGCGAAGTAAGTATGACATTTCCCGTTCTCCTATCAGCTTGTATTTGCTGTCTAGCTAAATGCTGTGGTAAGCGGCCAGCCTTTCAGCGTATAGTCGGTAAGGTCGTTTATTCTGGTAAACAATAAGCCAGTTCTGGCTACGACTTATTTTTTTGAAATCCTGAGCTCGAGTAGCTTCCCATGCAGACGTTCTTTCGCTCGTCACGCAATCTTCCTCCCATTGCGTGACGAGCAAAAGGAGGCTAGAGCTCGAAGTGGTCGCCAGTGGAAACTTTTACTGTAAGTCTCTTATGGTAATTTTACTCTAGTCCTTTTGGGCTGCAATCTTCTTATGTTGTCTTATCGTCTTATTTTATTCTTGTTAGTCTTCAGTAGAGTTTCGCCGTTCTTATGACAGCATTATCAATTTAATATGATGCTGTCGTGAGGACTTCATTGATCTTGCTATTTTTATTTCAAGATGTTTCTCGAATTTTTTTCTAATTAGAGACCTTTTTTTCCTTTCTTTCCACCCAGCCGCGCGTCAGAAAAGAGCGAGACGTTTGAACTCGGATCGTACCCGACCAAGAGGACTCCAGTGCATTGCTTACACTTCACACTCAGGAATCTGTTATTAGCGTCAGGACCATTCACAGCCAGCTCCTGAAAAGAGATAAAGCAAATATTCTGTAAATAACGTAAAGATACGAATTTTGTAACTTAAAACTAGATTTTCAAATTGTCAAAGAATTGTTTTCTTGTGGACATTTGTTAAATCAACACCATCCTCATCATCATCATCATCACCATCATCATCATCATCATCGTCGTCGTCATCATCATCTCCGTCAACGTCATGATCGTTGTCAACATCAACGTTTTTGTCGTCATCAGCATAATCATCAATATCATCATCGTCATTGTTGTCTTCATCGTCATCAACATCATCAAAACAACATTAGTTTAGGACAGTAGTGCAATCTCGATTGAAGGGTTTAGAATAGACTGTTCACAACCGCTCTACGCAACGCAACGCAAAAAGAACGTGCGCGAGCAAAAAAACGACGAGCGCGAGTGCGAAGCGCTAGGGAGTGGGGGCAGGGAGCGAGGGCATTCACCGCTGCCGATCGAGGAAAAATACGAAAAATTAGCGGACTGTGAACAGTCTAGGTTTAGAGGGGACGAACCCTTTGTTCGAAGGTCTTAATCAGTTGCAACTTACGGTAGGTTTTCTGCCATTTGGCATATTCCTTACTGTTTTGGCTAGAAACGCCAATTACGATCCTTCTCAATCTTCCTCATTCAAAGCTATTCTAGTTTCTTCTCAGTTTATTGTTTGGCATTGTTCGCACAGGCCTTGAAGTCCTTGAAAACCCCTTGAAAAGTTGTTGGAGGCGCGGTGGCCCAGTTGTTATTTTAGTTTAGTTTAAGTGCGCTGGACTCCGGATCGGACGGTCCGAGTTCGAGTTCGCTTACAAAGTCCTTTCATTAAAAAAAACACCGTGCTAATTTGATAGTTTATTTATTTTAGCCTGTAATTTAAAAGTCTTGAAATTTCTCTTTAATTAATAAGCTATCGCAGAACCTTTCATTTTACCATTCCATTTAAAATGAAACAGACTCAAACTGAAAATTACAAGGCGATGTTAAAATTGTACATGTCAAGTCCGTTTTGACTTCATTGTTGTTCAAGTGTAGAATTTATGGAGGTCTGAAAGAGTTACATTTCGATTTTTTGTCATGTAACAAGAGGCTTCTTACCTATCTTGCTGCAACCAATTTCATAAAGTCTTAGAGTTTTGCCTTTTGTGTTAATAAAAAGTACAGTTCTCGAGTGCTTTTTTTTTGGTGCCGCGATTGTGTACTGGTAAAGACAAGTTTAAAAAGTTGAAAACGTTGATTTGATTTCTATTTCGCGGGAAGAATTAAACGCGACTATGGAAGGTATATATATAATATATTTTTCTTTTAGATATCCATTTTTTCTTCCCGAAAGCCAAATTTGTACTTGTATTGTATTCGCTTTGATGTCTTAACCCCCTTGACGATGAAAAGCTACAATTCTAATCAACGAAAGAAGGCCTGTACGGATTTGAAGAAAACATTTTTTGTAAGTTTTAATTATAACGCCTGGGAGATATATTTGTTTGTCACGAGGCTATGGTTTTTTCTTTAGACCATAAAAGTAATTTCTTAGCAAGTTTTCGTAATTAAAGCGCTGTCGTGGCAACGTCTTATTTTAAAGCTGTAATATTTCGTCTATTTACCAACCATTGTCAGAACTTGAGAAATAAGTGGCTTTTGTAGGAAGAAACATGGCCGGAACCTTTGAACTGGAATTTTAAGAATCGTTTTTTGGATTCTTTAGCTTCCCTTGCTGTCGAATTTTATTTAATTAGCTGCTCACAAGAGGACAGGAACATCAAATAGATAAATACAAATTAACATTTAAAATATCGACCGCAGCAGGCAATGTGTTTTTAATATTACCCCGCACCACTTCAATGTCTTAAAGTTTCATTTGCTTGCCGAAGCTTTTATGTGCTTTGACGACAGTGTGGGCTCAAAATCTCAGTCAAAACTGCCTGAAGTGGTGAAGAGATGAAAAAATGAATCTAACTTCAGCAAATGGGAGCAAGACGTTTTCGGGTGATATAAACTCGGACTTTGTTTTCTTCTCGTTAATCATCTACTACATTATCCTTTGCTGTGGTGAAGTTCTTAACATTATTGTGGTATTTGTGATGTTTCGAAGTGGTAAGATACGTCAAAACATTTCTAGCTTTCTGATTTTCCATTTGTCGTTGACACATCTGTTCTATTTGGCCATTTTGATCATCAACCTGGTTTTGCCCTTGTCTGCACTTTGCAAGACTGTACAGCTGATGGACCTCGCATGCGCCACGGCCATCTTTAACAGTTTAGTGGCAATTGCCTGGGACCGACTTAGAAACGTTTGGCAACCTTTCAAGAGCCTGGGGCCGAGACATTTGAAGACTTACTTCTTGTTGGTTGTCGCCATCTGGACTTACGCCTTCATAACATCCGCACCTTTTATCTACAGCGTTAGGATAGACTCCGTGGTAGCTTGCTACATACGTGACAATGGTACTTCAACGTGTAAAGAGTACAATTACTGTCATCTGCCTTCAGACTGGAGAACTAAGCTGTCCAACACAATCTATTTTTTGCTTGCGTTTGTCATTCCTTTAGCCTACATGTTCTTCGCCTACACAAGGATTGCTGTTAGTTTATGGAAGAGAAGCAAACATGGAACAATTCACGGTGCGGTTGCCAAGTGTAAAGTAAAATCGACTCGTTTAATGGTCATCGCTATTCTTGGGTTTGTGTTTTGTTGGGGGCCAGTGTTTTGGGTGGATTTGCTTTCCGTGTATGGAGTAGTTGAATACTCTTTCATGCTGTCGAATTTGTGTTTGATAACAAAGGCTTCAAGCGCTTGTATAAACCCTGCCATTTACGCATTTCTTAGCCCAGAGTTTAGAAAGCTCTTTTCCAAATTCTGTTGCTGCGGTTGTTCGTGTCACGGGTTTCCTCGTCCTGGTCAAATGGAGCATCAAAATCGAGTGCAACCTGTCCTATGAACTGGGAAGCCGCGAATTAACAATCGACCATATTTTTCTTTGGTCTTCACTGTTATGGACCATAGAAATGACGTCATAAAATTTTCAAACTCAAGTGGTTTCACTTCAAAGTTTTGAACAAGCCCGAGTTTTCTATGAGACAATAGTTAACCAGGCACTGCCGAGTTGACTATCGCCCATAGAAAACAAGGGCAACTAGACTAATTGTTTTAGCAGAAACTCTAAAGGATTTCGTTTCAAAAGCTTTAATGTTTTGTACTTAGTCTTAGCCAAAAAAAAAGAAAATTTTCCCTCAAAGAGAAACGCGCGCACGACTGTTTTATATCGGCGAATAGAAAACAGTTGGGAACCAATCAGATTAACGGATTTCCAGTGGAACACAGCTGACTTTCTAGACCATGAAAAATGTGGCCGGTTCGCTTTATACAATAACACGAAAAATTTACCGGCGAATTTGATAGAAAATCAGTGCGAAATCGTGCGCGCTCGTGACATCTCGTAAGATCGGACTTTTTTATCCAATCGCATCAATATTTCAGATGACTTATGACACCAAAGTAAAATAGGGACAATTTCTCACGCTTTTTGGAAATGTTTGTAATGTCTCGCTTAATGATAAGTTGTGGGAGGCGCGGTGGCCTAATGGTTCTTTCGTTCCGGGACACTGCGTTGTGTTCTTGGACAAGACACTTAATTCTCACAGTGCCTTTCTCTATCCAGGTGTATAAATGGGTACTGGCGAAATAATGCTGGGACTATAGTCCTGCGATGAACTAGCATCCCACCCAGGGGGAGTAGAAATACTCTCTGTCGCTTCATGCTACGGAAACCGGGATAAGCTCCGACCTGATGGGCCACTAGGTTCGACACAGGCTTTAACCTTCACATGCTACGTGATTTTCTTGGTCTTCAGTTTTTCAAATTCCTTTGCATGCGGTACGTGCCTACATATGGAAACTGGAAGAACACGTATTAAGAACCAGATTATTCTGACTTGAACTGCCGGCGGGTCCTTCGTAGTAGCGTCTCTACAGTTAAATGCCAGCGATAACTGTTCGTTTTCCTGCCCGCTTTGAATTCGCTTTTAATTTTAGGATGGAGTTAGAGTAGCCGTCTGAGTTAGTACAATAGCTAAACTCTCCTTTCTCCACCCCAGAGGGACCTCCCTCACCACGGGTGAAGGGAGATCAAAATATTAAAAGACGAATTCATGTCTAAGGTTTACAGTAATGTATACAGCTTATTAGTTACAACAGTCCAGCCAATGGCGAAGAACCTTTTGTGAAAAAGACGAAATTCAGTTGCTTTTTTGGTCTATTCTATTGATGTTAATTTGGTTTTGACTAGATACTGAATAGAGACCTGTACAGTCGGGATAGTAAGTGCCACTTGATGACGAAATCACGCCTCCGAGACGGGACTACGTCCCTTTAGTTGCTAAGCAACATGACGTGTTTCTTCGTGCGATTACGTTCGGTATGTTCTCGAGCTCTCCCGACAGTTTTTAACTGGATCAAATACGTCGGAAACTCGTCGAGTGCTGCAAAGAAGGTTTGCCCCCCGGGAATTGGTAGTGGTTTTTCTCGTCCCATAGCCCTTTTCGTTTCTCTGAGCTGGCAGGGCCTTGGCACGAAAAACGAAGGGCTCTGGGGACATACGATTTTCAAAAAAATTCGAATTTTTTTTTATTGGCTGTTGAGAACAAAGAAATATACGGAAGTCAAAATGTTCGCCGGCCGCCATATCACAACACTCGACACGTAGAAACATCAACGCTATATACATGAAGTCCTAGAATCTCCGACAGAGCCCTTCGTTTCTCGTGCCAAGGCCCCGCCGGCTAAGAGAAACAAAAAGGGCTATAGGGACGAGAATGTTCAAAGTCTCCCTAGCACCTGTGATCAAAAGTGTTCAAGGGTATACTGTAGGTTACTCCTCGCAAATGATGAAATACGAGCTAATGTTGAATATTTACGTTATCTGTACCGAGAGCTTAGAATAAAAGAGACAGAATTGAAATCATTATCATTCCTCGCTGTTAAGTTTTTTATTTATTTTTGTTTACCGCACAAGAACTTGCAGAACAATGCAAACAAGTAAAGCAATATAATTTGGCTTTATCAACTGGGTTGATAATGTCAATTGGCCACCGTAAAGAGATTCAATTCTATATATAATAACGAAGAAACTTATGTTAATCAAACTGGCTTGGCGTGTGTGAGTGATGTCAAATGGTCTTGCAAGCATGCGAGCACGGACATTGACAAAAGTTGGCCTTGCGAGCTACCTCCGCTTAGTGTCTGCGAAGCGCGAATTAAAATGATAACATGTGTACCTAACTGAAACGTTTAACCCTGTGATACGCAATGTTATATATGTTTCCCTCCACTTCAAACAGAACATGCGAGCACTTGCAAAATGTGCAAGCGCGACCAAATGACCACCTGCTAAAATTTTGAGAGCAGTTCGAACGAAGGCCTCATTTTGCGAGCGGTACAAAATGTTGTGTGACCATTTCCTCTCTCAGTTTTGGTATCCTACTATTTCGAGCTCAGTCTATTTTGGGGCTTGCGCAGTTGACTGTTGAACCTTTGGTCTCATTCCTCGTGCTTCATCCGGACTAACGCGATGATCATGCGCAGTAGCACGACACGCCAAACAGCAACCACAACCAAATTTCACGCAATTTCTTCTGAATTCGGGACTAAAGTATCCGTACACTGACGTGTTTATCCAAGAACTTGAAGCCGGAGCTAGGAATTGAGTCCAAGCTTTTAACTTCATTTCTCCTTCAAAAGACGGGCCTCCTAGAACAAGGTACTTTTCCAACAAATTCATAAAAATACTGGGACCCCAGCAAATAACAAAACCAAGTACTGCCGCGAGCAACAAACGAACTGATTTTGTTTTATGTTTTGCAACAGCGCTGTGAATCATTCCATTTCTGTTTCTCTTCCACAATCGAATAGCAATTCTCGAGTACGCCACCGTCATGTATGAAAGAGGAATAAAAAACGCCATGATGAAATAAACCGTTTCTGAAAACTGATTTTTCCAGTCAATTGGTGTGTCGCATGTCTTGTAGTCTTCACACTTCCCTTGCGTGTTGTTTGTTATCGAACAGACTTTATTAGTCCGAACTGTAACACTGTGAACAAACGGCAAAGACGAGATCACAGCGTATGTCCAAATACCTGCAACAACCAGTAAATACGTTTTTACTGTTTTTACAACAAGACTCTTAAACGGTTGTAAAATGTTTTTGTGTCTCTCCCAAGATATGGCAACTAAAGTGCTAAAAATAGCAGCGGGGCAAGCGTGTGCGATGAATGCGGACATCTTGCACCTGAGAGCGCTTGCTTTTCGAAGATGAAGTTCGCGGATAGTTACTGCGAAGACCACATGAAACAAAAGGTGAGTAAAAGACAAGTGAAACAGCAGAAAACTGGAGATGTTCCTCTTTACTTGGTTACTCCGCACCATTACGTAGATCACAAAAACATCGAGAACAAAGCCACTGAAAAATAGCACAAAAAAGGTAACTTGAAAAGTGTATGTGAAAAAGGAATTTAGTGATCCTTTTTCAGGTTCCGCGTTAGTCCAATTTACCGCCGTCGTGATTTCCTTTTTTCGCGGTTTTAGCCGCTGTTCAATCTTTTCACGTTTTGCAAGTCGGGGAATTGGCTTTTTGCCCAGTGCAAGTAGAATGAAGCAAAACTATTTCGTGAAAACTAATGTTGCCTTGGTCAAAGTGTTGATTTTTCTACTTATATTTCGTTTTATATCGGGAAGAGCTCCACCTTTTACTGCATTGCGTCAAACAATAGCTGTATGCAATTGCAAAATCCTTCCTTTCTCATGCTAATGTTAGTGACGATAAGCTCATCTGAACTCTGTCATGTCTGGAAAGAATTATGATAATTTAAAATCAAAATCACTAAGAGCTCCGTAAAACCTAACCTGCGATCAGGCAAATATTTTTAGACGTTTTCTTTTTTTAACTGATGAGATGATAAGTAGAGAGGAAGGGCATGATCGCAGGTTACGTAAAACCTTACAAACAGTTCTGTTTACACGATCGAAAAAATTAAAATTACAGAGGTTCATGTCATCATATTGTGTTTAGAAGTATCACCGGACGTTTTCAACAAGCCTATTGCGGTTTTACTTTTTCTGGCGTGAAAATCAAACCAGGTAGTATTTCGAGAACTGGAAAAAGTAAGGGATGCGAAAATTTGATACTCTGACACATTTTCAGCAACAAAAATTCTTACCGTTCTTTTCTTTACAAAAAAAATGATTTTATTGACATTACTGCTGTCAAGAGTCCTTCAAGTTAAGTGGCGCACACGCGCTATTTATATTAAAAATCATAAGTTCTTTTGTTCCTGTGTTTTGTCGTTATACAGTATGGACAGGTTTGTTTTCTTAGCTGTTCACCAAAATGCGCAGATAGGTTCTCAAGATGTACACGAGACTACTATGGTTACTGCATCCGAATGACGCAATGTTGGGTCCGGGAATAGAATCGACTTTCTTTTTTCCTCGCTTTGGTCACCAAGAGAGCTTCGTGTAATATATCAAACACGAGAGACAGTGTTTCATCGGGATATCCAAACACCGAGAAGAGAGTTATTTTTAACGAACTTCGAGGTGTTTGGATATCTGATGAAACACTGTCTCCAGTGTTTGATGTATCTTCTCAATCGAAACAAAAACTAAGGAGCAAACGGAGAAATAAAATCGTCAAAATCAATGCTAATTAAGATCGGGTATCCAAACCACCTTCACGGTTATAATTTTCTTTGTTTTAACTCGATGAATTAAGTTTGAGAAGTTGAAATAAAATATTACTATTATTTTGGTGGAAAAAACAAACTTTTTTTTAGATTTCAAACCTGGGGGTAAAATACCTACCTCTTAATATCGTTTGCCGTTTTTTCATTAAAGCACCGTTTGAGGTGTTTTTTATAAGAAATGGAAACAATAGGGACCGAAATACGAACCTTCGTAAACAGCATGTTTATTTCAATTGCTGCTTTTCAAGGTTCAAACATCAGTGTCATTCGAGGGATTTTTAAAACGCGTGCCTAGTTTCTAATAAGTTCGTTTACATTTTTTTCTGCAAATGGCAGGCATAATTGCTAATACGTAAACAGTGAAAATCGTCTTAAAAATAGTCTTGAAACAGTGAAGTCCGCGGCATTGACCATCGATAAAGGGTCCGAAAGTTCAACGCTTTTAATATCAGTTGAATCTGTGTCAAATTATAAAGTTTAAGGAACGTAAACACAATTTTTGTCGGCCGTAACAAACAAACCAGCTCTGACCATAGAGAAGATTGTCGTAAATATGTAAAAGCCCATTTTTGCAGGATAATCTCTTCCGCCCCGATATCCCTTGCAAGCATCGTTTACGCATCTTACGTATTATACAACAGTCCAGTTTCGAGTTAACTAAGGCCGCTGAATAAAACGACTAAAGACGCGTCTATACAGGGTTAGTCTCGATCTGAAGTAAAATATTCGCAAATACTAGTGAGAACAGGAAATATTAACAACTTTGTGCATTGTTTCATCTTGCGCTTCAGTGCTTTTCTGCTGGTATTTTTCATCGGATTGAGGCTAACCCTGTACAACTGAGTATTAAGTCTTTTTGTTCAGCGGTCTTGGCTAACTCGAAACTGGACTATTATATCCCGAACCCACGGCCTGGCCAGTACCTTACGCATGCGCACTGCCATATCACCGGCGCAGTGGCAGCCATGGGCAGCTGTTTCGGCCTTATTAGGACTCATCAGCATGGCATAGCCGTCGAGCAGTAATAGGACTAAAAGTCCTTTATAGACTCCTCATGATTTATTTGTTAATCATCAAACATCAACTTATCGGCATGGAGTTTGGACAATTGATAGACAAAATACCGGCTTGAACAAGTCTTACCGTATTCTGACATCTAGGTAGGCGGGGGGGGAGGGGTGTTTAAGGGGTCTTGACCCCCATTCCCCGTACCTTTTACTCCCTTTCCGC
Organism: Blastomussa wellsi; assembly: GCA_947652115.1. NCBI lineage: Eukaryota > Metazoa > Cnidaria > Anthozoa > Scleractinia > Plerogyridae > Blastomussa > Blastomussa wellsi. The sequence continues at coordinate 3,077,562 of OX393572.1, read as the reverse complement.
CCCTTTCTCAGAAGATACGCCTCTTTTTGTATTTCCCATTGCAAAATATCACGCAATGTTACAAAACTTTTCTGATTTCTCCTGGTTTCCGCCAAAGTATCGAAATCCCGCTTCCAGCGTCCAATATTCCCGGGTTCCCATCTTCCTAATCCCCTACACATGTCACATGTAACAATACACTGACCCTTTTGTGTGAGCATTTCTATATTTAAACATCGAGTCAGGGTGTTATCAAAACCCTTTCACTGCATGTGCACCTCTACACGTTACATTATGCAGCCAAAAATGTGGACGGCAACAATCTACCTGGTGATATTCTTCATCGGTTTTGGCGAACTTATAGCTTTACCCGTGAAGTCACCTCCAATCGACCACAAAGGTAACACTCCGTTTTTCTTCTATCAACGCAGTCAGGTAGATAGTCGGGTTTAACATTGTCTTGACTTCAACAAAAAGGTCTCTGAAAACGAAAGATTAACTTTGTAACCGTTTTCAATCAAAATATTACAAAGGGCAAAATCTCCATGTTGAAAACAGTAGTGTCATGTGACGTGGCTTGTTCTTTGATTCGTTTTTCATGATGTTCTGTGCCGAAAGTGGACTGAACAATTATTGGTAAATAAAAACATGTCTTTACTCAATAGACCTTTTTCAGTAATTTGCCTCTTCAGCATGTACAAAGTACAAAAGAACTTGAACTCAGAATGAGGTTGGGCGGGCAGATTAGCATCATCACAAAAGAATACCAAACAAGTGAAAAAGGTCTTTTGGGTCGTCTTTATAGAATCGTATTAAAAAGGGTTCAACGCTTTTAAATGAACGAAGTTTGAAAGAAACGTAGTATCAGGATACCCGGCAGCAGGGAAGTGTTTTAATAAAAAAAAACTAGATAACCGGCAGTCTGAATTTTTTATAGAATTTCCCCGACATATCTCATTTAATCCTTTTGACAATATTGTTTTGGCTTTGTTTCTGCGGAATTTTTCGAGCCTGGTTATACAATTTCTGAGTTTGTACATTCAATTAGAATCATAACTTAAATACGTAATTCAGCTCTACGAGCTGCGATGTATTTTAATAAAAGAATCTTTCCTTTTCCTTTTCTTTTACCATATAATTAAAATGTCGATGTTTTCGACACTTAGGAATATTCGCGATCTGGCACGGAGTCGACTCTTCACGGAATGATATCTCAGAGTATTCGATCTTTGCTTATAAATGCCAAGAGATTCTAATTAAAGCTTCGATTTTGTAGTGGACGAATTCGCAGTAATTCGCCTTGCTTCGGTATACTGTAAATCCAGATATAAATTTCACTACTCCCGAGAAATGTTGTCTATTATTCAACTATAAAAAATTTTTATAAAATATTTCTTAAAATCATTTCAAGATTAAACACTTTGGCTAAAAAATGACGACGTGTCGGCGTTGGCTAAACTTCATATCAAGCCAAAATATGTTTAAGTTGCAGTCTAGAAATACTTAGATAAATAGGTGAAAGAATGTATCTAACAATATAACAAAACTTTGGCACCTGTGGAGTCCGTCTGGATATTTAATCACGCTTTTGATTGTTGATGAACAGCATTTCAAAGAATAAACAATCACATTCTCTGCATGGCACCATAGTTGTAGACCCAGGGCAGTTAACCGAAGTAAACGCAGAAAACCCGCAGCAACAAAAGAAATATATCAAACACGACAATCGTACGAGAGACAGAGAGTTGAAAATAGGAGGCGCAGCGGAGTTCGAGGTGTTTGGATAGCCGATGAAGCATTGTCTCGAGTGTTTGATATATCTTCTCAATCGAAACAAAAACTAAGGAGGAAACGGAGCAATGAAATCGTCAAAATCTATGGTAATTAAGATCGGGTATCCAAACGTCCTTCACGGTCGCGGTTATGGTTTTCTCAACCTCGCTCCCAGGGTCTCTCATCTTCCCGCCCTACCGGAGGGCGGGAAGATGAGAGACCCTGGGAACGAGGTTGTGGTTTTTAATGAATAATTGATAAGCTCGAGAATAAGTGCTGAACGAGCACCAATCGATGAACCGAAAATTGTAAGTAATTTTCGTGTGTTCTTATACACGGAAGTTGTTATATCAGTCATCTTCCATTTCAGTTTACAGCAGAGAACCCAAAATGTTGAGAAATCATTTCGGATGTCGGAAAGAAGATATTTCAATGCAAGATCCACTGTAAATTTTTTGTGTAGACCAATCAGAACTATCGTAAACAGTGGCTTGTTTATCTGTTCAACGCGTTGGCGCGCGGTTGTTCGGCGTATTTCATGATGTGTGGCCCGTGCGTCACAAAAATAACACAGACAAAACTACTTGGTTGATACCACTCAAAATCTTGACTAAGCGAGACATCAACACGACCGTGGAGAGCTGTTTCGTTCAAATCCAGGCAACGCGTCAGAGCCCCAGAAATAAAAAATAAAAAATAATAAAAATAAAATTAGAAAAACGTACAAACCAGTACTTACGATATTATGACCTCAAAATCTAAAGTTTAGAAATTTAAAATCGACTATTGATGTGAGCTTCTTGGTAAAATCTTGTGAGCTTTTTATGTCATGTTATCTGACACTTTTTTTTTCAGCTAACTGAGACTTTTCCGCGCTGCATGCATTTTTTGGTGCATTGGCCAGATAATTATACCGAACGGCCGCTAATTTGTTGCACTGGTAAACATTGTCGCTATTTGCAAATCCCCTTTCATTGTAAACTAAACTTTGACATACGAAATGATTTCTCAACTTTTTGGCTCTCCGGTGTAAATTGAAATTAAAGCATGGTTGATGCAGCACTTGTCACGTAAAAACGCGCGAAAGTGATTTCAAAGTTACTGTTGTCGATTGCTGTCCAATCAGAAGCTATCATTTGCAGAGCCGTTTGGAAATGTTTGAAGAGACCCAGTTCCCAGGGGCTCGCTCAGCAATTATTGAAGCTTTTGTGATTGTCGCTCCGAGTTTTGCCGAGTTTACTTCGTTTCGCCCCGACTAGCTGCCCGTGGGTCTCCGAGGATGCCTTGGCACCTTCTTAAAACCCTAAATTGGTTTTCTTTCAAAAAGGTTGCTGTACCCGTGAGCTTCTTACTGAAATGACGACCGAATTTTTTATGCTGAGCAACAAAATAATACAAACAAGTAAAACATTACGTTAGAGAATCCAAAACAACGAAGAAAGTAATGTTAATCAAACTTCATATAAGTTGCATGTATGCTTGGACAGTTAGCTATCAAAAAACATCAACCTTTTTTTTTTATTGTGCACCATTGTGTACCGGATGGGAGCGAATTCCGAGAATTTTGTGCAGTTTGAGACGCAAAGCAACATGCGAGCATGCGAGCACAGCGTTTTCAGAGGATTCCCTATACTTTTTACGTGAAGCGTGATTGGAACTATTTACTTTTTCGTGAAACGTGATTTAAGCGTTTATTTTCACGTGCACGTGAACGTAACGATACATCATAGTAAGCAACGCTGAAATCAAATTTCCGCGAAACAGGAATTACGTGAACGTGAAAACATTTTGGTTATCCGTTAAGCGTGAAAAGGCCAAATATTTTTGCGTGATTCGATTTGGCAAGGGGGGCTCGATACCCTGCGTGAAAATAAAACAAACAACAGGAGCAATGCCTCTAGCCCCTAAAACAATAGCAACTGCTGCACTAGAGGACCAGTAGAATTGCAAGCTTACGAGAGCTGCTACACTACCTTATAAGAGACCCTCTTTTCAGCTCCGTTTTTCTTTACGAACAGTTATTGACTAACGTTGGCCTGGCGATCTACCTCCACTTAGCGTCCTGCGTAGCGCTAATTAAAATGATTACAAGCTGTGTAACTAACTGTAAAGTTCAACCCTGTGAAACCCAATGATATATAATGTTTACCTTCATTAAAAACCTAACATGTGAGCACTTGCAAAATGTGCGGGCACGACCAAACGAACACCCGCTAAAATTTTATGAGGAGCTGAGCGATTGCGAACAATGCAAAATTTTGTGGGTCCATTCATTGCCTCTCTCAGTTTTGGTATCCTATTTCGAACTCAGTCTATTTTGGAGCTTGTGCAGTTGACTGTTGAATCTTTCAAAATTCCATGGCTTGCATGGCTGCACGTTTTGACGGGCGTCAAACAATTAAGGTGCTAAATCCTACTTTTCTCATACTAATGTCGATGACGCTGAGTTCCTCTAAACTCCGTTTTTAGAAAAGAAAATTATAAAAATATAATTAGGAATCACTGATAGCCGCATGTCGCTATGTTTGTATTTTAAAATCTTACTAGATGTTAGTGAGTAAAAATGTCATCTTGGCACAGAATCCCAGGTAGTATTTCGAGAACTGGAAAAAACGACGGCTGTAAAAATTTGTCACTCTGATTCATTGTCACCTACGAAAACACTCAAAATTGTATTTCTTTAGAGAAACATGATTTTATTCCGTTTTATTCATTTTAACCGCTATCTGAAGTTCTTCAAGTAAAGTGGCCATGAACCTCTTATTTATATTATATCTGAAGTTTATCGTGTCTACGTTTTGTAGTTCTGCAGTATCGACAATTTATTTATTTATTTAGCTGTTCACTATAATGGGCAAATGTTGAGAAAAATAGGCCATTTCCGAGTTCTCTTTTCCCTCTGTTTCAAAACGAGTCTATGTGCGAAACTATTCATAAGGAAATGAGCTTGTTTTGCATGAGAATGAAGATGCAGGTAAAACACATTTTCATATGAATAGTTTTACACTTAGACTCGTTTTGACACTGAGGCAAAAGAGAACTCGGAAATGGTCTATGTGCACAAGGTGTTCACGAGACCACTATGGTCCGGGGGAGCCGGCTCCCTTATATGGCCTGTACTGGTATGTGGCGATGGATAGGGTATGGTTTTGACATATCACCGAACAAGATATGTATTTGGCGCCATTTTTTCTTCTCATTTTGCAACGTTTGATGACAGTGTCCTAAACAGAATGCCGCATGGATGATGAAACCGAAAAAAATATCTGAAATATGTCAATCCACGCAAAAGTCATGGTACATTGAAGTTAAGATTTTCTGCCATTTTGAGCTACTTTAGTACCAGAGTGGCGTTTTTATTCAATGACGGGACGCATTTGTAGGTACAGTATAATATATACTCGGGTCTAAAAGAAGGTTGACATCTTGAAGAAGGTTCTCTGAAAACAGAAGGGTGAAATATTACAAGGACAAAATCTACATGCATTTTCAATTGTTCGGGACAAATGATACAGATTGGAACTGCGCAGTAATTAATTATACATTGTTTTAGCCAAGGGAAGGTAATTTTCTGCAGGTTTAGGTAGTATTGCTGGCTTGCAAGTGACGTCATGGAGGCCATGTTGGTGGTCAAGAACAATAGCACTTCTCTCCCATGGGAACTAAATTCTATTTTTATGTAAATCCTTCGAAGAAAATGTCTATTGTTTGGACCCCCAACATGGCCGCCCTGTCACGTGGTTGAAACCCAAGAATTGCCTTCCTCGGCACCCACTGAACAAGCAGTTTCGATTGTTTTTCTGGGTTCAAACATCAGTTTAATGTGAGGTATTTTAAAAATCTTGCCTGGTTTCGTATTACGTGTCTGTGCCGGAAATGGCAAGCATATTTGCTGGTTAAAACAGTCTTCAAATAAGTTTCACGTGTTGAAGTGGTGGAGAAAGGTTCGGATCCGTGTAAATTATAAATTTTATGAACGTAAACTCAATCTTTGTGGGCCGTAGCAAACAAACCAACGCAGACCATAAAAAAGATTGGCGTATAAATACGGGAAAACTAGTTTGCATGAAAATTGCCTCCAGGAGCCAGATATCCCTCCAAGCATTCAGAAAATGAGAGAAAGGTTGGAACTCTTTCAAGATAAGCGCGTGGACCTAAATCCAAAAGACAACTACGTTCCAATGTTACGTGCGAAAGGCAAAGGGAAGAAGGCAAAGGGCACTATTCATTCAGTTTTAAGACAGTTTATTTCAACAGTCCCATTAACATTGCATACGATTTAGTACAAATTTAGCCGCTTGAAGGACACTGTCACGAGTATAACTTCAAAAATTCAACAGCCCAAAAACGTGACTACAGCAATGGAAACCTACAAACAGTGGTTAAGTTTTATTAAAATTACTATGCCAGTACACTGAAGCCCGGGGGGGGTACTCCCGTATGAAAATGACGGGGGTGCTCGTCGGAAATTTTCGAAAACACCCCTAAAAGGTACCAGAATCTCATTTTGTGGGCGTGGCTCAGAGTAATTTTTACCCCTAAAAGGTACCATTTTTCTTATTTTTCTTTTGTAAAACAAATGCGGGCCTATATGGAAGGCCCCTAAAAGGTACCACAACATCTTAAGCGGCGGTCATTTTAGATTTTTGCACCCTAAGCGGTACCAATTCACAAATTTTACCCCCTAAAAGGTACGACGAGCACCCCCGTCATTTTTATAGGGGAGTACCCCCCCCGGGCACTGAAGCTGTATATTATGGAATGAAATCACCGTAATCCGCACCAGGAGTCTTAGATGTCTTAGATCTCAACTTGAAAAAGTCAGGCTGACTTTTTCAATTTCTGTCCTTGTGATTTGCAAAAATTGATTAGAGATATTTACGGCCACCCTCTTCCTCAAACAATTTGCTTCATATCCTTCTCTTTACTGTTCTGGGAGCATTTCCTGTGTGGGTGAAAGAACTTGGTCGTAATTTTGTGGCCATTTTACTAAATTAAACATTAATCAACGCTGTTAAATTGTCCCCTGTTAAAAGTTTTCAACCTCGAAAGCGTAGGAAACTTGATAATTTTAATTACTAAACTGGGCAACTTAACAAATAGACGTGAGCTTGTTATGGCTCGTCCTGTAATCGACCATGAATTTCTTCGTCACATTGTCAAATTTGGTGTAGATTGTGAGATTATAAGCTAAATTAACAATATAATTCTACCTAAATCAGTTCGAAGTGACATATTAATCCCAACGGGTACCAAAAGGGCAAAGACGGGGTATTCCATACGCTCAAAACAGTGTAGTTAGAAAGAAGTTTCTCGACTTACTCGTGATAAAAAAGGCCGAACAGAGGAAGATGAAAGAAAGAAAAAGGATACAGCGAAATCATGTTAAACTTTGCTTCCGTCTAGTTACATTTAAACCAATAAATAGTTGAAAACAAACTGTACTAATAGACCCGAGAATCAGTGGGTCCAAAAAGTACAAAATTTCATTGCCAATATAATTTTACCCTCCTTTTGTGGTGGTGAACTGCACAAATATTGAATAGAGGGGGTAAGTTTCTAACGAAACTGTGGTGCTGCGTCGGTGGGAAGTATAACAATATAATTTGGTTTTATCAACTGGGTTGATAATGTCAATTGGCCACCGTAAAGAGATTCAATTGCTGACGTTTCGAGCGTTAGCCCTTCGTCGGAGCGAATCAAGGAAT